>JAACNH010000017.1:941459-1027756 GCA_019447015.1 Hymenochirus boettgeri
CTGGATGTAGTATGATGTGTGTACAATACACAGATGTGTATAATAAGTGGGTCCAATCCCACTGGAATGTAGTATAAGTGTGTACAATAACACTGGATGTATAAAGTGTTTACACTAACACTGTCATTTATTATGAATAATTGTGTCCATACCTAAATCGTATAATGATAGTGTGTCATAAACACTGTTTGTTAGTATGATAGTGGTACCCTGAAACCACTGTCTGTAGTCTGTATACGTGTGTACAATAAACTATGTATTTATGATATTGTGTACCATAAGCACTGTCTGTAGTATGATATTTGTACAATAACCCTGGTGTGTTAGTGGTACCATTACAGGTATGTAGTAGTATAGTGTGTACAATAACCCTGATGTATCTCAGTGTGTCTCAATAACACTGAATGTCAGTAAATGTGGGTACAATCACACTATGGTAGTATGAGACGTGTGTACATAACACCTGTTATGTAATTAGTATACTTTTGTAAAATAACTGTATGTAGTCTAATTCTGTCCAATAACCCTGTATGTAGTATAATGTGTACATAACACGGTATGTATATGATATGTGTACAATCCTGTCTGTCGTAGATACTGTTTACAATAACACTGTCTGTCGTAGTATAAGTGTGGGTTGCATAACCCTGTATGTTATGATAAGTTGTACACCTAACACTGTTGTAGTATGATAAGTGTTACAATCACACGAGTAGTATGAATAAGTGTGTACACTACCCTCATGTAGTATGATAGTGTGTACAATAACACTATGCTAGTATATTATTGTGTACAATAACCCTTGTTATGATAAGTGTGTACACTAACACTATGTATTATGATAAGTGTGTACAATCCACTATGTAGTAATAGTGTGGTGTGCAATAACACTATGGGTAGTTGATAAGTGTGTACACTACACTAGATGTAGTATGATAGTGTGTACCATACACTGTATGTAGTATGATAATGTGGTACAATCACACTATGTCGTATGATAGTGTGTACAATAACACTAGTAGTATGATAAGTGTGTACAATAACACTAGTAGTATATAAGTGGTTGTACAATACACTGTAATGTAGTATGATAGTGTGTAAAGAACACTGTATAAGACTCAAAGTATGATATGGTGTACAACTAACACTGGATGTAGTATACGTGTGTACAATAACACTGGGAGTAGTAATGATGTGTACAATAACCACTGTATGTCGTTGATAAGTGTGTACAATAACACTGGTAATGTCCGTATGATCAGTGTGATACATAACACTGTATGTAGTATGATAAGTGTGTACCAATAAACTAGGTGTATGAATCAGTGTGTACACTACACTGTATGTGTATGGAATAAGTGTGTACATACACTGGATTTAGTATAAGTGTGTAAATACCACGGTATGTAGGATATAGTGGTGTACAATAATCACTGAAATGGTAGTATAAGTGTGTACCTCCCACTGACATGTAGTAATAAAGTTGTACAAATAACACTAGAATGTAGTTGTTTTTACAATCACTGGTAGTATGTACGTTGTACAATAACACTGTATGTAGTAATAGGTGTTGTTACAATAACCTGTAATGGTTTAGTAAATAGAAGTGTGTACAATAACCTGTATTATATAAGTGTGTACAATAAACTACTATGTGTCTGATACGTGTGTACCTCACATGTATGTGTAGATAGTGTGTACAATAACACTGTCAGGTTAATAGATGTGTGTACAATCACACGTCTGTGTATGGATAAGTGTGTCAATAACACTGTATGTCGTATGATAAGGTTTGTGCAATAACCCGTATGGAGTAATGATAAGTGTGTGCATCACCCTGTATGTATATGATAATTGGTGTACAATAACACTGTATGTAGTATGATCGGTGTGTACCATAACACTGTATGTGTATGTAAGTGTGTAAAATAACACTATGTGTATGCATCAGTGTTACAATCACACTGATGTAGTATAAATGTGTACATAACAACTGTATGTGTTGTTGTACAAACACTGTCTTAGTATGATAAGTGTGTACAATAACACTGTATGTATATGTTAAGTGTTTACAATAACCCTGTTATGGTTAGTAAAGTGTGTAGCAATAACACTTGTAGTATGAATAAGGTGTGTCAACTAACACTGTCTAGCATGATACAGTGTGTACCCTACCTGATGTAGTATAAGTGTGTACAATAACACTGTATTAGTCAATTATCAGTGTGTACAATCACACATGAATGTATATGATAATGTTAAATAACACTGTATGTAGTAAGTTTGTGTACAACCACCCACTGAGTGTAGGATAAGTGTGTACATACACTGTATTAGTCATGAATAGTGTGTACATAATCACTGTATGTAGTATGATAAAAGTGGGTACACTAACACTAGTGTCTCATGATACGTGTGTACCTACCACTGTATGTCAGTATGATAGTGTGTACACTACCACTGTATGTAGGATGATACGGTGTGTACATAACACTGTATTTAATGTATGTTGAACATAACACTGTATTAGTATTGTTGTGGAACAATAACACTGTTTACTTATATAAGTTTGTACAATAACACTGTTCTGTCGTATAAGTTGACACTACCACGGTATTAGTATGATAAGTGTGTCACTAACACTGTATGTGTATAATTTGTACAAACACTATGTAGTATGATAAGTGTGTACAATAACACTGTTTGTAAAGTATCGTGTGTACAATACCACTGTAATGTAGTATAGTGTGTACAATAAACACGACGAAGTATTATAAGTTGGTTACAATACACTGTCGGTAGTAGGATAAGTTTACAATAACACGATGTAGTATCAGTGTGGTACAATACACGGTAATGTTTATGATAAGTGTGTACATAACACTATGTGTATGCTAAGTGTGTAACATAACCCGGAATTTAAGTATAATAAGTGGTGTACAATAACACTGGATGTAGTCTAAGTGTGTAAATACCCCTGTATGTCCGTATTATAAGTTTCAATAACACTGTATGCTAGTATATAAGTGTGTAAAGCACACTGTTGTAGTATAGTGGTGTACAACAACAGCTAGTGTCGTATAGTTTGTCAATAACACTGTATGTAAAAAAAAAGTTGATAGTGTGTACATACACATGTCGGTAGTTGATAAGTGTGTACTATAACACTATGTGTATGATACGTGTGTACAATCACCCTGTATGAGTATGATAGTGTTTACAATAACACTGTATGTAGTATGATAAGTGGTGTTAATACACTGTAATGTATTATGTGTGAACAATAACACTGTTGTAGTATGTGTAACAATAACCTTTTATGTAGTATAAGTGTTACATAACACTGTTGTGTGATAAGTGTGTACAATAACACGGTATGTAGTATGATAATGTGTACCATAATCACTGTATGGTAGTAATAAGTGTGTACATAACACTAGTAGTATGAATAATGTGTTACAATAATCACGTATGTAGTAATAAGTGGTGTACTAACCACTTTATGGTAGTTAAGTGTGTACAATAACACTACGTTATGAAAGTTGGTACAATAACACTGTATGTAGTATAAGTGTGTCAATAACACTATGTAGTGATAAAGTGTGTACCAATAACACTTATGTAGTATATTTTATATTCGTATGATAAGTTTCATACCTTGTGTACGTTGACAATCTACCCTATCTTAGTGGATACGTAGTATATAGGGTTGACCAATAACACTGTATGTAGGATGATAAGGACATATAAAAGTGTGACAATAACACGTAATGTAGTATGGAAGTTGTGTACAAACACTGTGAGTGGGTGAATGAGACGAGGGGTGTTGGGGTGGTCAATAACAATGTATGGGTATGAAGGTGGGGGGTGCAAACAAATGTAGTGTAGTAAGTGTGTACAACTACACTGTATGTATTAGTTGTGTTCTAATAAACATTGTAGATGATAAGTGGGAACATAACACACTATGTAGTATGATAAGTGTGTACAGACATGATAGTTCACATTGTACCCTGAATGTAGTATAGCTGTGTACAATACAACTAGTAGTTTATGATAAGTGTGTTACAAAACACTTGTTATGTAGTAATGAAGTGTGTTCAATAACAGTATGTAGTATATAAAGTTGTGTACAATACACTGTATGTAGTATGATACGTGTGTACAATAACACTTTGTAGTAGGATAAGTGTGTCATAACCCGTATTATAGAAAAGGTGTCATAACACTGTTATTAGTAAATGATAATGTGTACAATAACACTGTTGTAGTATGATAAGTGTGTAATAACACGATATATGTAGTGATACACGTGTGTACAAACACTGGTATTGTAGGTATGAAAATAAGTGTTTGTACAAGGAATAACACTGTGATGTAGTATGATAATGTGTACAATAACCGGTATGTAGTATGATAAGTGTTACAAAACACACGTATACCTATGATAAGTGTGGAAATAACCTGTAGGTATGTATCGATAAGTGTGACACATAACACGTCGACTGATTAGTTCTAACACAGGTGTTGTTAGTACAATAACCATGTATGTTGATAGTGTGTACAATAACCCACTATGAGTATGATAAGTTGGTCACATATAAACACTGTTATTAGTATAAGTGTGTACAATAACAACTTATGTTAGTATGATATAAGTGTGTACAATAACACTGAGGTAGTATGATAAGTTGATCCATAACATGTATGTTAGGATGATAGATGTGTACAAATAACACTATGTAGTTGATAAGGTGTACCATAACAACTGGATATGTGTATGTAAGTTGTGTACAAATACCACGTATGTAGTATGATACAGTGTGTACAATAACACTGGAGTGTAAAGTTACTAACTGATGTTATATGTAGTGGGACAAAACACTGATGTATAGATGTAAGTGTGTCAAATAACACTGATGTAGTATATACGTGTGTACAATAACACTGTATGTTTATGAAAGTGTGTACAAGAACACTGTATGTAGTATATAAGTGTGTGTACAAACACTGTATGATAGTTGATAAGTGTGTACAAAAACACTGTAGTATGATGAAGTGTGTACACTACACTGTATGTAGTTATGATAAGTGATGTACAAACACGTTGTAGTATGATAATGTGTACAACACACTGTATTGAGTAATGATAAGGTGTACAATAACACGGTATGTATATGATAAGTGTGTACAAACAATATGATAGTATGATAGTGTGTACATAACCTGTAATGAGTACTGAAATGTCACACTAACACTGGATGTAGTATAAGTGGTGTACAATAACACTTGATATGTAGTATAATTTGACAATACCTCTGTACTATGATAAGTATGTGTGATCCAACACTGTTGTAGTAGTATAAGTGGTACAATAACACTGTATGTAGTAGAAGGTAATAATGGGGTAAGTTACATAACACTGATGTGTTGATAAGTGTGTACAATAACAACGGGTATGTAGTATATATGTTGTACTTAAACACTGGTTTGTATTAAGTGTGTACATAACCACTGTATTGTATGTCAGTTGGTACAATAAAACTGTGTAGTTATCGTAGAAGTGTGTACACTAACACTGTTGTAGGATGATAGTGTGTACACATAACTACTGTAGGTAGTAATGATAAGTGTACAATAACCTGTGTAGTATGATAAAGTGTGTACAATACACTGTATAGGTATGAAAGTGGTGTACAATGAACACTGGAGTATGTTAGTTATGCAAGTTGTGTACATCTAATAACCTGGATGTAGTAATGTGTTCATACACGTGTTATGTGACAAACCTGTATTGTCGTATGATAAGTGTGTACAATAACCCTGTATGTAGTATGATAAGTGTGTACAATAAACACTGTATGTAGTATACTAGTTGGTGTACATACACGGTATGTAGTATGATGTGGTACAATAACACTATGTATTATGTAATGTGTTACAATAACACTTGTAGTATGTATAAGTGTGTACAATAAACACCGCTGGATGTAGGTTAATAGGTGTACAAGAACAACCTGGTGTTAGATAAGTGTGTACATAACACTGATTATGTAGTATGTACAGGTGTACAATAACCATGGTATGTGTAGATAAGTGTGGTACATAACACTGATGTAGATAAGTGACATACACTGATGTGTTAGTGGGAAAAACACTGTATGTAGTATGATCGTGGTACAATAACACTATGTCGTAATGAAAGTGTGTACACAATAACACTATGGTAGTATGATAGGTGTACAATAACACTGATGTAGTATGATAAGTGGTGTTCAATACACACTGTATTTGATAAGTGTGTACATATACACCATGTAGTATGCTAATGACTGTGTACAATAACAGGTGTAGTATGATAAGTGTGGGTACAAAACTACTGTAGATTAGTATGATAGGTGTGTACATAACCTCTGTATGTAGTATGCGTGAAGGACTGAGTGTAGTAGGGAAAACACTGATGTAGTAAGAAGTACGTAAAGTATGTAGTTGTAAGTGCAATAACCTTGTAGTATGATAAGTTTTACAATAACACACTGCAGTTAGGATTGTTGTTAACTGTTCTTTTCATCATCGGAGCAGGTCCAGTCTGAGTCACCAATCAATAAAGTCAAGCTGTTCCCAGGTGCCCTGTCTGTTCCATTGAAGGACCCCTCTAATGTCAACCATAAAGGACTGTAAGGAATTCCCCGACGGCTACAATCCCCTGTATAAACCCCATGGATCCAGGAAATTACTGATTGGAGTAAATATGGTGGTCCGAACGCATATGTCGGGCAAGCCCCCTTTATGCTCATTCCAGGGAGGATCTCATGGGCTTGTACGTTATAGCTTATTATATAGTGTATATATTATAGCTTATTATATAGTGGTATATTATCCTTATTAATATTATATATAGCCCTTATCTCTCCATAGGAAGTTGCTTGAGTTTTTCGGAGAGCTACCATATGGTGGGCGGTAGTTTGATATTACATATCGGAAAGGTGTATATGTATATGTGTACTAACATCCCTTGTAACCATTTAAATGACGCATCAGATAAAATGTTATAAAGTAAGCGCCCTGATTTATATTTAAGACACACAAATATACAAAAACATGAAACAGCGCTGAGATCCCTATTTCAACATGGGTATGGCAAATGGCAGCTTAAATCACACCCCTGTGTCCTGCTCCATGTTAAGGAAGTGTAATCCAAAAAAGTTTTCCTGTCTGCTACCATGAGTGATGTGTCTTGTAATGACCTATCACCAAGCACGAGTCTCTTAAATCCACCTTCAACCTGCAGTTGGTGTCAGTGAGTTATAAATACACAAGACCCCCTGCTTCTCAATGGTAGGAGGGAGAGAAATGAAAGTTGATTGTGGTGTTGTGATCTGTTACCCACCTTTTTGGGGAGTAGACAGATTATTGGACATACAATTTACCCTTATTGGCACAAACTCTGACCTAACAGATAAGTGTACATCAACTTACAGGACAAACCAATATACGGCCTGTTCAAATATTCAAAGTGGTGCACCATAGACAGGGACAACCCCGTGATTACTGCACGTTATGGTTTGGGGGAAACCTTGTTTATGTGCACTGTCTGTCTCTTTGTGCCAGACCGCAGAGTAACCCCTGTGTGCCATGCTATCCTAATCCTCCATAAAGCACCACCAAGTAACCCACTGTGTCAAATGCTAAAACTACCCATAATCTTCTCCTAAGCACCACCAGGGGTAACCCCACTGTGTGCTATGCTACCTAATCCTTCCATAAAGCACCACCGAGTAACCACCCACTGGTGTGCCAACGCTATCCATATCGCTTCCATAAGCCCACCAGAGTAACACCCTTGTGTGCCATGCAACCATAATCCTTCCATAAAGCACCCCAGAGTAACCCACTGTGTGCTATGCTAAACCCATAATCCTTCCATAAAAGCACCCAGGGTACCCACTGTGTGCCACGCTGACCCATAATCCTTTCCATAACGCACATCAGAGTAACCCCTGTGTGCTATGCCACCCATAATCCTTCCATAAAGCACCACCAGAGTAACCCCGGTGTCCACGCTACCCTAATCCCTTCCCGAATAAAGCACCCATCAGAGTACCCACTGTTGTGCTTGCTAAACCAATATCCTTCCATAAAGCAACCACCAGATAGTAACTCCACTGTTGCCATGCTACCCATAATCCGTCCTACAGCACCACCAGATAACCCACTGTGTGCCACCTACCCATAATCTCTGCCTAAAGCACCATCAGAGTAACCCACTGTGTGGCCTATGGCTACCCATATCCTTCCATAAAGCAACCACCACCCAGAGTAAACCCACTGTGTGGCCACCTACCCCTAATCCTTCCCCCCCCATAAAGCCTCCATCAGAGTAACCCACTGTGTGACTATGCTACCCATAAACCTGTCCATAAACACCCACCAGATTAACCCACGGGCGTTACATTCTACCCATAATGCCTTCATAAATCACCCCAGAGTACCCCACTGTTTGCCACCTACCCCATATCCCAAAATCCTTCCCTAAAGCACCATAAGTAACCCACTGGTGTCCTATGCTACCCATACTCGCTTCCATAAAGCCACCATAGTAACCCCACTGTGTGCATGCTACCACATAAAAGCACCACAGAGGTAACCCACTGTTGCCAGCTACCCTAATCCTTCATAGAAGCAACCACCAGAGTAACCACTGTGGGGTGCCATCCAACCCATAGTCCTTCCATAAGCACCACCAAAGTAACCCACTGTGTGCGTATGCACCCTCATCCTTCCTAAGCACCACCAAGTACCCACTGTGTGCCACACTGACCCATAACCGTCCATAATAAGCAATTGAACTGGTACCGATTGGTGCAGCGGTGCTGGTAATAACCATTTATTCTCCCTGTTGTTCTCTGTATATTTTGTTCTCTGTATAAGCCTATGGAGGCCTGCTACTGAGTACGCAAATTGATTTTAAAATCCTCCTGTTCGTGTGTACCCACCTGCAGATGAAATTCCAATTCCACAATTAGACTCATTACCTCTACCGGCCCATTTGCCAACCCTTTTAAAAACCTGATCCATTTGATGGGGTAACTAGTGGAGATGACGATTGGCTACAAACAATTTGAATTGGCCAGCCACTATTAATGGTTGGGATGAAGGGCTTCGCTTGCAGTCATTAGCCTTATTTGCTAGTGGTAGCCATGCAGGTATACCAAGGATTTACTGTAATACTGAAATACAAAGCATTTACCTTCTGTTATAGATATATGAGGTACCATCACCACCTATGTCCGTGGTGAATACTAACAAGTATTAACCCTAGCAATGTTTAGTTTCAACCACAACAGTGTGCAAGGATTGCCTGTCTTATACTCTCAGACTGCAGGATTATTTGACTGATCTGGAAGCTGGTAACTGTCTGAGAACCAGTAAAAATATACCTGTGTAAAGATTCCTATAATCACCTTATATCCACACATAGCAAAACCTACACATAACCCCCTAATTTCCATGTGCACCAACTGGCAACACTTTTGCCGAATATATATATAGTATCATTATAATAATATCTATATATATTCTTATTAGCTTATTAATCGCTTATTATATCGTGTCAATGTATATAATAAGCTTACTATATACTGTTAACTCTATATTTTATTATACTAGTGTATCTCGTTCTCCTTATTAAAATAGTAGGTATATTATAGCTTAAATAGTGTATATCTTATTGCTTGTATATGTGTATATATTCTCTTATTTTATATCAGTGTATATATTATAGCCTTATATAGTGTACAATGTATATTAAATAGCTTATTATATACAATGTAACTATTTTATTCTATATTATATAGTATTCTTATTAATAGTATGATATTAATAGCTTAATAGTGTATATAGTATTGCTTAGTCATATAGTGTATTATTCTCTTATTTATAAGTTAATATATTATAGCTTATTATATAGTGTATATATATAGCTCATTATCTAGTGTATATTTTATAGCTTATTATATAGCGTATATTATATCTTCTTATATAGTTTCTATCTATTATAGTTTTAGTTCTATTTATATAATTAAAATGACTAGCTTAATATATAAGCGAATATACTTGGCAAATATAGTTATAAAAATTTAGCTTCTTATGTAGTGTATAGGATATAACTTACAGCTTTTTTTGTAGTAGTGTAACTATAGCTTATTACAGTTGTATAATATTCTGCTTATTGGTTAATGTTATACATTATTTATACCTCATTATACATGTATATATTATAGCATATACATTGTCATATATTATAGCTTATACAGTGTATCTATTATAAGCTCTATCGTGTATATATTCATACGCTTATACAGTGTAGTATTATAGCTTAATACAGTGTATATATTATAGCTTATACAGTGTACTATGTTATAGCTTATCAGTGTACTATATTAGCTTATCCGTGTATATATTATATCTATACAGGTGTATATTTATGCTTTATATCCGTCCTAAATATTTGCCTATACAGTGTAATCTATTATAGGCTTATAACTCTAAATCTTATAGCAGATACAGTGTATATATGTATAGCTTAATATAGTGTTATATTTAAGCTTAATATAGTGTATATCATATTCTTATACAGTGGTATATATTATAGCTTATACATCTAAATATAGCATTACAGTGGTATATATAGAGCTTATACAGTGTATTATGTTAGCTTATACAGTGTATATATCTTAGCTTATACAGTGTATATATTATAGCTTATTCCCGGGTGTGTATATATTATACTTATACCGTCTAAAATATTATAGCATCATAACAGTCTAAATATTTAGCATATACATGTATATATTATAGCTTATTAGTGTTAGTCTAGCTTATACAGTGTAGATATTATAGCTTATACAGTTAATATATTATAGCTATACAGTCTACATATTATAGCATATTACAGTGTATAATTATATAATAAGCTTAATACGAGTCTAAATATAGCAATATACAGTGTATATATATAGCTTTAAGTGTACTATATTATGCTTATACATTGATAATTATAGCTTATACAGTGTATATATTATACTTATATAAGTGTAATAATATTATCTCTTATATGTGTATTCGTATAGCTTATACATCTAAACATTATAGCATATACAGTGTATATATTATATAGCTTATATAGTGTATATATTATAGCTATACAGTGTATTCTTATAGCTTATACAGTGTACTAATATTATAACTTAACAGTGTATTATTCTAGCTTATACATGTATAGAATTATAGCCTAGTATATAGTGTAATATTTATAGCTTAGTATATAGTGATATAGCATTATAGCTTAGTATATAGTGTATACTTTACAGTCTATTATGTATATGTGGGTATAGCTTATATATGTTTATTAATACTTATACAGTGTATATATAAGCTTATACAGTCTAATATTAATAGCTTATAACATCCTAAATATTAAGCTTAACAGTCCTTAGTTAAGCTTATACATGTATAATATTCTAGCTAGCTTATACAGTCATATATTATACGTCTACAGTGTTATATTATTATACTTATACAGTGTAATTTATAACTTGTATATAGTGTATATATTATAGCTTAGTATATAGGTGTAATATATAGGCTTATAATAGTGTAATATTTATAGCTCTACAGTGTATATATTATAGCTTATACAGTCGAAATATTATACTTATCAGTCTATAATTAGGTCTTACCCGTCTAATATCTTATCGCTTTATACAGTGTATATATTATATCTTATACAGTGGTATATTATAACTTATAACGTGTATATATTTATAGCTTATACGTGTATATATTATACTTAGATATATATTGTATATATTATAGCTTAGTAATATAGTGTATATATATAGCTTATATAGTGTAATATTATATAGCTTATACAGTGTATATTATATCTTATACCGTGTAATATTATAAGCTGATACAGTTAAATATTATAGCTTATACATCTAAATATGTATATTATAACAGTGTATATATTATACAGCTTCTACCCGTGTATATAGTCAGCTTATACATGGCATATATTAACTTATCCGTGATATATGAATAGCTTCTACAGTGTAATATTATACTTATACAGTGTATTATATTATAGCTTAGTATAATAGTGTTATATTATGCTTAGTATAAGTGTCTTATTATAGCTTATCTGGTGTATATATTCATGCTTATCCAGTGTTTTATATTATAGGCATATACAGGTGTAATATTATAGCTTATACGTGGTATATATTTATAACTTATACAGTGTCTTTTATAACTTATACAGTGTATATATTATAGCTTAGTGATAGTTGTATATATTTAGCTTGATAGTGGTATATATTAGAGCTTATACGTTATATATATTATAACTTATCATGTGTGATGTATTATAGCTTTAACCGTGTATATATTAATAGCTTATACAGTGTATATATTATAAGCTTTACATGTATATATTTAAGCTTATACGTGTATATATTATGCTTATACAAGTGTATATATTATAGCTTATACAGTGTATATCTTATAACTTATACAGTGTATATATTATACATTAATACAGTTGTCTATATTGATAACTTATACAGATATATATATTATACTTATCAGTATATATATTATAACTTATACATGGTATATATTATAGCTTAAGACAGTAAATATAATATTATAACTTGATACAGTGTTATATTATAGCTTCTACAGTGTATTATTTAGCTTATACAGTGTATATAATTATAACGTATACAGTGTAATATATTATACTTATCAGTGTATTATTATAGCTTATTATACAGTGTAATATATTGTACTTATACGGTTATTTATAGCTTGTATATAGTGTCTTAGTTTAATAAATAAGCTATTGTACTGGTGTATATTTACGTTTTTTGTAGTGTCTCTTCTATATGGATTTGCCCTTGCATGTAAATGTATATATTGTATGGTACCCAAGATAGTTATATTGGCCCGAGACATCCCATTGACAGACCTACAGTAAACTTATTGAGTTCAGCAGGACGGAGACTTTCCAGTACATGACCCTCCGGATTATCCCAATCACTTGAGCAATGGCGTGGTCAAAAAAAACTGCAACCCAAAATCTCTGTCTAGTCAGTGATTGGCCTGACATATATCTCCCTATGTACCTCTACGGGGGTTCTGCCGCATTGTACCGGACCATTACCCACCCGACATTACCATGTATGGAACATTACCCACCAGCCACTAGAACACAAATGAACAGACACAGTCCTGGACACTGAGATCCAAGGTAATAAAGACCATTCATTGTTCTGTACTGAAACTTTATTGAAAATAACAGTGTTTGGAAATCGGACATTTATTCCCCCATTATGATGTTCTGATTCCTGGACAGTATAAATAAGGAGGAGCCTTATCTGTTGTTCAATTGATCAATGGAGACTTGAAATTAGTTCTTGAGACGTTTTCGACCTAGTCATCTGACTGCTTTTCTCAATTCAGAAATGACTTTTACAAGAATCTGGTGGCCTTTGTCCCTGGCAAAATCCCAATTACAATATCCAGCCCAGATGTTAGGTGTGATTAGATAGTGGCTAAGAGGTGTTATAGGAACCCCAAGTAAGGTGTTAAAACAGCTTGTACAGGGCAGACAGTTTGTGTCCGACCCCCCCCCGCCCCCCACCATCTATTTATCGTTGGTTTCTTTAGTTTTCACATACCTGGCCTCCTTAACACTCTCTTGAACCATTTCACGTTCCTATCGCCAGTATGTTAACATTACAACTTCAAAGTATGTTTTATCCTTAGATGCCGATACACGGCGAGTCTGACCCGAGGAATGGCTCTTTCTGTTCTGGGCCCTACGTTTATTGCATTTCTGTTTGTCTCCCCCAATAGGCAAATCAGAGCTTCTTCACTTCACTGCACCGCATACTATATGTCGCTTTTCTTGTTTTTTGGGTATTGGGTCTTTTGGATGTAACTCATTGCCTTCCTCACGTGTGTGTTCGGTTTAATCAGGACAGGGAATACTATGCTTTTTTTTGAAAATTCTTCTCTTTCTCAGAGGACCTGCTACATATGGGATGACCATTGTTCTCCTCCTGTCTTGCATGGTCATCACCATATGTAGCAGGGGTCCCTGAGAAATTAAGAAGAATTTTCAAAACATCGTACCCCTGTCTGCTTCCACCTAACCACACACTGAGGCAGCAATTGGTACATCCAAAGAACCCAATCCAAAACACAAGAAACTCGACATCATTATGCGGTGGCAGTGCAGTGAAGAACATGCTCTGCTTCTGTATGTGGGGGAGACCAAACACAACATGCCTCATGTATGGTCCCAGCACAGACGAGCAATTCCTCGTGTCAGGACTCAGCGTGTATCTGCATCTTAAGGATAAAGGACATACCTTTGAGCTTAATTTAACATAACTTGGCGAATGACGTGACTTTTTCAGAGAGGTGTTAAGGAGGCCATTTATGTTCAAGAGACAACCAAGCCTAACCTAGAGGTGGGGGGGTTCGACGCCACTGTCTGCCATGTACAATGCTTTTACACCTTACTCTGGGCGTTCCGATAACCCCTCTTAGCCACTCTCTAATCACACCCTTACCCCTGGCTGTGATATGCTAATTGGGATTTTCCAGGGTAACATAATTCCACAGTTCTTGTACAGTCATTTCTGAATTGAGAAATCATCGGATGACTAGCGAAACGTCTTCAAGACTACAGTTCAAGTCCAGTTGATCTAATTGCATCACAGATATAACCATACCTGGATGAGAGAACCTCACAAGTACGGAGGAAGTTGTTTTAAAGGGGACTCACTAGCTCCCCCCATTGACCCCGGAAAGCGGTGTGATTGTTATCATAAATTTGATAAGGTTTTCCAGGTAAATGGGCCTTTTAACAGTCTGGTGTCTGTTATTATTAGGTTTGAAGGGTGTGTAATCAGCAATTTTACAGACCAAGAGTCTTCTCTCGGGTAATTTGTTAAATGATCATCTCCTCACCATTTCACTCTACTAGTGGCCATATGTAATTCCCCATCTAATAAAAGGTTAACCTTGCTGGGAACGTTCCATCAGATTCCCCATGATCACAGCTGTTTTGTCGCCTTCGTTTTAGCGGCCCATCTAACGCAGTTTACATGACTGCAGCCCGCTCGGGCCCGACCCTGTGTTTTCCTGTTGTTTTTTTAGGGCACTCTTGGGTTACGTTGGAGGAATTAGTGAAACGTCCTCCATCAAATCGTGCAGGTGTCCTCACCTAAAAAAATCTTCCACCTAGAACTCCTAATCTACAATCGCTTGCCGAGGTTTACACTAATCTGAATGCCACCAAGGTCACCTCGAGGGACCGTCGCTTGTCCCATGGCCCTCATATAGGACCAGGAACACGTTTTCCGTCGATTGCCTTAAAAAGGGCGGTAAAGGCCGAATGTCCCAATAGCTTTTACTTACTTTCCCATTAGCACAGTAACCAGATTTATTTATTTTACTTATACTAGGAGAGATTGACTTTAAAAACCACAAAAAAAAAAAAACAAACGGAGACTTCTGGTAATATGTCATTTTTCCATTGGAGCTTTGAGGAAATGTCAATCCTATTAAAAGTCTTACAGCAATTCCGCAAGCTAAATGCACAAACCAGAGCGCCAACGGCAAACCGGTTTCAGCTTTATTTCGCCATGTGAAGTGCCGGTAGACATTACCAATAAGAGACATTAAGGCATTACAGCTCCCCTTTAGAATATGCAAATAAGGAATGGAGACTTATGGGTAACAGCCTTGCTTGAGTATTACCAAAGTTTTCTTCAAAAGGTTCATTATAATGTTATTTCTGTTGGATAATCAATGTTGAATCATATCTTCTAGCGCCACCTTGTGTTTGATTTGCTAAGTTCTACCATTAAGTGACCAACATTTTACAGTTGAATTTGACTGTTGAATTAAAAAAACTAAAGAATTCTTCCTATTTCTAAAACTAAACAAACCAGGGCAGATTGAGTGGATTAGCTGTGAAGGGATTAACCCTTTGTGCTTTATCATTTTCGTACCCTGAACTTTAAACGAGCTAAACTTTGACTTAAATGGTCATTATGCAAATCCTGATTCTGATTGATGGACACATCTCTCCATATTGCCTGTGTCTGCTGGTCCTGAGAGGAAGTAATGGATGCTTTCATCAGACCACATAAATATTAAAATAAGTTAAAAACGGTTAAAATAATCATCATTGCAAATGTGCACATTTACCGTAACACATTATAAATCTATACTTCCCCTTTAAATCTAGCACTCCTACCCCGCACCATTATATTATAGCCAGATGCCCCGAACTTTCCCGTCTGCTCCTGATACGTTTTAGAATATTATAGAGAGTGTGTTTTCCTTTAAATAATGAAACGTTTAGAATATTATAGAGTGTGTTTTCCTTTAAATAATGACACGTTTAGAATATTATAGAGAGTGTGTTTTCCTTTAAATAATGAAACGTTTAGAATATTATAGAGTGTGTTTTCCTTTAAATAATGAAACGTTTAGAATATTATAGAGAGTGTGTTTTCCTTTAAATAATGAAACGTTTAGAATATTATAGAGTGTGTTTTCCTTTAAATAATGAACACGTTTGGAAATTATAGAGGTGTTTTCCTTAATAAATGAACGTTTAGAATATTATAGAGGGTGTTTTCCTTTAATAATGAACGTTTAGAATATTATAGAGGTGTTTTTCCTTAAATAATGAACACGTTTGAATATTATAGAGTGTGTTTTCTTTAAATAATGAAACGTTTAGAATATTATAGAGTGTGTTTTCCTTTAAATAATGAAACGTTTAGAATATATAGTAGAGTGTGTTTTCCTTAAATAAATGAACGTTTTAGAATATTATATAGAGTGTGTTTTCCTTTAAATAATGAAACGTTTAGAATATTATAGAGTGTGTTTTCCTTTAAATAATGAAACGTTTAGAATATTATAGAGTGAGTTTTCCTTTAAATAATGAAACGTTTAGAATATTATAGAGAGTGTTTTCCTTTAAATAATGAAACGTTTAGAATATTATAGAGTGTGTTTTCCTTTAAATAATGAAACGTTTAGAATATTATAGAGAGTGTGTTTTCCTTTAAATAATGAAACGTTTGGAATATTATAGAGTGTGTTTTCCTTTAAATAATGAAACGTTTGGAATATTATAGAGATTTGTGTTTCCTTTAATAATGAAACTAGAATATTAGAGTGTTTTTCCTTAAATAATTAACGTTTAGATATTTAGAGTGTGTTTTCCTTTAAATAATGAAACGTTAGAATATTATGAGGAGTGTTTTCCTTAAATAATGAAACGCTTAGAATATTATAGAGTGTGTTTTCTTTAAATAATGAAACGTTTAGAATATTATAGAGTGTGTTTTCCTTTAAATATGAAACGTTTAGAATATTATAGAGTTGTTTTCCTTTAAATAATGAAACGTTTAGAATATTATAGAGTGTGTTTTCCTTTAATAATGAACGTTTAGAATATTATAGAGTGTGTTTTCCTTTAAATTAAACTTTGGAATATTTAGAGTGTGTTTTCCTTTAAATAATGAAACGTTTGGAATATTATAGAGTGTGTTTTCCTTTAAATATGAAACGTTGGAAATATAGAGAGTGTGTTTTCCTTTAAATAATGAACGTTTAGAATATTTAGAGTGTGTTTTCCTTTAAATAATGAAACGTTTAGAATATATAGAGTAGTGTTTTCCTTTAAATAATGAAACGTTTAGAATATTATAGAGATGTGTTTTCCTTTAATAAGAGAACGTTTAGAATATTATAGAGAGTGTTTTTCCTTTAAATATGAAACGTTTAGAAATTATAGAGAGTGTGTTTTCCTTTAAATAATGAAACGTTTAGAAATTATAGAGTGTGTTTTCCTTTAAATAAATGAAACGTTAGAATATTATAGAGAGTGTGTTTTCCTTTAAATAATGAAACGTTAGAATATTATGAGTGTTTTCCTTAAATAATGAAACGTTTAGAATATTAGAGAGTGTGTTTTCCTTTAAATAATGAAACGTTTAGAATATTATAGTTGGTTTTCCTTTAAATAATGAAACGTTTAGAATATGATGTGTGTTTTCCTTTAATAATGAAACGTTTAGAATATTATAGAGAGTGTGTTTTCCTTTAAATAATGAAACGTTTTAGAATATTATAGAGTGTGTTTTCCTTTAAATAATGAAACATTTAGAATATTATAGAGAGTGTGTTTTCCTTTAAATAATGAAATTGTATAAAATCTCTTCTTTAAAATTTCCCAAGGTTCCAACATGTTGCTGGTTGGCGTTCACAGCTTGGGTCGTCACCCCACCACCTCTATTAGCTTAGTATTCGGCTATTTTACAAAATGCGCCTCATAAACACCCCTGAAAGTCATCGCTTCCTCGCAGTATGTTAACTAGACAATCTTTCTTTTTAAAGCGAAATATGTACTTTATTTTCCTACGTTTAAGAGCATACATCGGCTGCAGTCTTGACCCGAGGAATCTGGCCTTTTTTGGCTTGGCAAGACGTTAGATGCGTGTAATGCTTTAAGGGACTCCCCCACATACCAAATCAGAGCATTTCTCATCTGCACTGACCCGACCGCTAAATGTATTTTAGTCGTCTTTATTCATTGTTTGTCTTTTGTTCTCGGGTGCTTATTTTCTGGATGTATATACCACATATGCTGCCTCAGTGTGTGTCTTCGGTGTAAATGCAGACAGGAAGGATACGATGTTTTTTGAAAAATTCTTCTTATTCATACAGTTTCCCTCTGAGCACCCGCTGCTACATATAGACGGTATGACATAGTTCTTCCTACTGTACTTAGCCATGGTATCCCATATGTAGCAGGGGGTTTCTTGCAGAAATTAAGAAGATTTCAAAACAAAACATCGTATCCCGGTTGCTTTTAAACCGAACAACACACTGAGACAGCCAATATGGGGACATCCAAAACCCAATACCAAAACACAAAAGAAAAGCGACATTCATAATATGACGGTGCAGTGCCGTGAATGAATGCTCTGATTGTATGCTGTCGAGCGGCCTAGCGAGCCAAACAGCACTGCATCAATGTATGGCCCAGAACAGAAGTAGACCAAATCCTGCGGCCGTCAGGACTAAGCGCTGTATATGGCATCTTAAGGATAAAGACATACCCTTTTTTTGAAGATTGTAATGTTACCTATAGAGCGAAAGGAACGTGACTGCGTCAAGAGACGGCGTGGAGAGGCAGGAGACCCATTTATAGTGAAAATAAAGAATCCAAGCCTAAATAGCAGGTGGGGGGTTCGACGCACAACTGCTCTGCCATGTACAATGCCTGTTTTAACACCTTAACTCTGCCGGAACGTTCCTCTAAAACATTAGCCACTATCTCAATACACACCTTAACACCATGAAGAATGATCTTGACCCCGTAGCACTTGATGTGATATGCTAATGGGATTTTCCAGGGCATAATTTGCCCCAGATTTATGCCGTTACAAGTCATCTGCAATTGAGGGGAAAGCCAGTCAGAGATGACAGCGAAACGTACTTCAAGAATGTACACATTTCAAGTCCAGTATGCTCTAATTGAATACAACCGATATACCATGACCTGCAGTTTAAATAGAATGAGACTTCACAAAGTTAAAATTAGGAGGAGCTTAGTTTAATAGGGACTCAACTAGCTCCTCCCCAATCTTTGCCCAGGAAGGCGGGTTTATATGTTTATTCATAAAATTATGAGTAAGCGTTTCATGCGTGGGCTAGTCCCTGTGCTTTTACCGTTGCCTGGTTTCTTGGTGTCTGTTCTTTCACGGTTTTTGAGGGGGCCGGGTCCTCCCGCCTTTTCCCGCCCCACGCGGTCTTTATAGGGTCGACAGGCCACGACCACCACACGCGAGTCTGTAACTCCTCCTCACCAATTTATTCCCCCTCTACCTTGAGCCATCTGGAATTCCCATCTCAACCCCGAGTTTCCCCCGACGCCCAGCGCGAGGCGAGTGGCCCAGCACGGCGGAGGAGCGGAGAGCACAGAGAGAGATATCACAATCTGTAGCCACCACAAGCGCGCCATGGAAACATCCTCGCAGCGCCGCTTGTGTCAATATCTGGCGCCTCGAAACTCGGCCCGACGCTAGACGTAAAGTAATTGTCCTGTTTCCGATATTTTGATTAAAGCCGGCAGCCGCGATTGGCGGGATAAAACAGGGGAGGCATTAGTGAAACTCATTCCATGCATACGTTGAAACAAAGCCCACCAGTACGTCACCAGACAGCAGAGCGTCCACCGAGACCTCACCCTACAAGAACGCCTTTTGACACCGAGAAGAGTATACATACGATAGCCACAAGGTCACCCCCAAAGGGACCGCGGTTGGATTCCAGGAGGGCCTTCAGAAGATGATCCGGAGGCTCCTCCTCTATATAGCCCGACCAAAAATGACCTACCACGCATGTGATGTAGGCGCACAGCATGAGACGCGAACTAAATCCGCATGCAGGATAAAACAGGGTATAAAGGCAAGACAGTAGGGAATGTCACCCCAAATCATACATCCCGGCACCCCCATACCCCCACAGTATGCCTTTACTTACTTTTCAAAATTAGCACATCAGCGGAACCAGATCATTATTTTACTTAAATAGGACTGAGACGGAGCGAGATTTAGGACTATTACCCACAAATTACAACGGAGACTTCTGTGGAGTAATTGTCCTGTTTCCATGGCAGCTTGAGCGTGATGCAATACATATATTTTAAAAAGTCTTACAGCATTCCACAAGAGCTAAATGCAAACCGAAGGCACGAGCGCCAACGGGACCACTTCACCGTCACGGCCGCCCACACACAGCAAGCACCCCAATCCACACCACCGCAACACACCACCCCACACAAACACCAACCCAAACAACACCGGTTCAGCTTTATTTAGCCATGTGAAGTGTGCCGGACTTATATTACGTAATAGGATATGGCTTAGGGTTTCAGTAGACCTATATATAGACATTTAGACCCTTACCAATAAGAGACATTCATTTACCCCCAGGACATGTTAACAGTTTACCTTAGATCGAATTAGATTATGCACATAAGGAATGGCAAAGAAGTGGAGAATTATGTGGCGTGGGTAACAGCTTGCTATGAGTACTTATAACAAAGCTTTTCTCTAAAAGGTTTCATATATAAGGAGTTATTTCTGTGGAGAATCAATAGTGGAAATCATATCTTCTAGCGCCACTAAGTGTTGATTTGCTAGGTTTTCGACCATTAACGTGACCAACATTTTACTGCTACAATATCTAGTCTGTTGCCTTAAAAAACTAAAGAATGTTGTTTGAATTTTTAAAAAACTAACTGTATTGTTGTTTATGGTTCTTTATTTTGAGTATCTATTCTCTAAAACTTTTCAGTATTATTTTCCAAACAGGGCAGATTGCACAGAGGCGATTTGAGCATTAACGCCGCCGTGGAATAGCTGTAAAGGGAGTAACACTTTTTGTGACTTTTATTTTCGTCCATGTGAATTTAAACGAGGACTAATTAGGTTTTTGGACTTGTTAGTGTTTCTTATCTTATCTCTTCCTTAAATCGCGTCATAGCAAATCCATTCTGGATTGATGGACACCTCTCTCATATTGCCCTTGTGTCCTTGCTGGTCCTGAGGAGAAGTAATGGATGCTTTCATCAGACCACATAAATATTAAATAATGTTAAAACGCGTTAAAATAATCATCATTGCAAATGTGCACATTTACCGTAACACATTAAATCTATACTCCCCTTTAAATCTGCTACCTCCTACCGCACCATTATATATAGTCAGATGCCCCGACAATTCCGTCTGCTCCTGATACGTTTAGAATATTATAGAGAGTGTGTTTTCCTTTAAATAATGTGAAACGTTTGTTTTATGAATATATAGATGTGTTTTCCTTTAAATAATGAAGACGTTTAGAATATTATAGAGTGAGTTTTCCTTTAAATAATGAAACGTTTAGAATATTATAGAGAGTGTTTTCCTTAAATAATGAACGTTTAGAATATTATAGAGTGTGTTTTCCTTTTAAATAATGAAACGTTTAGAATTGATAGAGAGTTGTTTTTCCTTTAAATAATGAAACGTTTGAATATTATAGAGTGTGTTTTCCTTAAATAATGAAACGTATTGGATATTATGGTTGTTTTCCTTAAATAATGAAACGTTTAGAATGATTATAATAGGTGTTTTTTCCTTTAAAAATGAAACGTTTAGAATATTATAGAGAGTGTTTTCCTTTAATAATGAAACGTTTAGATATTATAGAGTGTGTTTTCCTTTAATAATGAAACGTTTAGAATATATATAGAGTGTGTTTTCCTTTAAATAATGAAACGTTTAGAATATATAGAGTGTGTTTTCCTTTTAATAAAATGAAACGTTTAGAATATTATAGAGGTGTTTTCTTTAAATAATGAAACGTTTTTAGAATATTATAGAGACTTGTTGTTTTCCTTTAAATAATAATGAAACGTTAGAATATTATAGAGGTAGTGTGTTTTCCTTTAAATAATGAAACGTTTAGAATATTATAGAGTGTGTTGTCTTTAAATAATGAACGTTTAGATATTATAGAGTGTGTTTTTCCTTAAATAATAATGAAACGTTTTAGAATTATATATAGAGTGTGTTGTTTCCTTAATAATGAAAACGTTTAGAATATTATAGAGAGTGTTTCCTTTAATAATGAAACGTTTAGAATATTATAGAGTGTTTTTTCCTTTAAATAATGAAACGTTTGAATTTATGAGGTGTGTTTTCTTTAAATTAATGAAACTTTAGAATATATAGAGAGTGTGTTTTCCTTTAAATAATGAAACGTTTAGAAATATTATAGAGAGTGAGGTGTGTTCCTTTAAATAATGAAACGTTTGGAATATTATAGAGTGTTTTCTTAAATAGAAAAGTTTAGAATATTATAGAGTGTGTTTTCCTTTAAATAATGAAACGTTTAGAATATTATAGAGTGTGTTTCTTATAAATAATGAAACGTTTAGAATATTATAGAGAGTGTGTTTTCCTTTAAATAAGAAACGTTTTAGAATATTATAGAGTGTGTTTTCCTTTAAATAATGAATGAAACATGAGAATATATAGAGAGTGTGTTTTCCTTTAAATAATGATAATTGTTATAAAATCTCTTCTTTAAATTTCCCAAGGTTCCAACATGTTGCTGGTTGGCGTCACGTCCACCATTCCCTGCGAGGAGGTTTCGTCAAGCACCTGGGAAATAAACAATACGCGGTGTTTAACACGTGAAGAGAGAGAGGCGATCTAGTTGGTAGTGAAATGGGGCGAAGAGCACATCCTAGGAGCCCGTTTCACGTTACAGTCCCGTAAAATCCCGCCAACCCCCGCGCCACGGAATATATCGGATTAAAAAGAAAAGCCCGGAGAAACAGTCGCTGTTCTTATTATATGATTAATCAGATTGGGGTAAGTAGGAAGAAATTCTATGGAAATTTTTTATGAATTATTTTATATTAGAGAAGATTTTTTTTAGGCGAGAGTTTTAGACGGCCCTGCGAGGATTTAACATACAAAATCCTTTCCCTTCACTGCCTGTGGGTCATTTATATGATTCCAGTGAATCCACTTCTAGGAGTCCTCGTTATGTTATGGAGAGATAATGTAAATATAAAATAATGATTAACTAGTTATCCATCTCTTCTCGCCTCTCAACCAGCAGCAATGCCATTGAGATCTCTCATCCTCCCCTCTCTACCTTGCTAGAGATACCAAAAGGCTTATTCAATAAAAGTTCTTAGGTGCTAATTTTGCCCCAACCAGTCAGATCTTATTTAACATATTGAAAGCTAACATCTGATTGGTGGGGCAAAATTAGCACCATTTTTATCAATAAGAAATTTTATTTAATTTCCCTGTAGACACTACGGGAAGACCAATTTCCTAACCTCTATCTTAGCAAAGTGAGTAACAACTCCTTTGCATGAGGAAGGTAGACGTAGGAGAGCCTCATATTTATATAATATTTCAATAGGAGAAGCTGTTGGTTTTAGAGGAGAGAGACCACCGGGTCTGTTGGTAATTACAAAACCAGTTCAGGCTTTAAAATAAAACTGGAATGAACTCCAGATTATCAGACGCGGCGCAGAACTACTGATAATACGTGTTTGTGATTGTCAGTCAATACGTCCCACGGTTTAATGTGCCTTTGTGTATGTCACCCAATGCATAGCATAAGAACGTAGCCTATTGTAATCATTGAACATTCCTTTGTATTTCTGATGCATATTGGGTGGTGAAAGCTACCATACTGTTCACCTTAACTTATTTTACATACCGAGCAACTGCTTCAATGTATGTAACTGGGAATGCACATGTTTCCCCGAGAGGAATCAGGGAATGTTACAGCTTATTGTGTACACAAATGCACCAAAACCACCAAGGGCTGCATTGTTTACCATCTAGAGGAAGCAGTATGGCAGCCTCTAAGTATAGAATATAGAGTCCTGTTGCATGATAAGCGTTTACTCCATGTCTGGTTTTACCAAGAACTAATTGGACTGAAACCAATGCATCCAATGTCCATGGATATTTTATTAACACTACGTGATCACTTTCATTCTTATAATAGGACGATCTATTCCACGTTGGGTTTGTATTTCATTGATTTTTATTACGGTGAATACGGACACTTGGCTAAAGGCCGACATGCTTTCCTTGGAAAGAAATCCACCATAGCCTCATGCTGTAATCTGGGTACAAAATGCTATGCATTTCATGTGAAACCCATAGAGGCAAGCAGTAAGGCAGTTCCCTGCGAATGAAGCCTAACTATTGGAAATATGACACATCATGGGAGCCAGGACACTATAAACAGAGATAACAGATCTGTTCCAATCACACTAACTACACACATTGACTGCTGGGTATTGAGGCAGATATTTTTTAAACACTTGGTTCAGAGCACAATAGAAGCCAGCACACTTTTATTAACCCTTAGGTGCCAGCTTTGTTCTAAACGTTCCCTTGTTTTGTGATGAAGGGGACAAAGAATCTCATTTTAAATACCTGACACCTGTCTGTACAAATTCCATTTCTATTTCCATTTCAGGTCCCTTTGTAATAATGTATTTTCTAGGATATTTAGGATACTTTAGACACTATTTTTGGACACGGAAGATCCGTTGTTCGCGTCTCCTTGTGAAATTCCTCGTCCCTTGTAAAGTATAAAATATAAACTGGAAAAAGGCTCACTAATTTGTAACAATATTTAATGCCTGGTTGTGGTTCCTGATTGGATAAATGCGCTGTGACATCATTGGTGAATTCTGTGATGATATTTTCTAGAATGATTGATGAATAAGTGATAAGTCAACAGGAAGCGAACAAGTAAAATATCCTGTTTATTCCTTGATTGATCCAATGGTATTGACATTTAACACCTGGATAGCACCTCCCATGGGACACAACACACAGGGCAATGTCTGAGCTCATTGAGTGAGGGACTGGAGGTGAGTAACATTTACACTCAGGTGTAATTATTCATTGTACGAGGATGACATCACTTTTAGAGAGGGAGGGTGGTATTATTACATTAGCGAAAGGTGGATGTATGTGTGTAATCTCACTGTTTTATCTAAATGACCATAAATAAATGTATATAAAGTATAGTACTGATTATTACTATATAACGGTACAGACAAAATATATAAGTTATAAAAGTACTTACATGGCTGTAAGCCCCTATTTTAAACGGAATAGACAAAATGGAAGGTTTAGCCACCTCTGGCACTGCTAAACTTCAGTTTCATTATTACACGGATTATGTGTTGTAAAACATGTGTACAACTTACCAATCAAACAACAAGTAATATATTCTAGGCAGGAGAGTAATGTCTGGGTGTCGATCTGGACTCATTCCCCCTCTACATAGGCAAAAGGAAAACTTCCTGGGACCAGCCCTGGGATGATGGTCAGGCTGGAGGAAAAGAGGAGTGGGAGAATCTGGAAAGGTCTTCCTGCCCTGATCTCTTTATTTCTATGTCTGTCTGAACTTAATGAGGTGTCCGTTAGTTTCCAAACTTCAGTAAAAGTTCAGAAACCCAACCATAAGTCAATGGGAGGAAATAGTTCGAAAAGTTCTAATTAAATCCTGTAAATTAGCTAATGGTAACTTACTGTAAAGTCTAGGGAAATGGTCGGGGAACACGTCCATATCACCAAAACTTGTTTAGACACTAACTTTCCCCACCGGTCGGCCAATTGTCGGGTTACCACATGCTACTTCAAGGGTTTGGCAATTTCAGGGTTACTGAACGATACTTTTGCTACATTCGAGGGTTACCGAAATCGACCGTACATTCGAGGGTTAACCAAATCGAAGGATACACTTGAGGGATACGAATCGAAGGATATGTCGAGGGTTACTAATTCAAACGCTACATTCCAGGGTTACTGATTCACAATTCTATATTATTGAAAATAAGTCAGCGATTGTTCGAGTGTCTGAACTCGGTCCATCACTAGTCCCCACACATACATGTGCACACACACACAGACACAAATTCTCCAACGCGCTCCTAAATCCACTGCCACTCAGCTGCTACTCCTGAAATGCAAACCAACATGTACGACCATCGAGGGAACGGAATTCACAGGACTTCTGATTCCAAAGTAAGTGTTTGAACCGTGATCAATGCATTTCGACCACCGTCCCGGCCATATCAGGATTGTAAGCTATTACTGCACCTTCTAAAGGGCCAGGAGGGAACGCTCCCCCGGATCAGGGTTCCCGATGACGGCCTATGTAAATGGCTGAAACGCGTAGGTTCAGCAGACCTACCGTCTGTGTTCTAATAAATGCTCGTACCGTGTGTGAGTGTATATATATATATATATATATATATATATATATATATTATATTAATCCCTATGGTAATGGCATCTGCACAATACCACATAAATAACTACTGCCCCCACAACGGCGCAGGGAGACCAAGGGCTAAAAGGGGCAAATGTAGCGCAATCAGCAGTTTTTAACAGCTCAGGTCTACAGGTCAGACAGTACTATGTGATCATCTGTTTAACTACAGCCGGCCAGGACCGTCTCTGACTTTTTGCCACCTGAATAAATTCCAAATGCTGCCTGCCCCCCTCGTCGCACTGCTGGAAGGGTGTGGTTTTATAAATTGAAGGTGGGTGATGCTTTGTCCGAAAGAGGGGTGTGGCTTGTCCAGAAGTTGGAGGGGCTTTATACACATGACTGGTAAATAATGCCCACAATGACTGGTGAATGGTGCACAGTGACTGGTAAATTATGTCCAAAATTGATTTTTGATCTGCAGGGCTGACATTGATTTTGATTAAATTAATTGCCAGTCAGAAGGGAGGGGAGGAGTTGTAGCTGCATCTGTTGTGGAATGAATGTCACAGCTTTACCTGCTATTTAAGTGACAGTACCTCTCTGAAAAAAAAATGTATGTAATTTGGGGGCCCTGGCTTGTGGCCCCAGGCACACGGAAAAGCCATGTAGCCCAGGCACATGCCAGAAGAAAAAAAATTCTGGCATCAAAACGGTTGCTCCCTATAGGAGCTGCTGTGCAATGTGCTTCACCTGCCTCATTAGAGAGGAGCCCTGCAGACGGCCCGGTACAGTGTTTCCCTTAATTATGTACGTGCGATCAGCTGTTTAAAAACTGCCGATCGTGGTAGATTGGTGTGATGAGGGATGTGTCAGGCCTGTGGGAATATGGGCCGTGTGTATAAAGACTGATACCACCAGTATTTCAATATGGTTCAGACCACGCCATCATGCGTATTTTTAACCGGCCTATAAACGGTTTATATAAGGTCGATATTGCAATATGGATCCTTTATAACGATTGTAAATATTTAAAATTATTACCGTTGCCCGGACACTGATCACCTCGGACGTTAAGTACGGCGCGTTTCCGTGAAATATCGGATGATGTTGTTGAAAACTGATTAAATAACGATCTTCGGATTTCTTCGCATACATCATAAAATAAACAATGAATCGACCCTTATAAAATCCGCCCTTTAACTACTAATGTGACCACAAGGGGGCCCATGTCTGTTCTGTCGCCAGCAAGGTCTATCTATCCTTATGGTGGCCCTTCTCTCTCTAGCCAGCAGAGGGCGTTTCTGTGTTTGTGTCTAGAACTTGGTTTCTATTTTCTCCCTCCACCTACTGTCTGTCTCCCTGGAGACTACCCTTTAACAGTAGCAACTTCTCACTTGGTTGCACAACACCGTGTGCTGTTTTATCTTGGATTCCGTCCATTATCCTTCTTTATTGCCCAACCTTCTGTGTAGACGATGAAAGATCTTCTCACCACCAGAAACCAGAACTGCTGGAAGGGCTGATCGAGAAGGAAACGGCAACTCGGATGCAGTGGAAGCTAAAACACCAGCAAGAGCATCTCCAGAATGTCCCATTGAAGAGCAGGAGAAGACCGAAACATTGGTTCCCAATGTGGGGGCAACCCTCCTGCCCCCTATTACAGTCCGTAAAAAACCAGTGGAGGTGAAGCCGGTAGAGGAGCCAGAAATGCAAGACCTGGTGGAGATGGAACTGCCACCCTCACATCTCTAACCTGCTCTATGATGGGTTCTCCAAGAGGGGGAGAGGTAGATATTTGTATCTAGGAGGAGGAAAGGAGTTTGGAGAGGAGAAATATCTTCACCCAATCCTGTCTCCTGGGACTACGGCTGGAAACTAGGTACATAATAGAGAATGTCATTTTATTCCATGACCCGTGGATGTCCCACAATGTCAGAATGTTGATGGGCCAGAAAAGTCAGTGGGTAATTAGATTATCTCCCAGGGACGATATAAAGAAACGTAAGGCCACACTACAACGACAAATCACGCAACGCAATTTGCAATTTCTGTGCATTGTTGCGCATCGTTCTGCGTTTGCACGTGCGTTTTTGGAATTTAATATTAGTAAAACGCATGCGTTCGTTGAAAAAACGGTGCACGCAAAACGCAAACGGATGCGCATCAGAAATCGTGGGAATTTTTGCATTTCTGCGATTTCCCTTTAACCAAAAATCGCAGTGCAAACACGTGTGCAAATGCGCAAAACGCGTTAGAGTGGCCTAGCCCTAAGTCTTCTGACAAATCGATCCATTACACAGACTGTTCGCTAAAACCATATTTAAAGGAAATCTAAACTGTAACACTTTCTTTTTAAAAACGGAAGTACCTGGGGCTGGGAAGTAGGATGAATTATTCCAACCTCCCAATATCCTTTTGTTAAGGAGCACCAGCACATACAGTTTTCATCTGCCAGGTTAGTCCTGGACTTTCCGTGTATTAAAGATAGTGCTGAAGCATTGAGGAAGCCTGGCAGAGGCAGTTTGATTCCTGCTCCTTAAGAAATTATATTGGGAGGTCGAATTACCAATCCAGTCTCCCTGCCCCTGGTACTTTTATTTTGAAAAAGGAATGTTTACAATGTTGTCCTTTAAAAAAAAAACAACTTATATTTCTCCTTAAAATTTTTGATAAAAGTGTGGTTTCATTAAAGTAATTGGATGCCCCGTCTCCCGTTACCCATCAGCTTAGTTAAACCTAGCGTGTTTTCCTAGCTAAACTGAACTTTGCTGTATAAAGAATCCCGGGTGCCCTGTAGATTTACCTAAAGCAGAATACACCATCACTCTGATATCGATCCATTACCACGGCATATTTACCGCGCTCCCGTGATAATAAAAACGCCACAATGGTAAATTACCGATTACGCTAAAACGTGATCAGTATTTTATGCTGCGCCACAGTTACTTACCAGTTACTTACCCGACCGCTATCTCTTGATGGTGTACGCCCCTTTGCGAGACTTACAGCTTTGCGCGATTCCGGTCAGGTAAGATTTGCCCTTTGCGCCCCATAGAAAACGTGATACGTTTTGTGCTAAATTTTAGCGCACGACTAACCTTCTCTACATCGGCTGCGCATGCTATTCCCGAGAAGTTTGTAAACGCCGCTGCCACCGCAGAAGATGTGTAACGCATGATAATACGTCGGGTAACGTGGGTTTTTACACCGAATAGCGTCTGATATAGTGTCCGATATAGCGTCGCCCCAAGTGGGGTGATTGAATCTTGGGTGAATTCATTTGTGTTGTGAATTGTGAATGAGGCCCAGTGGCATAATAAGATCTGCAATTTAATCCCAATGTTTCTATTTCCCTTGTAGGTGATGTGGTTAAGGAATTACATGTTCCAATCCACGGACGGTCCCGGATAGTGAGAGATACGTTTTATTGTAAGAACGGGATATTTCCTACCCGAGTACACCGATCGGATACTTTAAAACCTACCAGTCTTCATACCTGTTTTACAATTTCACCTGTGGATGCTGCCCTCTAGTGGCTTACAGAAGACTACATTACTGCACCTTAATGGACTTTATTGTGTAATGTTGCTTATATTTCAATAAATTAACATCTCATCAATGTCAGATGGTTTGCTATACTTTTGATACAAGACTACAGTTCCCAGCATTCTCCATTCTCAAACTGGTTTTCTGTACAGAATCAGGTAACGAAGGATGAATTCATAATACTAAATAACAACTCCCTATTATAATGCTGTAGAGAAACTATATCTTAAACCTTCATTAATTTGGCTTAAAGAGACAAATTACTGTTTATTCTTCTTCGTTTTATCAGGGGCATAACTGCAGGGAGATAGATGGAGGCGGCCCTTGACACCTTCCCCTAGAGGATCAGTCGTTTTTAAACAGCTGATCAGAGTAGATGATGGAACATACGTGTCACCAGCTGTTTAGAAGAACCGGAACCAAACTTCCGGTCAGATCCAGGCTTTAAACAGCTGATCAGGCGTATGTTTCCTTCATACACTCGATAAGCTGTTTCCCTGAAGAGGTTGTGGGATAGTGGGCCCTGCTACGGTCTGGGCCCCCACCCGCTGACACGGGGCTGGTGGTAGTTACCACCACTGTGTTTTATTCTTCCGCTTTTTGGACCGTATCTCCTCCCACAGTTTTTGAGCTAGAGACATGAAATTCGGTACAGACGTGCGGGGCATATAGGAGACGTTTGGTCTTCTAGCTAAGGAATCCGCTGATTTTTTCCCCCCATGAAATAATACCTAAGGGAAACGATAGTAAAAAATCTAAATCTCAATCAGTCATCAAAAAAAGTTTTTTTTAAAACAAAAATCGCAAAAACACTACCCTCAATTGACACCGTACACACACCTACTGACCCTACCTTTCTTTTCCGTGGTAGCCTTACTTAAAGGGTAACTATAGTCAAAAGAACAACAATGTCCACTTTCATTGCCATAGCAAGATTATTCAGTTTAGAAACCACAATTCCCTTCCGAAATGTAGAGGTTTTCAGTTCATCTTTTCTTCCTCATCCCCAAAATCACATGGTGTGAATTCCATTTGCTTGGTAGCAAATGATGCAGCTTTAAAATATATTAGGAAGGTGACCCCTTGTTTTAAGGCGTGAGTGGTGTGTAGTATGGCAGCCCCAAGAAACAAGACAAAGGGCTGTGTGAACAAGAGACATGGTGGAATAATAAACCTAATGTTCTGTTTGTATCGCAACAAACCCACTGCCAGCACACAGTGCAGGTACAGAGATGAGTTAGTTTTGTGACACATACAGTATGTCCCAATAGTGAGTGCACCCTCACATTATTACATGTGACACATACAGTATGTCCCAATGAGTCGCACCCTCACATTAGTACATGGACACATACAGTATAGTCCCAATAGTAGCGAGTGACCCCTCACATTATTACCATGTGACCACATAACAAGTAATGTCCCAATAGTGAGTGCACCTCACATTATTACATGTGACACATACAGTATGTCCCATAGTGAGTACACCCTTACATTATTACATGTGACACATACAGTATGTCCCAATAGTGAGCGCACCCTCACATTAGTACATTTACACATACAGTAGTTCCCAATAGTGAGTGCACCCTCACATCATTACATGTGACAATACAGTATGTCCCAATAGTGAGGAGAACCTACATTATTAACATGTGACACTACAGTATGTCCCAATAGTGAGTACACCTTACATTATTACATGTGACACATACAGTATGTCCCAATAGTGAGCAGCAACCTCACATTATTACATGTGACACAAACAGTATGCCCAGAGTGAGTGCAACCTCACATTATTACATGTGACACATACAATATGTCCCAATAGTGAGCGCACCCTCACATTATTACATGTGCCACATACAGTATGTCCCAATAGTGAGTGCAACCTCACATTATTACATGTGACACACAGTATGTCCCAATAGTGAGCACACCCTCACATTATTACATGTGACACAGACAGTATGTCCCAATAGTGAGCGCACCCTCACATTATTACATGTGACACATACAGTATGTCCAATAGTGAGTGCACTCTCACATTATTACATGAACACATACAATATTCCCAATAGTGAGCGCACCCTCACATATATGTGACACATACGTATGTACAATAGTGAGCGCACCCTCACATTATTACAGTGACACATACAGTATGTCCCATAGTGAGTAACATCACATTATTACATGTGACACATACAGTAGTCCCAATAGTGAGCGTACCCTCACATTATTACATGTGACACATACAGTATGTCCCAATAGTGATCACCCCCGCAATTATTACATGTGACACATACAGTATGTCCCAATAGTGAGTACACCCTCACATTATACATGTGACCATACATTAGTCCCAATAGTGAGTACACCCTCAAATTATTACATGTGACACATACAACTATGTCCATAAAGTGAGTGCACACTCACATTATTAAATGTGACACATACAGTATGACCCAGTAGTGGCGCACCCTCCATTATACATGTGACACTACAGTATGTCCAATAGTGAGCGCACCTCACTAATTACATGTGACAACATACAGTATGTCCAATGTGAGGTGCACCTCACATTATTACATGTGACACCTACAGTATGTCCCAGTAGTGAGTAACCTCACATTATTACATGTGACACATACAGTAGTAATGTCCCAATAGTGAGTGCACCCTCACATTATTACATGGACACATACAGTATGTCCAATAGTGAGCGCCCATACATCATTACAGTGCCATACAGTATGTCCCATAGTGAGTGCACATCACATTATTACATGTGACACATACAGTATGTCCCAGTAGGTGAGTACACCCTCACATTATACATGTGACACATACAGTATGTCCCAATAGTGAGTGCACCTCACATTATTACATGTGACACATACAGATGTCCCAATAGTGAGTGCACCATCCACAGTATTACATGGTGACAAATACAGTATGTCCCAATAGTGAGTGCACCTCACATTATACATGTGACACATACAGTATGTCCCATAGTGGAGTGCACCTCACATTATACATGTGACACATACAGTATGTCCCAGTAGTGAGTGCACCCTCACATTATTACATGTGACACTACATATGTCCCAATAGTGAGTGCACCTCACATTATTACATGTGACACATACAGTATGTCCCAGTAGTGAGTGACCCTCAATTACATTATTACATGTGACACATACAGTATGTCCCAATAGTGAGTGCACCCTCACATTATTACATGTGACACATACAGTATGTCCCAATAGTGAGCGCACCATCACATAAAGCACCACCAGAGTAACCCACTGTGTGCCATGCTACCCATAATCTTTCCATAAAGCACCATCAGAGTAACCCACTGTGTGCCATGCTACCCATAATCCTTCCATAAAGCACCACCAGAGTAACCCACTGTGTGCCGTGCTACCCATAATCCTTCCATAAAGCACCACCAGAGTAACCCACTGTGTGCCTTGCTACCCATAATCCTTCCATAAAGCACCACCAGAGTAACCCACTGTGTGCCATGCTATCCATAATCTTTCCATAAAGCACCACCAGAGTAACCCACTGTGTGCCATGCTACCCATAATCCTTCCATAAAGCACCACCAGAGTAACCCACTGTGTGCCATGCTATCCATAATCCTTCCATAAAGCACCACCAGACTAACCCACTGTGTGCTGCTACCCATAATCCGTCCATAAGCACCACCAGAGTAACCCACTGTGTGGCCATGCTATCCATCCATAATCCTTCAATAAAGCACCACCCAGAGTAACCCACTGTGTTGCCATGCTACCCATAATCCTTCCATAAAGCACCACCAGAGTAACCCACTGTGTGCCATGCTACCATAATCTTTCCTAAAAGCACCACCAGAGTAACACACATGTGTGCCATGCTACCCATATCCTATCTCTAAAGCACCACCAGAGTAACCACTGTGTGCCATATCCATAATCTTTCCATATAAGCACCACCAGAGTAAACCCACTGTGTGCCATGCTATCCATAATCTTTCCATAAAGCACCACCAGAGAACCCACTGTGGTGCCATGATACCCATAATCCTTCCATAAAGCACCACCAGATAAACCCACTGTGTGCCATGCTACCCATAATCCTTCCATAAAGCACCACCAGAGTAACCCAACTGTGTGCCATGCTATCCATAATCCTTCCAAAAGCACCACCAGAGTAACCCACTGTGTGCCATGCTATCCATAATATTCCATAAAGCACCCACCAGAGTAACCCACTGTGTGCCATGCTACCCATAATCCTTCCATAAAGCACCACCAGACTAACCCACTGTGTGCCAATGGTCAATGGCAGCTTAAATCACACCCCTGTGTCTGCTCCATGTGAAAGGAAGTGTAATCCAAAAAAGTTTCTGTCCGCTACACAGGATGTGATGTGTATTGTAAGGACATATACACAAGGCTCCTTAACTGTATACCACCTCCAGCCTGCGGTGGGTCAGTGAGTTTCAATACAAGACATCCCTGCTCTCAATTAGGAGGAGAGAAAGTGAAAGTAATTATGGTGTTGATCCTGTTACCACCTGTTGGGAGGACAGATTATTGGACAGACAATTACCTTATGGATACAAACTCTGACATAACAGATAAGTGAAACCAACTTACAAGGACACACATATACCAGGCCTGGTCAATATTCAAAGTGTGCACCATAGACAGGGACCACCCCTGATTATCTGCACATGTTATGTGGGGAACCTATTTATTGTCACTGTCTGCTTTGTGCCAGAACCACAGAGTAACCCACTGTTGTGCATGCTACCAAATAATCCTCCCATAGCACACCAGAGTAACCCACTGTGTGCCATGCTACCCATAATCCTCCATAAAGCACACCAGAGTAACCCACTGTGTGCATGCTACCCATATCCTCCCATAAAGCACCACCAGAGTAAACCCCTGGTGCCATGCTACCCATAATCCTCCCATAAAGCACCACCAGAGTAACCCATTGTGTGCATGCTACCCATATCCTTCCATAAAGCACCCCAGAGTAACCCATTGTGTGCCATGCTACCCATATCCTGCCATAAAGCACCCACCAGAGTAACCCCTGTGTGCCATGCTACCCATAATCCTTCCATAAAGCACCACCAGAGTAACCCACTGTGTGCCACGCTACCCAAATCCTCCCATAAAGCACCACCAGAGTAAACCCATTGGTGCTATGCTAACCATAATCCTCCCTAAAGCACCACCAGAGTAACCCTGTGTGCTATGCTACCCATAATCCTTCCATAAAGCCACCACATAGTAACACCACTGTGTGCTATGGCTACCCATAATCCTCCATAAAGCACCACCATAGTAACCATTGTGTCTATGTGCTACCACATATCCTTCCATCAACACTGTATGTAGTAAAGTGTGGTACAATAACACTATGGAGTATGGATAAGTGTGTACACATACCACTGGATGTAGTATAAGTGTGTACAATACCACTGGTATGTAGTATAAGTGTGTACAATAACACTGTATGGGTAGTTAAGGTGTACAATACACTATGTAGTATGATAACTGTGTACATCACCTTATGTTAGAGTTATGATAAGGGTTACATAACACTGTGTAGTAATGATAGTGTGTGCATATACAACGGTATGGTAGTATGATAAGTGGTGCCATAACACCCCCCCCCCCACCCGTAGATGTATATGATAGAAGTGTGTACAATAACACTGTATGTAGTATGATAGGTGTACAATAACACGTATTAAGATGATAGATGTGTGTACAATAACACCTGTATGTAGTATGAGTGTGTTGTACAATAAACACTGTATGGTAGTAAATAAGTGTGTACAATAAACGGTATGAGTATGTGTGTCAGTAACAACTGTATGTATTATGATAAAGTGTGACAATAACACTGGTATGGAGGTAAGTGTGTACAATAACACTGGATTAGTATGATAAGTGTGTACAATACCACTCCTGTAGTATGATAAGGGTGTACAATAACACTGGGTGTAGTATAAGTGGGTACAATAATACTGTATGTAGTAGATAGGGTTGTACAAAACACCTGAATGTAGTTAAGGGTGTACTAATACACTGTGCTGTAGTATGAGAAGTGTGTACAATAATCTATGTATATGATACGGGTGTACATAACACTGGATGTCAGGATAGTGTGTACAAATAACAATGTAGTAATGATAAGTGTGTACATTAACACTGTAGTGAGTATAAGTGTGTTCAATAACCTGTATGAGTCTGATGATAGTGGTGTACAATAACACTGTATGTAGTATGATAATTTGACACTAACACTAGAAGGTAGATAGTTTTGTTACAATAACCACTGGTATGTAGATTGATAAGTGGGTACATAACACTGTATGTAAGTAGATAAGTGTGTACAATAACACGGTATGGATATGATAAGTGTGTACAAGTACACTATGTAGTATGATTAATGTGTACAAAAGCACTAGTATGATAAGCTGTGACAATAACACTGGTATGTAGTATAAGTGTGTACATCACACTGTATGAATTATGATAAAGTGTGTACAATAATACACTAGTCGTAGATTGATAGTGTGTACAATACACTGTTGTATGAAAGTGTGTACATAACACTGTAGTATGATAAGTGTGTACATAACATGTATAGAATACTGTACTGTCACGTGTGTATGATAAGTGTGTACAATACACTGTGTGTAGCCCCCTATGTAAGTGCCTGTACATAACACACTGTGTGTAGCAAAAGTGTGTACAAAACACTGTATGTATTGATAAGTGTGTACAATAACACCGGTTAGTAGTGACTGACTAAGTGTGTCAATAACACGATTATGATATGTTCATAAGTAGGTAGTATAAAGTGTGTCACAATACACTGTATGTAGTATGATAAGTGTGTACAATAACACTATGTAGAATGATAAGTATGTACAATAACACACTGCATGTAGGATTGTGTTAACATGTTCTTTTATCGGGCAGGTAAACAGTCTGAGTTCACCATCAATACAAGTAAAGCTGGTCCAGGTGCACTGTCTGTGACCATTGAAGGACCCTCTAAGGTCACCATGGACTGTAAGGAATGCCCAGAAGGCTACAAAGTCCTGATATACCCAATGGCTCCAGGAAATTACATGATGGAGTAAAATATGGGGGTCCGTAACATATTATCGGCACCCCCTTTAAGGCTAAAGTCACAGGTGAGTAGCCATCTGCATGCATTAACAAGAATAAAAAAACAACTCCCCCCCCCCGCCCCCTCCCCCTGCACCCCCCCACCCCTCCACACCCAACCCACCTCCCACCCACCTCCCACCTCACCCCCCCCTACCGCCCCCCCCCCTACCCCCCCCCCCCCCCCCTCCTCCCCCCTCCCCCCCCATCCCCCCCACCCCCCTCGCTCCCTGCACTCCCCCCCCACTCCCACCCCCCCCCCCCCATCACTCCCCCCTCCCCCCCCCTACCCCCTCCCCCCCCCCCTCACTTCTCCCCCCTCCCCCCCCCCCTCCCACTCTTTCCGCCCCTTCATTATGCTATATATTATATGTATTTAATATTAGTAGCCATATATTTAACCTTATTATATTCCCTTATATCTCCATAGGAGTATTGCAGTGAGTTTTTAGGAGCTACCAATATGGTGGGGGGTATATGATTTAAACATATAGGAAAAGGTGTATATGTAGTGTGTACGACAACTACTGTAACCATTAAATGACCCATCAGTAAATGTATAATAAAGTATAGCACTGCATTTATATTAGTACAACACAAAAGTATACCAAAATACATAAACAGAAGCTGAATCCCTATTTCAACCATGGTAATGGTCAATGGCCAGTCTTAAATCACACCCCTGTGTCTGCTCCATTGAACGGAAGTGTAATCCAAAAAAGTTTCTGTCGCTACACAGGATGTGTAATGTTGTATTGTAAAGGCATAACACACAAGCTCCTTTAGACTGTATACCACCTCCAGCCTGCGGTGTTCAGTGAGTTATAAAATACAAGAACCCTGCTCTCAAGGATTAGGAGGGGAGAAAGTGAAAGTAATTATGGTGTTGATCCTGTTACCTAAACCGTTGGGAGGACAGATATTGGACAGACAATTTACCTTATTGGATTACAAACTCTGACATGAAAACAGATAAGGTAAACCAATACAAGGACACACAATACCAGGCGCTGGGCAATATTCAAAGTGTTGCACCATAGACAGGGACCAACCCCTGATTATCTGCACATGTTATGTGGGAACGCTATTTGTTGTTCACTGTCTGCTTTGGGCCAACACCAGAGTAACCACTGTTGTGCCATGCTACCATAATCCTCCCATAAAGCACCACCAAGTTAACCCACTGTGTGCCATGCTACCCATAATCCTCCCATAAAGCACCACCAGAGTAACCCACTGTGTGCCATGCTACCATATCCTCCCATAAAGCACCACCAGAGTAAACCCCTGTGTGCCATGCTACCCATATCCTCCATAAAGCACCACCAAGAAACCCTTGTGTGCCATGATACCCATATCCTTCCATAAAGCACCACCAGAGTAACCCAGTGTGCCATGCTACCCATATCCTCCATAAAGCACCACCAGAGTAACCCACTGTTGCCATGCTACCCATAATTCCATTCCATAAACACCACCAGAGTACCCACTGTGTGCCTACGCTACCCATAATCCCCCATAAAGCACCACCAGAGTAACCCATTGGTGCTATGCACCCATAATCTCCTTAAAGCACACCAGAGAACCATGTGTTGCTATGCTACCATAATCCTTCCATAAAGCACACCAGAGTAACCCACTGTGTGCTATGCTGGGGGGCTACCCATAATCCTTCCATAAAGCACCACCAAGTAACCCATGTGTTTATGCTAACCATAATCCTTCCATAGCACCACCAGAGTAACCCACTGTTGTGCCATGCACCATCAGTCCCCTCCTCCATAAGCAACCTCAGAGTAACCCACTGTGTGCCATGCTACCAACATCCTTCCATAAAGCACCACCAGAGTAACCCACGTGTGCCACGCTACCCATAATCCATCCCTAAAGCAACCACAAGAGACACCCCACTGGTGAACGCCCTCACCTCCTAATCCCATAATCCTTCAAGCACCACCAGGTCCCCACTGTGCACAGCTACCCATATACCTTCCATAAAGCACAACCGAGTAAACCCACTGTGTGCCATGCTACCCATAATCCTTCCTAAAGCACCACCAGAGTAACCCACGTGTGCCATGCTACCCATAATCCTTCCATAAAGCACCACCAGAGTAACCCACTGTGTGCCATGCTACCCATAATCCTTCCATAAAGCCCATCAGAGTAACCCACTGTGTGCCATGCTACCCATAATCCTTCCATAAAGCACACCAGAGTAACCCACTGTGTGCATTGCTACCCATAATCTTCCATAAAGCACCACAGAGTAACCCACTGTGTGCCATGCTAACCCATAATCCTTCCTAAAGCACCACCAGAGTAACCCACTGTGTGCCATGCTACCCATAATCCTTCCATAAAGCACCAAGTCACACACAAGTAACCCACTGTGTGCCATGCTACCCATAATCCTTCCATAAAGAACCATCAAGATACCCACTGTGTGCCACGCTACCATAATCCTCCATAAAGCACCACCAGAGTAACCCACTGTGTGCCATCGCTACCCATAATCCTTCCATAAAGCACCATCAGAGTAACCCCTGTGTGCCATGCTACCCATAATCCTTCCATAAAGCACCATCAGAGTAACAACCACTGTGTGCCACGCTACCCATAATCCTTCCATAAGCACCATCAGATAACCACTGTGTGCCAGCTACCCATAATCCTTCCATAAAGAAAAAACCATCAGAGTAACCCACTGGTGCCATGCTACCCATAATCCTTCCATAAAGCACCATCAGAGTACCCACTCTGTGTCCATGCTACCCATAATCCTTCCATAACACCATCAGAGTAACCCACTGTGTGCCATGCTACCCATAATCCTTCCATAAAGCACCATCAGATAACCCACTGTGTGCCATGCTACCCATAATCTCCATAAAGCACCACCAGAGTAACCCACTGTGTGCAGCTACCCATAATCCTTCCATAAAGCACCATCAGAGTAACCCACTGTGTGCCATGCTACCCATAATCCTTCCATAAAGCACACCAGAGTAACCCACTGTGTGCCATGCTACCCATAATCTTCCATAAAGCACCACCAGAGTAACCATGTGTGCATGCTACCCATAATCCTTCCATAAAGCACCACCAGAGTAAACCCACTGTGTGCCATGCTACCCATAATCCTTCCATAAAGCACCATCAGAGTACCCACTGTGTGCCACGCTACCAAATCCTTCCAAAAGCACCACCAGAGTAACTCACTGTGGTCATGCACCCATAATCTTCCATAAAGCACACCAGAGAACCCACTGTGTGCCACGTACCCATAATCCTTCCATATACACACAGAGTAACCACGCATGGCCATGCTACCCACATCTTCCATAAAGCCCACAGAGTAATCACTGTGGTCATGTACCCATAACCTTCCTAAGCACCACCAGAAGTAACCCTTGTGCCACGCACCCATAATCCTTCCATAAACAGTGATCTGGTACAAATTGGTGGCAGCGGTGCTGGTATACCATTTATTCTCCCTGTTTCTCTGTATGTTTGTTCTCTGTATTAAGCATGGAGCTGCTACTGTAGTATTGATTTAAATCCTCTGTCCTGGTACCTGCAGATGAAATTCCCCAATTAGACTCGGTACCTCTACCAGGCCCAATTGCAACCTATTTTAAAACCTGATCCATTTGATGGGGTAACTAGGGAGTGGACTGATTGGCTAGAACAATTTGAATTGGCAGCCACTATTAATGGTTGGGATGAAGGTGCTCGCTGGAAGTCCTTAGCCTTCTGCTTAGTGGTAAAGCCAGGCAGGTTATACCACGGATTTACTGATACTGACTTATAAAAGCAGTTATCAGTTATTAAAAATTGTCTGAGCATTTATTTTTCAATTAGATCTGTATAAAAGAGTATATAAAGGATAAATTCATTTCTTTAGGTAAAACTGGGAATGAGAAATGTTTGTGTATACATTAGATATTAGGGCAATGCTATTATAATAACATGATGCTGTGAGGTGCCTTCTGCTATAATATATGAGGTATCACCCACTTGCCGTGGTGAATACTAAAAAGATATTAACCTAGCATGTTTAGTTTCAACCACACAGTGGCAGGATTGCCTGTGTCTACTCTCAGACCTGTAGAATTATTTGTCTACTCTGGAAGCTGGTGACTGTCTGAGTAACAGTTTTAAATATACCTGGTTAAAGATTCTATCCACTATATCCACACTAGCAAATACAACACACATAATTTCCATTTTGCACCAACGGGCACACTTTTGCAAATATATTATATATAATATAGATTATATATATATATATATATATATATAATTATAGCTTATTATATAGTGTAAATGTATATTATAGCTTATTATATAATGTAACTATTTTATTATATAGTGTATATAGTATATCTTATTAAATAGTATGTATATTATAGCTTAAATAGTGTATATATTATTGCTTAGTATATAGTGTATATATTCTCTTATTATATAGTATATATTATAGCTTATTTGATAGTGTATAATGTATATATTATAGCTTATTATATAGTGTATATATTATAGCTTATTATATAGTGTATATATTATAGCTCATTATATAGTGTATACATAATAGCTCATTATATAGTGTATTTTATAGCTTATTATATAGCGTATATTATAGCTTATTATATAGTTTATATATTATAGTTTAGTATATATTTATATATTAAAATGATAGCTTAATATATAGCGAAATATATCTTGGCATATAGTGTATAAATTATAGCTTATTATGTAGTGTATATGATATAACTTACAGCTTTTTAGTAGTAGTGTAAATATAGCTTATACAGTGTATATATTATAGCTTATTATGTAATGTATACAGTATTTATACCTCATTATACAGTGCATATATTATAGCTTATACAGTGCATATATTATAGCTTATACAGTGCATAATTATAGCTTATACAGTGTATATATTATAGCTTATACAGTGTATATATTATAGCTTATACAGTGTATATATTATAGCTTATACAGTCTATATATTATAGCTTATACAGTCTATATATTATAGCTTATACAGTGTATATAGTATAGCTTATTATATATAGTGTATATAGTATAGCTTAGTATATAGTGTATATATTATAGCTTAGTATATAGTGTATATATTATAGCTTAGTATATAGTGTATATATTAAAGCTTATTATATAGTGTATATATTATAGCTTAGTATATAGTGTATATATTATAACTTATACAGTGTATATATTATAGCTTAGTATATAGTGTATATATTATATAATATAGCTTATTGTATGGTGTATATATTATCGTTTTTATAGTGTATATATCATATATGATGGCCTATTGCATGTAAATGTTATATATTGTATAGTACAGATAGTTATATTGGCCCGATACATCCCATTGACAGACCTACAGTAAACGTATTGAGTTCAGGAGGAGACTTCCAGTACATTGACCACAGGATTATCCAATCACTTGGAGCAATTGGCGTGGTCAAAAACTGCACCCAAAATATCTGTCTAGTCGGCTGATTGGACTGACATATCGCCCTGTATGTACCTCTACAGTTTGCCCATATGTACCGGACATTACCCACCAGACATTACAATGTATGGACATTAGCCACCAGCACTGAAAAGAACAAATTAACAGGACACAGTCATGGACAATGAGATCCAGGTAATAAAGAACATTCATTGTTCGTGTACTGAAACCTTTATTGAAAATAACAGTGTTTGGAAATCGGACATTTATTCCCCCATTAGGAATGTCTGAGTCCTGGACAGGATAAATAAGGAGGAGCTTGTTTAAAAGGGACTCACTAGCATCTCCCACATTGACCCAGGAAGGCGGGTTTATATGTTTATCATAAATTATGATAAGGTTTTCAGGTAAATGTGCCTTTTACAGTCCGGTGTCTGTTATTAGGTTGAGGGGGAAGGTAATCAGCATTTTACAGACCAAGAAGGTCATTCTCTAGGTTAATTATGTTAAATGATCATCTTCTTTACCCTTTAACTCTACTTGGTCATATTACTTCCCCATCTAATAAAAGGTTAAACATATTCCCATGATTCACAGCAGTTTGTCTCCTTCGGTTTTTAGCGCCATCTAACGCGATTACATGAACTGCAGTCGCTCGGCCCTGACCCTGTGTTTGTCCTGTTGTTTTTTTAGGGCAGCGTCTGGTGAGCGTTGGAGGAATTAGTGAAACATCCTCCATCATCGTGCAGTCCGTCACCAGAGCGTCCACCGAGACCTCCTACAGCGCCTTGCCGAGGTTTACATCTGATGCCACCAAGGTCACCTCCAAAGGGACCGGCTTGTCCAGGGCCTATATAGGACAAAAGAACACGTTTACCGTCGATTGCAGTAAAGCAGGTAAAGGCAGAATGTCCCCAATAGCTTTACTTACTTTCCCATTAGCACCGTAACCAGATTTATTTTACTTATAAATAGGAGAGATTGACTTTAACCACAAATAAGGAACGGAGACTTCTGGGTAATTGTCATGTTTCCATGGCAGCTTTGAGGAAATGCAATACCTATTAAAAGTCTTACAGCATTCCACAAGCTAAATGCAAAACCAGAGCGCCAACGGCAAACCGGTTTCAGCTTTATTTCGCCATGTGAAGTGCCGGTAGACATTACCAATAAGAGACATTAAGGCATTACAGTTCCCCTTTAGAATATGCAAATAAGGAATGGAGACTTATGGGTAACAGCCTTGCTTGAGTATTACCAAAGTTTTCTTTAAAAGGTTCATTATAATGTTATTTCTGTTGGATAATCAATGTTGAATCATATCTTCTAGCGCCACCTAGTGTTTGATTTGCTAAGTTCTACCATTAAGTGACCAACATTTTACTGATACAAATCTAGTCTGTTGAATTAAAAAACTAAAGAATTCTTCCTATTTCTAAAACTAAACAAACCAGGGCAGATTGAGTGGATTAGCTGTAAAGGGATTAACCCTTTGTGCTTTTTCATTTTCGTACCCTGAACTTTAAACGAGCTAAACTTTGACTTAAATGGTCATTATGCAAATCCTGATTCTGATTGATGGACACATCTCTCCATATTGCCTGTGTCTGCTGGTCCTGAGAGGAAGTAATGGATGCTTTCATCAGACCACATAAATATTAAAATAAGTTAAAAACGGTTAAAATAATCATCATTGCAAATGTGCACATTTACCGTAACACATTATAAATCTATACTTCCCCTTTAAATCTAGCACTCCTACCCCGCACCATTATATTATAGCCAGATGCCCCGAACTTTCCCGTCTGCTCCTGATACGTTTTATACCAGTTTAGTATTATTAACGATCACATGACAGTGACAGGTGGATACAACGGAACACAAATGGGATTACCTCCTTATGGGTATTGTCCCGGTACGGCAGTATTAATATTATTGACGACACATGAGACATGACAGAGTGATACATCGGTAACACAAATGGGAAGCTTACCTTCCTTATGGTTTGATTGTCCGCGGTACCAGTATTAGGTATTATACCGATCACATAGGACAGTGACGAGAGGATCAACGGGTAACACAAATGGGAAATTACACTCCTTATGGTTATGGTCCCGTACCAGATTAGTGATTATTACCGATCACAAGTGACAGAGGAATACACGGTTAACACAAATGGGAAACTACCGTCCTTTATGGTTATGTCCCGGTACCGATTAGTATTATACCGAAACTAGACAGTGACAGGGATACACGGGTAAACACACAATGGGAACTTACCGTCCTTATGGTTATTGTCCCGGTACACCAGTATTAGTATATTACCGATCACATAGACAGTGACCGGGGATACACGGTTAACACAAATGGGAACTACCGTCCTTATGGTTATTGTCCGGTACCAGTATTAGTATTATTACCGATCACATAGACAGTGACAGGGGATACACGGTAACACCAAATGGAACTTACCGATTATGGTTATTGTCCGGTACCAGTATTAGTATTATTACCGATACCATAGACAGTGACAGGGGATACACGGTAACAACAAATGGGAACTTACCGACTTATGGTTATTGTCCCGGTACCGTATTAGTATATATACGATCAACCATAGAAGTGACCGGGGATACACGGTAACACAAATGGGAACTTACCGGCCTTTATGGTTATTGTCGGGTACCAGTATTAATATTACTTACCGATCACATAGACAGTGAAGAGGATACACGGTAACAACAAATGGGAACTTACCGTCTTATGGTTATTGTCCCGGTACCAGTATGTATGTATTACCGATCACATAGACAGTGACAGGGGATACACGGTAACAACAAATGGGAAACTTACCCTCCTTATGGTTATTTGTCCCGGTACCAGTAGTAGTAATTATTACCGTCACAGTGACAGAGGATACACGGTACACAAAGGAACTTACGTCCTTATGTATTGCCCGTACCAGTATTAGTATTATACCGATCACTAGACAGTGACGGATCACGGTACACAAGGGAACTTCCGTCCTTATGGTTATTGTCCTCGGTACCAGTTATAATTATTATTACCGAGCAATAGACAGTGACCAGAGGATACACGGTAACACAAATGGGAACTTCCCGTCCTTATGGTTATGTCCCTGGTACCAGTTAGTATTATTACGATCACATAGACAGTGACAGAGGATACACGGTAAAACAAATGGGAACTTACCGTCCTTATGGTTAGTGTCCCTCGCGTACCAGTATTAGTATTAGTTACCGATCACAGGTGACAGAGGATACACGGGTAACACAATGGGAACTACTAGCCTTAGGGTTATTGTCCGGTACCAGTATTAGTTATTATTACGATACATAGACAGTGACAGAGGATACACGGTAACACAAAATGGGAACTTACGTCCTTATGGTTATTGTCCCGGTACCAGTATTAGTATTATTACCGATCACATAGACAGTGACAGGGGATACCGGGTTAACACAAATGGGAACTTATCGTTTATGGTTATTGTCGGAGTACCAGTATTAGTATTATTACGATCACATAGAGTGACAGAGGATACACGGTAACACAAATGGGAACTTACGTCCTTATGGTTATTGTGGCTCGGTACCAGTATTAGTATTATACCATCACATAGACAGTGACAGAGAGATAACACCGGTAACACAAATGGGAAGGAATTACCGTCTTCTAGGTTATGTCCCGGTACAGTATTAGTATTATTACCGATCACATAGACAGTGACAGGGGTACACGGTAACACAAATGGGAACTTACCGTCCTTATGGTTATTGTCCACGGTACCAGTATTAGTATATTACCGATCACATAGACCGTGGACAGGGGGATACACGGTAACACAAATGGGAACTTACCGCCCTTATGGTTATTGTCCCGGTACAGTATTAGTATATTACCGATCACATAGACAGTGACGGGGATACACGGTAACACAAATGGGAACTTACCGCCCTTATGGTTATTGTCCCGGTACCAGTATTAGTATTATTACCGATCACAAGACAGTGACAGGGAGGAACACGGTAACACAAATGGGAACTTACCGCCCTTATGGTTATGTCCCGGTACCAGTATAGTATTATTACGATCACATAGACAGTGACAGGGGAACACGGTAACACAAATGGGAACTTACCGCCTTTAGGTTATGTTCCGGTACCAGTATTGTATTATTACATCACATGACAGTGACAGGGGATACACGGGGAACACAAGGGAACTTACCGTCCTTATGGTTATTGTCCCGGTACCAGATATGTATATTACCGATCACATGACAGTGGACAGAGGGATACCACGGGTAACACACAAATGGGGGGACTTTACGCCCTTATGGTTATTTGTCCCGGTACCAAGTATTTAGTATTATTAACGATCACAGTGACAGGGGATACACGGTAACACAAATGGGAAACTTACCGTCCTTTGGTTATTGTCCCGGTACCAGATTAGTATATTACCGATCACATAACAGTGACAGGGGATACACGGTAACACACAATGGGAACTTACCGTCTATGGTTATTGTCCCGTACCAGTATAGTATTTTACCGATCAACATAGAGTGCAGGGATACACCGTATAACAAAAGGGAACTTTACCGTCCTTGGTTATTGTCCCGGTACCAGTATTAGTATTATACCGCACACATAGACATGACAGAGGATACACGTAACACAAATGGGGAACTTACCGCCTTATGGTTATGTCCGGTACCAGGATTGATATTATTACGATCAACATAGACAGGACAGGGGATACACTGGTAACCAAAAATGGGAACTTACCGTCTTATGGTTATTGTCCCTGGTAACAGTTGTATTATTACCGATCACATGACAGTGACAGGGGATAACGGTAACACAAATGGGAACTTACGTCCTTATGGTATTGTCCCCGGTTACCAGTATTATTATTACTACGATCACATAGACAGTGACAGGGATACACGGTAACACAAATGGGAACTACCGCCTTATGTGTATTGTCCCGGTACCAGTATAGTATTATTATCCGATCACATGGACAGCGAGAGGGTACACGGTAACACAAATGGGAACTTACCGTCCTTATGGTTATTGTCCTCCCGGTACCAGTATTAGTATATTACCGATCACATGACAGTGACAGGGGATACACGGTAACACAAATGGGAAAGAACTTACCGTCCTTATGGTTTTTATTGTCCCGTACCAGTATTAGTATTATTACCGATCACATAGACAGTGACAGGATACAGGTACACAAATGGGAACTTTACGTCCTTATGGTTATTGTCCTGGTACCAGTATTAGTATTATTTACCGATCAACATAGACAGTGACAGAGGATAAACGGTAACACAAATGGGAACTTACCGCCTTATGGTTATTGTCCCGGTACCAGTTTAGTATATATTACCGATCACATAGACAGTGACAGGGGATACACGGTAACAACAAATGGGAACTTACCGTCCTTATGGTTATTGTCCCGGTACCAGTATTGTATTATTACCGATCACATAGACAGTGACAGGGATACACGGTAACACAAATGGGAACTTACCGTCCTTAGGTTATTGTCCCGGTACCAGTATTAGTATTATTACAACAATAGACAGTGACAGGGGGATACACGGTAACACAAATGAGGAACTTACCGTCCTTATGGTTATATGTCCCGGTACCAGTATTGTATTATTACCGATCACCAGGACAGTGACAGAGGATACACGGGTAACACAAATGGGAACTTACCGTCGCTGGTTATTGTCGGGTACAGTATTAGTATTATTACCGATCACATAGACAGTGACAGAGGATACACGGACTAACACAAATGGAACTTACCGCCCTATGGTTATTGTCCGCGGTACCAGTAATAGTATTATTACCGATCACATAGACAGTGACAGGGGATACACTGGTAACAAAATGGGAACTACCGTCCTTATGGTTATTGTCCGGTACCAGTATTAGTATTATTACCGATCACAAGACAGTGACAGGGATACACGGGTAACACAAATGGGAAACTTACCGCCCTTATGGTTATTGTCCCGGTACCAGTATTAGTATATTACCGATCACAGACAGTTGACAGGGTACACGGTAACACAAATGTGGAACTTACCGCCTTATGGTTATGTCCGGGTAACAGTATTAGTATTATACCGATCACATAGACAGTGACAGGGGATACACGGTAACACAAATGGGAACTTACCGCCCTTTGGTATTGTCCCGGTACCAGTAAGTATTATTACCGATCACATAGACAGGGACAGGGATACACGGTAACACAAATGGGAACTTACCGGCCTTATGGTTATTGTCCCGGTACCAGTATTAGTATTATTACGATCACAGTGACAGTGACAGAGGATACACGGTAACACCAAATGGGAACTTACCGTTCATATGGTTATTGTCCGAGGTACCAGTATTAGTATTATTACCGATCACATAGACAGTGACAGAGGATACACGGTAACACAAATGGGAACTTACCGCCTATGGTTATGTCCCGGTACCAGTATTAGTATTATTACCGATCAAAGACAGTGACAGGGATACCGTGGTAACACAATGGGAACTTACCGCTTATGGTATTGTCCGGTAACCCAGTATTATATTATTAACGATCACATAGACAGTGAGGGGATACACGGTAACACAAATGGGAACTTACCGTCTTATGGGATTGTCCCGGTACCCAGTATTAGTATTATACCGATCACATAGACGTGACAGGGGATACACGGTATACACAACATGGGAACTTACCGCTTATGGTTATTGTCCGGTTACCAGTTTGTTTAGTATTATTACCGATCACATAGCAGGACAGGGGATACAACTGGTAACACAAATGGGAAACTTACCGCCCTTATGGTTATGTCCGGGTACAGTTAGTATTATTACCGATCACATAGACAGTGACGGGAATACACGGTAAACACAAATGGGAACTTACCAGCTCCTTATGGTTATTGTCCCAGGGTACCAGTATTAGGTATTATTACCGATCACAGTAGACCGTGAAAGGGGGATACACGGTAACACAAATGGGAACTTACCGTCCTTATGGTATTGTCCCAGGTTACCAGTATTAGTATTATTACCGATCACATAGACAGTGACAGAGGATAACCGGTAACACCAAATGGGAAACTTCACCGTCCTTATGGTTATTGTCCCGTACCAGTATTAGTATTATTACCGATCACATAGACAGTGACAGGGATACACGGTAACACAAATGGGAACTTACCGCCTTATGGTTATTGTCCGGTACAGTATTAGTTTATTACCGATCAAACGACAGTGACAGGGATACACGGTCACAAATGGGAACTTACCGCCCTTATGGTTATTGTCCCGGTACCAGTAGTAGTATTTACCGATCACCTAGACAGTGACAGGGATACATCGGTAACACAAATGGGAACTTACCGCCCTTATGGTTATTGTCGCCGGTACCAGTATTAGTATTATTACCGATCACATAGCAGTGGACAGGGTGAACACGGTAAAACAAATGGGAACTTGCCTTATGGTTATTGTCCCGGTACCCGTATTAGTATTTTACCGATACATAGACAGTGACAGAGGATACACGGTAACACAAATGGGAACTTACGCTATGGTATTGTCCCGGGGTACAGGTATTAGTATTATTACCGATCACACATAGACAGTGACAGGGGAACACAGTAACACCAAATCGGAACTACCCGCCGTTATGGGTTATTGTCCGGCGGTACAGTATTAGTATTATTACCGATCACATAGACAGTGACAGGGGATACACGGTACACAAATGGGAACTTACCGCCTATGGTTAGTCCGGTACCATTTGTTAGTATTATTACCGATCACAAGACAGTGACAGGGGATACACGGTAAACAAATGGGAACTTACCGCCCTTATGGTTATTGTCCCGGTACAAGTATAGTATTATTACCGATCACACAGACAGTGAAGGGGATACACGGTAACACAAATGGGAACTTACGCCCCTTATGGTTATTGTCCCGGTACCCAGTTACTATTATAACGATCACAAGACAATGACAGGGAGGATACACGGGTAACACAAATGGGAACTTACCGCCCTTATGGTTATTGTCCCGGTAACCAGTAGTAGTATTATTAACGATCACACAGACAGTGACAGGGGATACACGGTAACACAAATGGGAACTTACGCCCTTATGGTTATTGTCCCAGGGGGGTTACACATTAGTATTATACCGATCACATAGACAGTGACAGAGGATACACGGTAACACAAATGGGAACTTACCGCCTTATGGTTATGTGTCCCGGGGTACCAGTATATATTATTACCGATCACATAGACAGTGACAGAGGATACACGGGAACACCAAATGGGAAACTTACCGTCTTATGTTATGTTGTCCCGGTACCAGTATAGTATTATTACCGATCACATAGACAGTGACAGAGGATACACAGGTAACACAAATGGGAACTTACCGTCCTTATGGTTATTGCCGAGGGTACCAGTAGTAGTTTATACCGATCACAGTGACAGGTGACAGGAGGATACACGGTGGAACACAAATGGGAACTACCTTATGGTTACTGTCCCGGTTACCAGTATTAGTATTATTACCGATCACAGTGACAGGGGAGATACCGGATATGGTATTACTTGTACCGGCTGACTGTAGAGTTTTGAATTTGTTTTGATGGAAATCTGGCGCACACGGTTCGTTCCTATCACATGGAATGAGGATTGTGGTTTATTTCTAGGGCTGGTAGGTCAGTGATTCACTCCCGGGAAATGGAGTTAAGTAATCGAGTCAACAAAGTGGCCACGGAAAGAATGAAAATGTCGAACAGGGAAAGGATTTCAACATTGGGCAGCATAAGTATTGATAGATGAAAATTATGTAGACGAGACGGACAGGTAGACAGACAGACAGACCACAGAACAGACAGACAGACAGACAGATAAGATGATAGATAGTAGATAGATAGAAGCTAGATGATGAATAGACGAGGATGTAGTAGATAGATAGATAGATAGATAGATAGTAGATAGAAGATGATAAGATAGATAGATGAAGATAGATAGATAGATAGATAGATAGCTGATGATAGATGATAGATAGATAGATAGAGATAGATAGATGATACTAGATAGATAGTCGATAGATAGATAGAGAAATAGATAGATATAGATAGATACTGATAGATAGAGATAGATAGATAGATAATAGATAGATAGATAGATAGATGATAGATGATAGCAGTATAGATGAGATAGATAGATAGAGATAGATGATAGATAGATGATAGATGATAGATAGATAGATAGAGTAAGATAGATGATGATAGATCGATAGATGATAATAGATAGTAGTAGATAGATGATAGATAGATAGTGATAGATAGATAGAAGATAGAGATGATAGATAGATAGATAGATAGAGAATAGATGATGTAGATAGATAGATTGATAGATGATGATAGATCAGAGGGATGAATAGATAGATAAATTATAATAGATAGATGATAGATACATAGATAGATAGATAGATAGATAGATAGATAGAGATAGATACGATAGCATGATAGATAGATAGATAGACTAGATAGATAGATAGATAGATAGATAGATAGATAGATAGATAGATAGATAATAGAGTAGATAGATAGATAGATAGATAGATATAGATAGATAGATGATTGATAGATAGATAGATCGATAGATAGATGATAGATAGATAGAAGATGATAGATATATGATAGATAGATATATAGATAGATAGATATAATAGATAGATAGATAGATAGATTAGATAGATAGATAGATAGATAGATGATAGATGATAATGATAGATAGATAGATGATAGATAGATAGAAATAGATAGATAGATAGATAGATAGATAGAGTAGATGATAGTAGATGATAGGGATAGATAGATGATAGTAGATAGATAGATAGATAGAAGATGTAGATAGATTGATAGATAGATAGATAGATAGTAGATAGATAACCAATTAGCGAAACAGTTGACTCTACCTTAGTATTTTGCCCAGGTGCTACTGCAGATTGCTAAAAATAATAGGGTGGTGGGTGGTCGGTATAGCTTAAGCACAAAACAAAGTGTAACGTTTATATTGCATACGATAGATCTTACAATAAACACTAGTGTAACGTGTTATATTGCATATTACCAATAAACACAAGTGTTACGTTATATTTGCCGATATTACAATAAACACAAGTGTTAACGTTTAGTGCCATATTTGCCAATAAAACAATTACGTTTATATTGCCATATCTCCAATAAACCTATGTAACATTTTATATTGATATCTTTACCAATAAACACTAGTTGTTAATTAATTGCCATATCTACCAATAAACACTAGTTGTACGTTTATATTGCCATTCTACAATAAACACTAGTGTAACGTTTATATTGCACTATCTTACCAATAAACACTAGTTAACGTTTATATGCAGTATCTTACCAATAAACACAAGTGTTTTAACGTTTATTATTGCCCTAGCTTACCAATAACACAGTGTAACGTTATATTGCCATATCTTACCAATAAACACTAGGTTAACGTTTATGATGCCATATTCTTACCAATAAACACGAGGTTTAACGTTTATATTGCCATATCTGACAATCAAACACAAGTGTTAACGTTTATATGCCATATCTACCCAATAAACACAAGTGGTTAACGTTTATTTGCCATATCTGCCAATAACACAACATTGGTAAGTTTATATTGCCATATCTTACCAATAACATAGTGTTAACGTTTATATTGCCGATAATCTTAGCAAATAAACATAAACACTAGTGTGTTAACGTTTATATTGCCATATCTTACCAATAAACCACTAGTGTTAACGTTTATATTGCAATATCTTACCAATTAAACATAGGTTAACGTTTATATTGCCGTATTTACCAATAAACACAAGTGTTAACGTTTATATTGCCGTATCTTACCAATAAACACTAGGTTAACAGTTTTATATTGCCGTAATCTTACCAATATAAACACTAGTGTTAAGTTTATATTGCCTAGTTACCTGACCAATAAACATAGTGTCTCACGTTTTATATTGCCATATCTTACCAAATAAACACAAGTGTTAACGTTTATATTGCCATATCTTACAAGTAAACACAAGGTGTTAAAGTTTATATTGCCATATCTTACCAAGAAAAACAAGTGTTAACGTTTATATTGCCATATCTTAACCAATAAACACAAGTGTTAACGTTTATATGTGCCATATCACCAATAAACACAACAAGTGTTAACGTTATATTGCCATATCTTACCAATAAACACAAGTGTTAACGTTTATATTGCCATATCTTACCAATACCAACACAGAGTGTAACGTTTAATTGCCATATCTTACCAATAAACACAAGTGTGTAACGTTGTATTGACCATATCGTTAACCAATAAACCACAAAGTGTTAACGTTTATATTGCCATATCTTACCAATAAAACAAAGTGTTAACGTTTATATTGCCAATCTAACAAAAACACAAGTGTTACCGTTATATTGCCATATCTTACCAAAAACACAGTGTTAACGTTTATATTGCCATATCTTACCAATAAAACACAAGTGTTAACGTTTATATTGCCATATGTTACCAATAAACATAGTGGGGATTTCACATTAAACTGGTTCCATGTTTGGTTATTAGTGTTGGGTCATTGACGTCATTGTGGCTATCAACCAAATTAATTACAATATCTCCACAATGAGGATATTTTTAGAAAGTACATACCCATGGATGTTTATGAGTGAGGGTAAGTTGGATCAAAACGCAGATACCCAGGATGCAGCTCTTCGTCCAAGTGTAAGTTATTTTCTCACATTTGTCCTTTTTTTTACTCAACTGTAAAATCAGAGACAAAATCAAATGGAATTTCTGCTAAAAATGCAGAGGAAGTTTCAACCGCATCTTAAATATGAAAGCCTAACCCCTCCCGAATAAAACACGGTATGCCACATTCATGGGTTACCCGGAGACAGTAACCCAAGATACCAACTAACCCAAAGCGGGACCAATGTCAAATGGCAGAGTGAACAGAAAAAAAAAATTTGCCAAAATTATAAATTTTTGGAATCGCACATCCTTCAGCTAATAATTCTTCATTTATTAATGTGTGGGCACAGTTCTTGTGAAGTTCGCAACTTTAGCAGAATTTCTGAAAATAAAACAAAATTCAAAAGGTAGAAATCATGCCCAAACCCCATGGAAGTAAAGTTACCATATCAACCTCCTAAATGCTTCTGAATCAAACGGTATGCACATGGATGGTTACACACACGGACATGGAAGCGACTAGCCACCGAAGTGAGACAATGCTCGATGGTTCAGAAACAGTGAAAATATTTGAAGTCTTTAGTTTTTTCTGTCAAAACGACCCCCTAATTTAGAAATATCCCCCCCACAAAATATGACATTCCTGGAATCTACACACCTTCAGCTCAGGGGAGGACGGGATCTTTGGCCTGGGAGAAAATACAAACCAAGTGGCCCTTTACCACAAACGGGGGAAAAAAAATACTACGCCCACTTTGCTAGGCAACACCCACTTTGTTTAAGTGCGTCTGTTTTTAAGACCACTATTCCTATTTTGCATTGTTTCGCAAAAATGTCAGTGTACATTGCAGTTAAATGGTATTCTATACATCTATACTTCCTATTATTATTATTATTATTATTATATAGCGCCAAATCTTCGTGGCGCTTTACAATACATAGTCATACATTAAATACAGGGTAATACATGTTATAAACGTCATACAGATTACATACACAGGTAATACATAACATAAGTACATAGAGTGTGGAGTTTTTACAGCATAACCGTGATACAATAGCAGGGAGGACCCGCCCAAAGAGCTTACAGTCTAGAGGATATTGTGGGTGAGAGAATAAGGTTCGGGAATCGGTAACTGTAAATAGATGCAGTGGAGTGTGAAAGGTGGGTTGGATCATATTGGGTAGTAGATGGTATGTCTAGACAGGTTATATGGTGCCTGGAGGAGGTGGGGTAAGGTTACGTTTGAGGTGTTAAGGAACGGTGAGTGACGGACAGATGGAGGAAGCAGAGGGGAATTCTAAAAATTAAAATTTTCAAAAATTGTACCTTTAGATACAGCAGTAGTACACACAGGAGAAGGGTAGGATCTGCAACACCTAAACGTAAGGTAAAGTACTAATCATTCCATGCGGGTTGCTCTAAGCGCTGTAGCCAAAAGACAGAGAGTTTGTTTGGTCTGAAGAAGGAACCGCACAGGTTCCGAAACAATCACTAGTAAGGATACTTTTCATACTAAGACTGGGTGTGCCTAGCAGGTTTTACTTTAGATACAGCAAGATCCAATTACTTAACTTGACAGGAAAGACCTGTACTCCGAAGCGAAAGAAATTATAATATGTGTTCCCATCCCTGACCTCTTACTAGGATCTTTGTCTGCCTGCCAGACACTTCTGTAACATTTAAGAGAATCAGAGAGCAAAAGAAGAAGGGGAGGGGGAGAGTGTAAGCAGAGCAGTGTCCATGGTGAGGCTGTGCAGAAACTTATAAGGGTCGCAGACACTACAAGGAGGCAGAGTGAGTGAGGGAGGGGGGGGAATAGTAGCACTGACTTTAATTCAAATTTAATGACAAAGCACAGTATACAGATAAATATGTGAGTGCCACCATTATACTTCTCTACAATTGTAGTTTCAGATAATGTAAGTTGTTGAGTGAGTATAGTGACCCTTTAAAGGTTAAGCCCACCCCCACAAAACATATTTTGACATGTTTAGTCAAAATAATTAGCTTGTAACCGAGTCATACTACGTCCAAATCCCTCCATCCCTTGAAGATACATCATTTTCAAGAGTGAAGGAAGGAAGGGCAACTTCATCTCATCCTGGCCTTTTCCTTTCAAGTGCAAACTGGATGCTCTCTTAGTTCCATGTAAGGAACTCGCTTCAGTGACCTGCATGTATTGACATAAGTGGGTTGACCCTAAAATCCCGCCTTCGTCCGTTACCTGACCAATCGCGTACATAGCAAGCAGGGATTACGAAGTATAGGCAGGGAATATTTGTGCAGGTTGTACCCAGGCAAGTCCAGTCTTTCTTAATTAGTTTCCACAGACGGAGGAATATCAATTCATGTTAGACACCACCCGGGGACATTTATTGCTTTGTTGGTTGCAACAAAGTTAAAACATAAAAGACTACTGGATATTATCTTTTGGGGAGGAAACAAATTATCAAAAGTACCCCAGGTGCTGTAGGTTTCCCCTCTAATCAGGTTAACCGGGAATGTAAGGTGAGACCAGCAAGTGGATGGACCCTGCCATGTAACAGACCCTTTCACAGCCAGGAGGATCATGACTCACAGCACATATATGGGAGCCGCATGACTGTCGAGGCATGTACATGGGGAGTCTCATGTATAAGCCCATGGAGAAATCACGTTTGGCTAAACTTCCTGAAAGGCACGTCATTGATGACATGAGTTGTTGGGCATCACTGTTTTGTGCTGGGATGATGAGTGGGGTCAGTGGACGTTAACTCATCGTGCTCTAAAACCGGGTTGTGGCAGGTTTCATCTGGCCTATTGATAAACATACTATAACCGGACAAAGGTTTATTTACGGTGGTTCAGGTCGTGGGGAGGGCTAAAAGTAAATTTCAAAAAAATATTTTTTGGAGGGTTGACTTAACACTGGCCAATGAACTGGAGGGCTGACAACACTGGGTAAGAAATGGAGGGCTAACAACACTGGCTAATGAACTAGAGGCTGACAACACTGGGTAATGAACTGGAGGGCTGAAAACACTGGGTAATGACGGTGGGCTGACAATAATGGGTAATGAACTGGAGTGCTGACAAAACTGGGTAATGAACTAGAGGACTGAAAAACACTGGGTAATGAACTGGAGGGCTGACAACACTGGCTAATGAACTAGAGGGCTGACAACACTGGGTAATGAACTGGAGGGCTGACAACACTGGGTAATGAAGGTGGGCACAAATGGGTAAGAATGGAGTGCTGGAAAATAAGATAATTTACTGGATGGATGATAATACTGGGTATGAATGGAGGGCTGACAATACGGGCTAATGAACTGAGGGCTGACAATAATGAGTATGAACTAGAGGGCTGACAACACACTGGATAATGAACTGGCAGCTGACAACATGGATATGAACTGGGAGGGGCTGACTATACTGGGTAATGAACAGAGGGTGACAACACAGAGTAAGGAAACTTGAGGGCTGACAACACTAATGAACTGGAGAGGAATTGACTATACAGGGTAATAAACAGGATGGCTGGTAATCTGAAATGACGGAGGGTTGAAAACACGGGTAATGAACTGGAGGGCTGACAATACTGGATAATGAACTGGGGGGACAATACTGGTAATGAACTGGAGGGCTGACACACTGGGTAAGGAACGGGAGGGCTGACAATACTGGTTAATGAACTGAGGGCTAACACACTGGGTAATGAACTGGATGGCTGACTTTACTGGGTAATAAACTAGAGGGTGACATAATGGATATGAACGAGGGCAGAAATACTGGGTAATGAACTGAGGGCTGACAACACTGGGTAATCAAACTAGAGGGCTGACATTACTGGGTATGAACTAGAGGGTGAAACACTCTTTTGTTGCAGTAGTTTAGACATTAATGTCTGTGTGTTGTATGTTATATTAAAGGGCAGTAAATTTACATTGTTATACAAGCTGTAAGATACTCTACATTGTATCACAGTGTCAGATCTTAGTTGTCAATGGAAGATATTAATTTACAATAACGCCCCAGTAGTACTCACTACGGGACATACTGTATGTGTCAATGTAATAATGTGAGGTGCACTCACTACTTGGGAATACGTATGTGTCACATGTAATAAGTGGAGGGTGGTCTCACTATGGGACATATGTATGTGGTCACATGTAATAGTGAGGGGTGCGCTCACTATGGGACATACTGCATGTGTCACATGTAATAATGTGAGGGTGTCTCACTATGGGACATTACTGTATGTGAACATGTAATATGTGAGGGTGTGCTCAATATTGGGACATACTGTATGTGTCACATGTACTAATGTGGAGGGTGCGCTCACTATTGGGACATACTGTATGTGTCAAATGTAATAATGTGAGGGTTGTACCTCACTATTGGGACATACTGCTTGTGTCAATGTAATAAGTGAGGGTGTGCTCACTATTGGGACATACTGTATGTGTAACATGTACTAATGTGAGGGTGTACTCACTATTGGGACATACTGTATGTGTCACATGTAATAATGTGAGGGTGCACTCACTATTGGGACATACTGTATGTGTCACATGTACTAATGTGGGGTGCGCTCACTATTGGTACATACTGTGTGTCACTGTAATAATGTGAGGTGCACTCACTATTGGGACATACTGTATGTTCACATGTTAATGTGAGGTGTGCGCTCACTATTGGGACATACTGCAGTGTCACAGTAATAATGTGAGGGTGTGCTCACTATTGGGACAATGTTGTGTAACATGTACTAATGTGAGGGTGTACTCACTATTGGGACATAATGTATGTGTCAAATGTATAATGTGAGGGTGCACTCACTATTGGGACATTACTGTATGTGTCACATGTACTAATGTGAGGGTGCGCTCTCACATTGGGATATACTGTATGTGTCACAGTAATAATGTGAGGGTGCACTCACTATTGGGACATACTGTATGTGTCACATGTACTAATGTGAGGGTGCGCTCATATTTGGGACATACTGTGTCACATGAATAATGTGAGGGTGGCACTCAATATTGGGACATACTGTATGGTCACAAACTAAAATCATTCTGTACCTGCACTGTGTGCTGGGCAGTGGGTTTGTGCGTGGTACAAACAGAAATTAGTTTTATTTTCCACATGTCTCTTGTTCAACAGCCCTTTGTTTGTTCTCTTGGTGCTGCCATACACACACACTCAGCCCTTTAGAAAACAAGGGGTCACCTTCTGACCAATATTTAAAGCTGCATCATTTGCTACCAAGCAAATGGAATTTCACACCTGGATATTTTGGGGATGAGGAAAGAAAGATGAACTGAAAACTCTACATTCGGAAGGGAATGTGTGTTCTAAACTGAATAATCTGCTATGGCAATGAAAGTGGACATTGTTGTCTTTTGACTATAGTTACCTTTAAGTAAGGCTACCACGGAAAGAAAAGGGGTAGGTCCATAGGTGTGTGTAGCGTGTCAGATTGAGGGTATGTGTTTTTGCATTTTTGTTTTAAAAAAAACTTTTTTGATGACTGATGAGATTTAGATTTTTTACTATCGTTTCCTTTAGGTATTTATTTCATGGGGGGAAAAAATCAGCGGATTCCTAGCTAGAAGACAGCACACGTCTCCTATATGCCCCGCACAGTCTGTACCGAATTTCATGTCTCTAGCTCAAAAAAATGGTGGGGGAGATACGGTCCAAAAAAGCGGAAGAATAAAACACAGTGGTGTAATACCACCAGCCCGTGTCAGCAGGGTGGGGGCCCAGACCGTAGCAGGGCCCGACATATCCCACAAGCTCTTCAGGGAAACAGCTTATGAGTGTATGAAGGAAAACTACGCCTGATCAGCTGTTTTAAAGCCTGGATCTGACCGGAAGTTTGGTTCCGGTCTTCTAAACAGCTGGTGACAGTATGTTTCCATTCATCTACCGATCAGCTGTTTAAAAACGACTGATCCTCTAGGGGAGAGGGGTGCAAGGGCCGGCTCCAATCTCCCTGCAGATTATGCCCCTGATAAACGGAAGAAGAAATAGAACAGTAATTTGTCTCTTTAAGCCAAATTAATGAAGGGTTTAAGATATAGTTTCTCTACAGCATTATAATAAGGGAGTGGGTATATTTAGTATTTGAATCTAATCCTTCGTTTCCTGATTCTGTACAGAAAACCAGTTTGAGAATGGAGAATGCTGGGAACTGTAGTCTTGTATCAAAAGTATAGCAAACCATCTGACATTGATGAGATGTAATTTATGAAATAATAAGCAACATTACACAAATAAAGTCCATTAAGGTTGCAGTAATGTAGTCTTTGAGAGCCACTAGAGGGCGAGCATCCACCAGGTGAAATGTAAAACACAGGTTGAAGACTGGTAGGTTTAAAGTATCGATCGGTGTACTCGGGATAGGAATGATCCCGTTCTTACAATAAAACGTATCTCTCACTATCCGGGACCGTCCGTGGATTGGAAAAATGTAATTCCTTAACCCACACATACCAAGGGAAATAGAAACATTGGGATTAATTGCAGATCTTATTAGGCACTGGGCCTCATGTCACAATTCACACACAAACTGAATTCATCCCAAGATTCCATCACCCAGCACTTGGGGCGACGCTATATCGGACGCTATATCAGACGCTATTCGGGTTTGTAAAACCCACGTTACCCGACGTATTATCATGCGTACAACATCTCTGCTGGTGGCAGCGGCGGTTTACAAAACTTCTCGGGAATAGCATTGCGCAGCGATGTAGAGAAGGTTAAGTCGTGCGCTAAAATTTAGCACAAAACGTATCACGTTTCTATGGAGGCGCAAAGGGCAAATCTTACCTGACCGGAATCGCGCAAAGCTGTAAGTCTCGCAAAGGGCGTACACCATCAAGAGTAGCGGTCGGGTAAGTAACTGGTAAGTAACTGTGGCGCAGCATTAAAACTGATCACGTTTTAGCGTAATCGGTAATTTACCATTGTGGCGTTTTTATTTCACGGGGAGCGCGGTAATGGATCGATATCAGAGTGATGTGTATTCTGCTTAGGTAAATCTACAGGGCACCGGATTGTCTTTATACAGCAAAGTTCAGTTTAGCTAGGAAAACACGCTAGGTTTAACTAAGCATGATGGGTAAGGGAGACGGGGCATCAATTACTTTAATGAACCACACATTTTATCAAAAATTTAAAGGAGAAATATAAGTTGTTTTTTTTTTAAAGGACAACATTGTAAAATTTCCTTTTTCAAAATGAAAAGTACCAGGGGCAGGGAGACTGGATTGGTAATTCGAACCTCCAATATAATTTCTTTAAGGAGCAGGAATCAAACTGCCTCTGCCAGGCTTCCTCAATGCTTCAGCATATCTTAATACAGGAAAGTCCAGGACTAACCTGGCAGATGAAAACTGTATGTGCTGGTGCTCCTTAACAAAAGGATATTGGGAGGTGTGGAATAATTCATCCTACTCCCAGCCCCAGGTACTTTCCGTTTTTAAAAAGTAAATGTTTACAGTTTAGATTTCCTTTAAATATGGTTATTAGCGAACAGTCTGTAATGATCGATTTGTCAGAAGACTTAGGGCTGGCCACTCTAACGCGTTTTGCGCATTTGCACACGTGTTTTGCACATGCGATTTTGGTTAAAATGGAAATCGCAGAAATGCAAAAATTCCCACGATTTCTGATTGCGCATCGTTTGCGTTTGCGTGCACCGTTTTTTACACGAACGCATGCGTTTTACTAATATTAAATCCAAAAACGCACGTGCAAACGCAGAACGATGCGCAAAAAATGCACAGAAATTGCAAATTGCGTGCGTGATTCGGTGCGTTGTAGTGTGGCCTTAAGTTTCTTTATATCGTTCCTGGGAGTAATCTAATTACCCACTGACTTTTCTGGCCCATCAACATTCTGACATTGGTCCACAGTTGTGTGGGACATTCACTGGAGTGGAATATAAATGACATTCTCTATTATGTACCTAGTTTCCAGCCGTAGTCCCAGGAGGACAGGATTGGGTGAAGATATTCTTCTCTGGACCAAACTCCTTCCTCCTCTCAGATACAAATATCTACCTCTCCCTCTGGAGAACCATCATAGAGCATAGGTTAGAGAGTGAGGGGTGGCAGTTCTCATCTCCACCAGGTCTTGCATTTCTGGCTCCTCTACCGGCTTCACCTCCACTGGTTTTTTTACGGACTGTAATAGGGGGCAGGAGGGTTGCCCCCACATTGGGAACCAATGTTTCGGGTCTTCTCCTGCTCTTCAATGGGACATCCTGGAGATGCTCTTGCTGGTGTTTTAGCTTCCACTGCATCCGAGTTGCCGTTCCTTCTCGATCAGCTCCTTCCAGCAGTTCTGGTTTCTGGTGGTGAGAAGATCTTTCATCGTCTACACAGAAGGTTGGGCAATAAAGAAGGATAATGGACGGAATCCAAGAATAAAGCAGCACACGGTGTTGTGCAAACAAGTGAGAAGTTGCTACGTTTAAAGTGGAGTCTCCAGGGAGACAGACAGTAGGTGGAGGGAGGAAATAGAAACCAAGTTCTAGACACAAACACAGAAACGCCCTCTGCTGGCTAGAGAGAGAAGGGCCACCAATAAGGATAAGATTAGACCGGTCATGGCGACAGAACAGACATGGGCCCCCTGTGGTCACATTAGTAGTTAAAGGGCGGGATTTTATAATGGGTCGATCATTGTTTATTTTATGATGTATGCGAAGAAATTCCGAAGATCGTTAATTTAATCAGTTTTCAACAAATCACGATATTTCACGGAAACGCCGTAACTAACGTCCGAGGTGATCAGTGGCGGCGGGAACGGTAAAATTTTAAATATTACAATCGTTATAAAGGATCCATATTGCAATATAACGATATCGACCTTATATAAATACCGTTTATAGGCCGGTTAAAAAATATGCGGGTATCGTGGTGAACCATATTGAAATACTGGTGGTATCAGTCTTTATAACACACGGCCATATTCCCACAGGCCTGACACATCCCTCGTCCACACAATCTACCACGATCGGCAGTTTTTAAAAGCTGATCGCACGTACATAATTAAAGGGAAACACTGTACCGGGCCGTCGGCAGGGCTGCCTCTCAATGAGGCAAGGTGAAGCACATTGCGGCAGCACTCCATAGGGAGGCAACCGTTTTGATGCCAGAATTTTTTTTCTTCTGGCATGTGCCTGGGCTACATGGCTTTCCGTGTGGCTGGGGCCCACAAGCCAGGGCCCCCAAAATTACAATACATTTTTTTTTCAGGAGGTACTGTACTTAAATAGCAGGGAAAGCTGTGACACATTCCACAACAGAATGCAGCTACAACTCCTCCCCTCCTTCTGACTGGAATTAATTTAATCAAAATCAATGTCAGCCCTGCAGATCAAAATCAATTTTGGACATAATTTCCAGCTCATGTGGGCACCATTTCCATCATTGTGGGCATTATTTACCAGTCCATGTGTATAAAGCCCCTCAAAATTCTGGACAAGCCACCCCTCTTTCGGCAAAGCATCACCACCTTCACTTATAAACACACCCCTTCCAGCGTGCGACGAGGGGGGAGGCGTTTGGATTTTAATTCAGTGCAGACAAGTCTAGCGACGGCCCTGGCCGCTGTAGTTTAAAGCAGAATACAGATTACGAACGGTCAATGTAACTTACGTACCTGCAGCGTTTTAAAACTGCTGATTGCGCGATACATTGGCCCCTTTTAGCCCCTGGTCTCCCTGCGCCGTTGTGGGGGCAGGGCAGTAGTTATTTAGTGGGTATGTGTGCAGATGCCATTACCATAGGGATTTATTATAATATATATTATATATATTATACACACCACACACGGTACGGAGCACTTTATTAGCCAGACGGGAGTGTCTGCTGAACTACGCGTTTCAGTGCCATTTACATCAGGCCGTCATCGGGAACCCTGATACCGGGGGGGGTGTCCCTCCTGGCCCTTTAAGAAGGTGCGAGTAATAGCTTACATCCTGAGAGGGCCGGGTGGTGGTGGAATGCATTGATACGCGGTTACAACACTTACTTTGGAATCAAGTCCTGTGATTCCGTTCCCTCGATGGTCGTCATGTTGGTTTGCATTTCAGGGAGAGCGGGAGTGGCAGTGGATTGAGGCGCGTTGGGGAATTTGTGTGTGTGTGTGTGTGCCCATGTATGTGTGGGGACTAGTGATGGACCGAGTTCAGACACTCGAAAATCGCTGACTTATTTTCAAAATATAGAATTTGTGAATCAGTAACCCGGAATGTAGCGTTTGAATTAGTAACCCTCGAACATATCCTCGATTTCTGTTATCCCTAAGTGATCCTTCGATTTGGTTAACACCTCGAATGTACCGGTCGATTTCTGGTAACCCTCGAATGTAGCAAAAGTATCGTTCAGTAACCCTGAAATTGGCCATAACCCTTGAATGTAGCGTGTGGAAACCCGTCAATGCCCGACCGTGGGGAAAGTTAGTGTTTAAACAAGTTTTGGTGATATGGACGTGTTCCCCAGACCATTTCCCACAGACATTTACAGTAAGTTACCATTGATATTTTCTGTGTTTAATTACAACTTTTCAAACTATTTCCTCCCATTGACTTTAATGGGTTGGGTTTTTAATACTGAAGTTTGGAAGCTAACGGAACCTCATTAAGTTCAGACAGACATAAAGAAATAAAGAGATCAGGGCAGGAAGACCCTTTCCAGATTCTCCCATCCTCTTTTCCTCCAGCTGACCACCATCCAGGGCTGGTCCCAGGAGGAAGTTTTCCTTTTGCTATGTAGAGGGGGAATGAGTCCAGATGCCGACACCCAGACATTACTCCCGCCTAGAATATAGTACTTTGTTTGATGGTTAAGGCTGTCAAATGTTTTACAACAGCACATATCCGGTGTAATAATGAAACTGAAGTTAGCAGTGCAGAGGTGTGGCTAAACCTTCCATTTTGTCTATTCCGTTTAAAATAGGGGGTACCAGCCATGTAAGTCTTTTATAACTTTATAATTTTGTCTTGTACCTTATATAAGTAAATCTACTATACTTTATATACATTTATTTATGGTCATTTAGATGAAAACTGAGAAAATTACACACATACTAACCTTTCCTATAGTATACATACCACCCCCTCCTAAAAGTGATGTCATCCTCGTACAATGAATAATATACACCTGAGTGTAAATGTTACATCACCTCCAGTCTCTCACTCAATGAGCTCAGACATTGCCCAGTATGCGTAAAGTGATGTCATCCTCGTACAATGAATATACACCTGAGTGTAAAAGTTACATCACCTCTAACCCCTCAATCAATGAGCTCAGACATTTCCCAGTATGTGTAAAATGATGTCATCCTCGTACAATGACTATACACCTGAATGTAAAAGTTACATCACCTCTAACCCCTCACTCAATGAGCTCAGACATTGCCCTGTGTGTGTCCCATGGGGAGGTGCTATCCAGGTGTTAAATGTCAATACCCATTGGATCAATCAAGGAATAAACAGGATATTTTACTTGTTCGCTTCTGTTGACTTATCACTTTATTTCCATCAATCATTCTAGAAAATCATCACAGAATTCACCAATGATGTCACAGTGCATTATCCAATCAGAACCACAACCAGGCATTAAATATTGTTAAAATTATGTAGCCTTTATTATCCAGTTTATATTTATTTACTTACAAGGGACGAGGAATTTCACAAGGAGACGCGAAGCAACGGATCTTCCGTGTCCAAAAAAATAGTGTCTAAAGATCCAATATCCTAGAAAAAATCTATTACAAAGGGACCTGAAATGGGAAAAGAAATGGAATTTGTACAGACCAGGTGTCAGGTATTTAAAATGGATTCTTTTGTCCCCTTCACCACAAAACAAGGGAACGTTTAGAAACAAGCTGGCACCTAAGGGTTAATAAAAGTGTCTGTGCTTCTATTGGTCTCTGAACCAAGTTTAATAAAAATATCTGCCTCAATACCCCGCAATGTATGTGTAGTTAGTGTGATTGGAACAGATCTGTTATCTGTTTTTATAGTGTCCTGGCTCCCATGATGTGTCATATTTACAATAGTTAGGCTTCATTCGCAGGGAAGCTGCCTTACTGCTGGCTCTATGGGTTTCACATGAAATGCATAGCATGGTTGTACCACGATACAGCATGAGGCTATGGTGGATTTCTTCTCCAAGGAAAGCAATGTCGGCCTATAGCCAAGTGTCCGTATTCACCGTAATAAAAATCAATGAAATACAAACCCAACGTGGAATGAGTCGTCTCTATTATAAGAATGAAAAGTGACACGTAGTGTAATAAAAATATCCAGTGGACATTGGATGCATTGGTTTCAGCCAATTAGTTCTTGGTAAACCAGACATGGAGTGAACAGCTTTCATGCACACGGGACTCATATTCTATACATTGAGAGCTGCCATACTGCTTCTCTAGATGGTAAACAATGCAGCCCTTGGGGGTTTGTGTACACAAAAGCTGTACATTCCTGATTCCTCTCGGGGACAAAAAACATGTGCAGTTCCCAGTTACATACATTGAAGCAGTGTCGGTATGTAAAATAAGTTAAGGTGAACAGTATGGTAGCTTTCACCCAATATGCATCAGTAAAAACAAAGGAAATGTTCAATGATTACAATAGGCTACGTTCTTATGCTATGCATGGGTGACATACACAAAGGCACATTAAAAAACCGTGGGACGTATTGACTGACAATACAAACACGTATTATCAGTAGTTCGCCGCGTCTGATAATCTGGAGGTCATTCCAGTTTATTTTAAAGCCTGAACTGGTTTTGTAATTACCAACAGACAACGGTGGTCTCTCTCCTCTAAAAACCAACAGTTCCTATTGAAATAGTATAAAATATTGAGGCTTCTCCTACGTTCTAACCTTCCTCATTGCAAAGGAGTTTGTTACTCATCTTTGCTAAGATAGAGGTTAGGAAATGGTCTTCCCGTAGTGTCTTACAGGGAAATTAAATAAAAGTTCTTATTGATAAAAATGGTGCTAATTTTGCCCCAACCAATCAGATGTTAGCTTCAAATGTTAAATAAGATCTGACTGGTTGGGGCAAAATTAGCACCTAAGAACTTTTATTGAATAAGCCTTTGGTATCTCTAGCAAGGTAGAGAGGGGAAGGATGAGAGATCTCAATGGGCATTGCTGCTGGTTTGAGAGGCGAGAAGAGATGGATAACTAGTAATCATTATTTATATTTTACATTTAATCTCTCCATAACATAAACGAGACTCCTAGAAGTGGATTCACTGGAATTCATATAAATGACCCACAGGCAGTGAAGGGAAAGGATTTTGTAAATCCTCGCAGGGCCGTCTAAAACTCGCCTAAAAAAAAAAATCTTCTCTATATAAAAAATAATAAATAAAAACATTCATAGAATTTCCTTCCTACTTCCCAAATGAAATCTATAAAAAGAACAGCGACTGTTTCTCCGGGCTTTTCTTTTTAAATCCGATATATTCCGTGGCGCGGGGGTTGGCGGGATTTTACGGGACTGTAACGTGAAACGGCTCCTAGGGATGTGCTCTTCGCCCCATTTCACTACCAACGTAAATCGCCTCTCTCCTTACGTGATAATACACCGCGTATTGTTTATTTCCAGGTGCTTGACGGAAACCTCCTCGCAGGGAATGGTGGGACCGTGAACGCCAACCAGCAACATGTTGGAACCTTGGGAAATTTTAAAGATTTTTACAATTTCATTATTAAAGGAAACCTCTATATATCTAAGTTCATTATTAAAGGAAACAACACTCTCTATAAATTCTAAACGTTTCATTTTAAAGGAAAACACACTCTATAATATTCTAAACGTTTCATTATTTAAAGGAAAAACACACTCTCTATAATATTCTAAACGTGTCATATTTAAAGGAAAACACACTCTATAATATTCTATAACGTTTCATTATTTAAAGGAAAACACACTCTCTATAATATTCTAAACGTTTCATATTAAAGGAAAACACACATATATTCTAAACGTTTCATTATTTAAAGGAAAACCAACTATAATATTCTAAACGTTTCATTATTTAAAGGAAAACACACTCTCTAATATTCTAAACGTTCATTATTTAAGGAAAAACCATAATATTCTAACGTTTCATTATTTAAAGGAAAACACACTCTATAATATTCTAACGTTTCATTATTTAAAGGAAAACACCACTCTATAATTTCTAAACGTTTCATTATTTAAAGGAAAACACACTCTCTATAATTTCTAAACGTTTCATATTTAAAGGAAAAACACTCTCTATAATATTCTAAACGTTCATTATTAAAGGAAAACACTCTCTATAATATTCTAAACGTTTCATTATTTAAAGGAAAACACACTCTATAATATTCTAAACGTTTCATTATTTAAAGGAAAACACACTCTAAAATATTCTAAACGTTCATTATTAAAGGAAAACACACTCTCTATATATTCCAACGTTTCATTATTTAAAGGAAAACACACTCTATAATATTCCAAACGTTTCATTATTTAAAGGAAAACACACTCTATAATATTCCAAACGTTTCATATTTAAAGGAAAACACACACTCTATAATATTCTAAACGTGTCATTATTAAAGGAAAACACACTCTTATAATATTCTAAAGTTTCATTATTAAAGAAAACAACTCTATAATATTTAAACGTTTCATATTTAAAGGAAAAAACACACTCTATAATATTCTAAACGTGTCTATTATTTAAAGTAAAACACACTCTATAATATTCTAAGCGTTTCATTATTTAAGGAAAACACCTCTCATAATATTCTAAACGTTTCATTATTTAAAGGAAAACACACTACTAAATATCTAAAGTTATATTATAAGGAAACACTCTAATATTCTAGTTTCATTATTAAAGGAAAACACACTCTATAATATTCTAAACGTTTCATTATTTAAAGGAAAACCACTCTCTATAATATTCTAAATGTTCATTATTTAAAGGAAAACACACTCTCTATAATATTCTAAACGTTTCATTATTTAAAGGAAACACACTCTCTATAATATTCTAAACGTTCATTATTTAAGGAAACACACTCCTATAATATTCTAAACGTTTCATATTTAAAGGAAAACAAACTCTTATAATTTCTAAACGTTTCATTATTTAAAGGAAAACACCACTCTATAATATTCAAACTTTCATTATTTAAAGGAAAACACACTCTCTATACATATTCTAAATGTTTCATTATTTAAAGGGAAAACACACTCTATAATATTCAAACGTTTCAATTTTAAAGGAAAACACACTCTCTATAATATTCTAACGTTTCATTATTTAAAGGAAAAACACACTATATAATCTCTAAACGTTTCATTATTTAAGGAAAAACAAACTTATAATATTAAACGTTCATTATTTAAAGGAAAACACACTCTCTATTATATATCTAAACGTTTCATTATTTAAAGGAAAAAAACACATCTCTATATTCTAAACGTTTCATTATTTAAAGGAAAAACAACTCTCTATAATATCTAAACGTTTCATTATTTAAAGGAAAACCACACTCTATAATATTCTAAACGTTTCATTATTTAAAGGAAAACTCACTATAATATCTAAACGTTTCATTATTTAAAGGAAAACACACATAATATTCTAAACGTTTCAGTATTTAAAGGGAAAACACACTCTCTATAATATTTTCGCTGTCCTGAGAGGAAGTAATGGATGCTTTCATCAGACCCATAAATATTAAATAAGTTAAAAACGTTAAAATAATCTCAATTGCAAATGTGCACATTTACCGTAACACATTATAATCTATACTTCCCCTTTAAATCTAGCACTCCTACCCCGCACCATTATATTATAGCCAGATGCCCAACTTCCTTCTGCTCCTGATACTTTTAGAATATTAGAGATGTGTTTTCCTTTAAATAATGAAACGTTTAGAATATTATGGTTGTTTTCCTTAAATTAACGTTTAAAATATTTAGTGATTTCCTTTAAAATGAACTTTAAGATATTATAAGAGTTTTTCCTTTAAATAATGAAACGTTTGAATATTATAGAGTGTGTTTTCCTTTAATAATGAAAACGTTTAGAATATTATAGAGAGTTTTTTTCCTTTAAATAATAACGTTTGAATATTATAGAGTGTGTTTTCCTTTAAATAATGAAACGTTTGAGAATATTATAGAGTGTGTTTTTCCTTTAATAATGAAACGTTTAGAATATTATAGAGTGTGTTTTTCCTTAAATATGAACGTTTAAGAATTTATAGAGTGTTTTCTTTAATAAATGAAACTTTAAATATATAGAGTGTGTTTTTCCTTTAAATAATGAAACGTTTAGAATATTATAGAGTGTGTTTTCCTTTAAATAATGAAACGTTTAGAATATTATAGAGTGTGTTTTCCTTTAAATAATGAAACGTTTAGAATATTATAGAGTGTGTTTTCCTTTAAATAATGAAACGTTTAGAATATTATAGAGTGTGTTTTCCTTTAAATAAGAAACTTTAGAATATTATAGAGTGTGTTTTCTTTAAATAATGAAACGTTTAGAATATTATAGAGTGTGTTTTCCTTAAAAATGAACGTTAGAATATATAGAGTGTGTTTTCCTTTAAATAATGAAACGTTTAGAATATTATAGAGTGTGTTTTCTTTAAATAATGAAACGTTAGAATATTATAGAGGTGTTTTCCTTTAAATAATGAAACGTTTAGATATTATAGAGTTGTTTTTCCTTTAAATAATGAAACGTTTAGATATTTAGAGAGTGTGTTTTCCTTATAAATAATGAAACATTTAGAATATTATAGAGAGTGTGTTTTCCTTAAATAATGAAACGTTTAGAATATTATAGAGAGTGTGTTTTCCTTTAAATAATGAAACGTTTGGAAATTTATAGAGTGTTTTTCTTTAAATAATAAACGTTTAGAATATTAAGAGTGTGTTTTCCTTTAAATAATGAACGTTTAGAATATTATGAGTGTGTTTTCCTTTAATAATGAAACTTTAGAATATTATAGAGAGTGTGTTTTCCTTTAAATAATGAAACGTTTAGAATATTATAGAGTGTGTGTTTTCCTTTAAATAATGAAACGTTTAGAATATTATAGAGAGTGTGTTTTCCTTTAAATAATGAAATTGTATAAAATCTCTTCTTTAAAATTTCCCAAGGTTCCAACATGTTGCTGGTTGGCGTTCACGGTCCCACCATTCCCTGCGAGGAGGTTTCCGTCAAGCACCTGGGAAATAAACAATACGCGGTGTATTATCACGTGAAGGAGAGAGGCGATTATACGTTGGTAGTGAAATGGGGCGAAGAGCACATCCCTAGGAGCCCGTTTCACGTTACAGTCCCGTAAAATCCCGCCAACCCCCGCGCCACGGAATATATCGGATTTAAAAAGAAAAGCCCGGAGAAACAGTCGCTGTTCTTTATTATAGATTAATCAGATTTGGGGAAGTAGGAAGGAAATTCTATGGAAATTTTTATATTTGAATTATTTTTTATATTAGAGAAGATTTTTTTTTTAGGCGAGTTTTAGACGGCCCTGCGAGGATTTAACATACAAAATCCTTTCCCTTCACTGCCTGTGGGTCATTTATATGAATTCCAGTGAATCCACTTCTAGGAGTCTCGTTTATGTTATGGAGAGATTAAATGTAAAATATAAATAATGATTAACTAGTTATCCATCTCTTCTCGCCTCTCAAACCAGCAGCAATGCCCATTGAGATCTCTCATCCTTCCCCTCTCTACCTTGCTAGAGATACCAAAAGGCTTATTCAATAAAAGTTCTTAGGTGCTAATTTTGCCCCAACCAGTCAGATCTTATTTAACATTTGAAAGCTAACATCTGATTGGTTGGGGCAAAATTAGCACCATTTTTATCAATAAGAACTTTTATTTAATTTCCCTGTAAGACACTACGGGAAGACCATTTCCTAACCTCTATCTTAGCAAAGATGAGTAACAAACTCCTTTGCAATGAGGGAAGGTTAGAACGTAGGAGAAGCCTCAATATTTTATATCATATTTCAATAGGAAGCTGTTGGTTTTAGAGGAGAGAGACCACCGTTGTCTGTTGGTAATTACAAAACCAGTTCAGGCTTTAAAATAAACTGGAATGAACTCCAGATTATCAGACGCGGCAGAACTACTGATAATACGTGTTTGTGATTGTCAGTCAATACGTCCCACGGTTTTTAATGTGCCTTTGTGTATGTCACCCAATGCATAGCAATAAGAACGTAGCCTATTGTAATCATTGAACATTTCCTTTGTATTTATACTGATGCATATTGGGTGAAAGCTACCATACTGTTCACCTTAACTTATTTTACATACCGAGCACTGCTTCAATGTATGTAACTGGGAACTGCACATGTTTTCACCCGAGAGGAATCAGGGAATGTTACAGCTTATTGTGTACACAAATGCACAAAACCACCAAGGGCTGCATTGTTTACCATCTAGAGGAAGCAGTATGGCAGCTCTCAAGTATAGAATATAGAGTCCTGTGTGCATGATAAGCTGTTACTCCATGTCTGGTTTTACCAAGAACTAATTGGACTGAAACCAATGCATCCAATGTCCACTGGATATTTTATTAACACTACGTGATCACTTTTCATTCTTATAATAGAGACGACTCATTCCACGTTGGGTTTGTATTTCATTGATTTTTATTACGGTGAATACGGACACTTGGCTAAAGGCCGACATTGCTTTCCTTGGAGAAGAAATCCACCATAGCCTCATGCTGTAATCTGGGTACAAACATGCTATGCATTTCATGTGAAACCCATAGAGGCAAGCAGTAAGGCAGCTTCCCTGCGAATGAAGCCTAACTATTGTAAATATGACACATCATGGGAGCCAGGACACTATAAAACAGAGATAACAGATCTGTTCCAATCACACTAACTACACTACATTGCATGCTGGGTATTGAGGCAGATATTTTTATTAAACACTTGGTTCAGAGACCAATAGAAGCACAGACACTTTTATTAACCCTTTAGGTGCCAGCTTTGTTCTAAACGTTCCCTTGTTTTGTGATGAAGGGGACAAAAGAATCTCATTTTAAATACCTGACACCTGGTCTGTACAAATTCCATTTCTATTTCCCATTTCAGGTCCCTTTGTAATAATGTATTTTCTAGGATATTTAGGATACTTTAGACACTATTTTTGGACACGGAAGATCCGTTGCTTCGCGTCTCCTTGTGAAATTCCTCGTCCCTTGTAAAGTAAATAAAATATAAACTGGAATAAAGGCTACATAATTTGTAACAATATTTAATGCCTGGTTGTGGTTCCTGATTGGATAAATGCGCTGTGACATCATTGGTGAATTCTGTGATGATATTTTCTAGAATGATTGATGGAAATAAAGTGATAAGTCAACAGGAAGCGAACAAGTAAAATATCCTGTTTATTCCTTGATTGATCCAATGGGTATTGACATTTAACACCTGGATAGCACCTCCCCATGGGACACACACACAGGGCAATGTCTGAGCTCATTGAGTGAGGGACTGGAGGTGATGTAACATTTACACTCAGGTGTATATTATTCATTGTACGAGGATGACATCACTTTTAGGAGGGGGGTGGGTATATATTACATATAGGAAAGGTGTATATGTATGTGTGTAATTTCTCACTGTTTTCATCTAAATGACCATAAATAAATGTATATAAAGTATAGTACTGATTTACTTATATAAGGTACAAGACAAAATATATAAAGTTATAAAAGTACTTACATGGCTGGTACCCCTATTTTAAACGGAATAGACAAAATGGAAGGTTTAGCCACACCTCTGGCACTGCTAAAACTTCAGTTTCATTATTACACCGGATTATGTGTTGTAAAACATGTGACAACCTTAACCAATCAAACAAAGTACTATATTCTAGGCAGGGAGTAATGTCTGGGTGTCGGCATCTGGACTCATTCCCCCTCTACATAGGCAAAAGGAAAACTTCCTCCTGGGACCAGCCCTGGGATGATGGTCAGGCTGGAGGAAAAGAGGAGTGGGAGAATCTGGAAAGGGTCTTCCTGCCCTGATCTCTTTATTTCTATGTCTGTCTGAACTTAATGAGGTTCCGTTAGTTTCCAAACTTCAGTAAAAGTTCAGAAACCCAACCCATTAAAGTCAATGGGAGGAAATAGTTCGAAAAGTTCTAATTAAATCCTGTTAAATTAGCAATGGTAACTTACTGTAAATGTCTGAGGGAAATGGTCCGGGGAACACGTCCATATCACCAAAACTTGTTTAGACACTAACTTTCCCCACGGTCGGCCAATTGTCGGGTTACCACATGCTACATTCAAGGGTTTTGGCCAATTTCAGGGTTACTGAACGATACTTTTGCTACATTCGAGGGTTACCGAAATCGACCGGTACATTCGAGGGTTAACCAAATCGAAGGATACACTTGAGGGATAACGAAATCGAAGGATATGTTCGAGGGTTACTAAATTCAAACGCTACATTCCAGGGTTACTGATTCACAAATTCTATAATTATTGAAAATAAGTCAGCGATTGTTCGAGTGTCTGAACTCGGGTCCATCACTAGTCCCCACACATACATGTGCACACACACACAGACACACAAATTCTCCCAACGCGCTCCTAATCCACTGCCACTCAGCTGCTACTCCTGAAATGCAAACCAACATGTACGACCATCGAGGGAACGGAATTCACAGGACTTCTGATTCCAAAGTAAGTGTTTGAACCGCGATCAATGCATTTCGACCACCGTCCCGGCCATCATCAGGATTGTAAGCTATTACTCGCACCTTCTTAAAGGGCCAGGAGGGAACGCTCCCCCGGATCAGGGTTCCCGATGACGGCCTGATGTAAATGGGCTGAAACGCGTAGGTTCAGCAGACCTACCGTCTGTGTCTAATAAAGTGCTCCGTACCGTGTGTGAGTGTATATATATATATATATATATATATATATATATATATATATTAATCCCTATGGTAATGGCATCTGCACACATACCCACATAAATAACTACTGCCCCCACAACGGCGCAGGGAGACCAAGGGCTAAAAGGGGCAAATGTAGCGCAATCAGCAGTTTTTAAACAGCTGCAGGTACGTAAGTAATGTGATCATCTGTTTAAAACTACAGCCGGCCAGGACCGTCTCTAGACTTTTTGCCACCTGAAATAAAATTCCAAATGCTGCCTGCCCCCCTCGTCGCACTGCTGGAAGGGGTGTGGTTTTATAATTGAAGGTGGGTGATGCTTTGTCCGAAAGAGGGGTGTGGCTTGTCCAGAAGTTGGAGGGGCTTTATACACATGACTGGTAAATAATGCCCACAATGACTGGTAAATGGTGCCCACAGTGACTGGTAAATTATGTCCAAAATTGATTTTTGATCTGCAGGGCTGACATTGATTTTGATTAAATTAATTGCCAGTCAGAAGGGAGGGGAGGAGTTGTAGCTGCATTCTGTTGTGGAATGAATGTCACAGCTTTACCTGCTATTTTAAGTGACAGTACCTCCTGAAAAAAAAATGTATGTAATTTTTGGGGGGCCCTGGCTTGTGGGCCCCAGGCACACGGAAAAGCCATGTAGCCCAGGCACATGCCAGAAGAAAAAAAATTCTGGCATCAAAACGGTTGCCTCCCTATAGGATGCTGCTCTGCAATGTGCTTCACCTTGCCTCATTAGAGAGGCAGCCCTGCAGACGGCCCGGTACAGTGTTTCCCTTTAATTATGTACGTGCGATCAGCTGTTTAAAAACTGCCGATCGTGGTAGATTGGTGTGATGAGGGATGTGTCAGGCCTGTGGGAATATGGGCCGTGTGTTATAAAGACTGATACCACCAGTATTTCAATATGGTTCAGACCACGATACCTGCGGTATTTTTTAACCGGCCTATAAACGGTATTTATATAAGGTCGATATTGCAATATGGATCCTTTATAACGATTGTAAATATTTAAAATTATTACCGTTGCCCGGACCACTGATCACCTCGGACGTTAAGTTACGGCGTTTCCGTGAAATATCGGATGATTGTTGAAAACTGATTAAATTAACGATCTTCGGAATTTCTTCGCATACATCATAAAATAAACAATGAATCGACCCATTATAAAATCCGCCCTTTAACTACTAATGTGACCACAAGGGGGCCCATGTCTGTTCTGTCGCCATGACCAGGTCTAATCTTATCCTTATTGGTGGCCCTTCTCTCTCTAGCCAGCAGAGGGCGTTTCTGTGTTTGTGTCTAGAACTTGGTTTCTATTTTCCTCCCTCCACCTACTGTCTGTCTCCCTGGAGACTCCACTTTAAACAGTAGCAACTTCTCACTTGGTTGCACAACACCGTGTGCTGCTTTATTCTTGGATTCCGTCCATTATCCTTCTTTATTGCCCAACCTTCTGTGTAGACGATGAAAGATCTTCTCACCACCAGAAACCAGAACTGCTGGAAGGAGCTGATCGAGAAGGAAACGGCAACTCGGATGCAGTGGAAGCTAAAACACCAGCAAGAGCATCTCCAGGATGTCCCATTGAAGAGCAGGAGAAGACCCGAAACATTGGTTCCCAATGTGGGGGCAACCCTCCTGCCCCCTATTACAGTCCGTAAAAAACCAGTGGAGGTGAAGCCGGTAGAGGAGCCAGAAATGCAAGACCTGGTGGAGATGAGAACTGCCACCCCTCACATCTCTAACCTGCTCTATGATGGGTTCTCCAAGGAGGGGAGAGGTAGATATTTGTATCTGAGGAGGAGGAAGGAGTTTGGTCCAGAGGAGAAATATCTTCACCCAATCCTGTCCTCCTGGGACTACGGCTGGAAACTAGGTACATAATAGAGAATGTCATTTTATTCCACTGACCAGTGGATGTCCCACATGTCAGAATGTTGATGGGCCAGAAAAGTCAGTGGGTAATTAGATTATCTCCCAGGGAACGATATAAAGAAACGTAAGGCCACACTACAACGCACCAAATCACGCACGCAATTTGCAATTTCTGTGCATTGTTGCGCATCGTTCTGCGTTTGCACGTGCGTTTTTGGAATTTAATATTAGTAAAACGCATGCGTTCGTGTAAAAAACGGTGCACGCAAAACGCAAACGGATGCGCAATCAGAAATCGTGGGAATTTTTGCATTTCTGCGATTTCCATTTTAACCAAAATCGCATGTGCAAAACACGTGTGCAAATGCGCAAAACGCGTTAGAGTGGCCTAGCCCTAAGTCTTCTGACAAATCGATCCATTACAGACTGTTCGCTAATAACCATATTTAAAGGAAATCTAAACTGTAAACATTTACTTTTTAAAAACGGAAAGTACCTGGGGCTGGGAAGTAGGATGAATTATTCCAACCTCCCAATATCCTTTTGTTAAGGAGCACCAGCACATACAGTTTTCATCTGCCAGGTTAGTCCTGGACTTTCCTGTATTAAAGATAGTGCTGAAGCATTGAGGAAGCCTGGCAGAGGCAGTTTGATTCCTGCTCCTTAAAGAAATTATATTGGGAGGTTCGAATTACCAATCCAGTCTCCCTGCCCCTGGTACTTTTCATTTTGAAAAAGGGAATGTTTACAATGTTGTCCTTTAAAAAAAAAAACAACTTATATTTCTCCTTAAAATTTTTGATAAAATGTGTGGTTTCATTAAAGTAATTGGATGCCCCGTCTCCCGTTACCCATCATGCTTAGTTAAACCTAGCGTGTTTTCCTAGCTAAACTGAACTTTGCTGTATAAAGACAATCCCGGGTGCCCTGTAGATTTACCTAAAGCAGAATACACCATCACTCTGATATCGATCCATTACCACGGCATTATTTACCGCGCTCCCGTGAAATAAAAACGCCACAATGGTAAATTACCGATTACGCTAAAACGTGATCAGTATTTTATGCTGCGCCACAGTTACTTACCAGTTACTTACCCGACCGCTATCTCTTGATGGTGTACGCCCCTTTGCGAGACTTACAGCTTTGCGCGATTCCGGTCAGGTAAGATTTGCCCTTTGCGCCTCCATAGAAAACGTGATACGTTTTGTGCTAAATTTTAGCGCACGACTTAACCTTCTCTACATCGGCTGCGCAATGCTATTCCCGAGAAGTTTTGTAAACGCCGCTGCCACCGCAGAAGATGTGTAACGCATGATAATACGTCGGGTAACGTGGGTTTTACACCGAATAGCGTCTGATATAGTGTCCGATATAGCGTCGCCCCAAGTGCTGGGTGATTGAATCTTGGGATGAATTCAGTTTGTGTTGTGAATTGTGAATGAGGCCCAGTGCCATAATAAGATCTGCAATTTAATCCCAATGTTTCTATTTCCCTTGTAGGTGATGTGGTTAAGGAATTACATGTTCCAATCCACGGACGGTCCCGGATAGTGAGAGATACGTTTTATTGTAAGAACGGGATCATTTCCTATCCCGAGTACACCGATCGGATACTTTAAACCTACCAGTCTTCATACCTGTGTTTACAATTTCACCTGGTGGATGCTGCCCTCTAGTGGCTTCTACAGAAGACTACATTACTGCACCTTAATGGACTTTATTTGTGTAATGTTGCTTATTATTTCAATAAATTAACATCTCATCAATGTCAGATGGTTTGCTATACTTTTGATACAAGACTACAGTTCCCAGCATTCTCCATTCTCAAACTGGTTTTCTGTACAGAATCAGGTAACGAAGGATTAGATTCATAATACTAAATATAACCCACTCCCTTATTATAATGCTGTAGAGAAACTATATCTTAAACCCTTCATTAATTTGGCTTAAAGAGACAAATTACTGTTCTATTTCTTCTTCCGTTTTATCAGGGGCATAACTGCAGGGAGATTGGAGGCCGGGCCCTTGACACCCTCTCCCCTAGAGGATCAGTCGTTTTTAAACAGCTGATCGAGTAGATGATGGAAACATACGTGTCACCAGCTGTTTAGAAGACCGGAACCAAACTTCCGGTCAGATCCAGGCTTTTAAACAGCTGATCAGGCGTATGTTTCCTTCATACACTCGATAAGCTGTTTCCCTGAAGAGGTTGTGGGATATGTCGGGCCCTGCTACGGTCTGGGCCCCCACCCGCTGACACGGGGCTGGTGGTAGTTACACCACTGTGTTTTATTCTTCCGCTTTTTTGGACCGTATCTCCTCCCACAGTTTTTGAGCTAGAGACATGAAATTCGGTACAGACGTGCGGGGCATATAGGAGACGTGTGCTGTCTTCTAGCTAAGGAATCCGCTGATTTTTTCCCCCCATGAAATAAATACCTAAAGGGAAACGATAGTAAAAAATCTAAATCTCAATCAGTCATCAAAAAAAGTTTTTTTAAAACAAAAATGCAAAAACACATACCCTCAATCTGACACCGCTACACACACCTACTGACCTACCCTTTCTTTTCCGTGGTAGCCTTACTTAAAGGGTAACTATAGTCAAAAGAACAACAATGTCCACTTTCATTGCCATAGCAAGATTATTCAGTTTAGAAACACACAATTCCCTTCCGAAATGTAGAGGTTTTCAGTTCATCTTTTCTTCCTCATCCCCAAAATATCCATGGTGTGAAATTCCATTTGCTTGGTAGCAAATGATGCAGCTTTAAATATTAATTAGGAAGGTGACCCCTTGTTTCTAAGGGCTGAGTGTGTGTAGTATGGCAGCACCAAGACAACAAGACAAAGGGCTGTGTGAACAAGAGACATGGTGGAAAATAATAAACCTAATGTTCTGTTTGTATCGCAACAAACCCACTGCCCCAGCACACAGTGCAGGTACAGAGATGAGTTTAGTTTGTGACACATACAGTATGTCCCAATAGTGATTGCAGCACCTCGACATATTGACATGTGACACATACAGTATGTCCCAATAGTGAGCGCACCCTCACATTAGTACATGTTACACATACAGTATGTCCCAATAGTGAGTGCACCCTCACATCATTACATGTGACACATACAGTATGTCCCAATAGTGAGTAAACCCTTACATTATTACATGTGACACATACAGTATGTCCCAATAGTGAGTACACCCTTACATTATTACATGTGACACATACAGTATGTCCCAATAGTGAGCGCACCCTCACATTATTACATGTGACACAAACAGTATGACCCAGCAGTGAGTGCAACCTCACATTATTACATGTGACACATACAATATGTCCCAATAGTGAGCGCACCCTCACATTATTACATGTGCCACATACAGTATGTCCCAATAGTGAGTGCACCCTCACATTATTACATGTGACACATACAGTATGTCCCAATAGTGAGCACACCCTCACATTATTACATGTGACACAGACAGTATGTCCCAATAGTGAGCGCACCCTCACATTATTACATGTGACACATACAGTATGTCCCAATAGTGAGTGCACTCTCACATTATTACATGTAACACATACAATATCTCCCAATAGTGAGCGCACCCTCACATTACATGTGACACATACAGTATGTACGAATAGTGAGCGCACCCTCACATTATTACATGTGACACATACAGTATGTCCCAATAGTGACCCCCCTAATTTAGAAATATCCCCCCACAAACTATACATTCCTGGAATCTACACACCTTCAGCTTCAGGGGAGGACTGGGATCTTTTGGCCTGGAGAAAATACAAACAAGTGGCCCTTTAACCACAAACGGGGGAAAAAAAATACTACGCCCACTTTGCTAAGGCCACACCCACTTTGTTTAAGTTGCGTCTGTTTTTAAGACCACTATTCCTATTTTGCATTGTTTTCTGCAAAAATGTAAGTGTACATTGCAGTTAAATGGTATCTATACCATCTATACTCCTATTATTATTATTATTATATTATATAGCGCCAACATCTTCCGTGGCGCTTTACAATTACATAGTATACATTACTAAGGGTAATAATTATAAAGTCATACATATTACATACACAGGTAATACATAACATAAGTACATAAGAGTGTGGAGTTTCTTACAGCAATACCGTGATACAATAGCAGGGGGACCCTGCCCAAAGAGCTTACAGTCTAGAGGATATGGGGTGAGACATAAGGTGATGGGAATCGGTAGCTGTAAATAGATTGGCAGTGGAGGTGTGAAAGGGGGTTGGATCATATTGGGTAGTGAGAGGGTAATGTCTAGACCAGGTTATATGGTGCCTGAAGAGGTGGGTTTAAGGTTACGTTTGAAGGTGTTAAGGAACGGTGAGTGAGGACAGATGGAGGAAGCAGAGGGGAATTCAAAAATTAAATTTTCAAAAATTGTACCTTTAGATACAGCAAGTAGTACACACAGGAGAAGGGTAGGATCCTGCACACCTAAACGTAAGGTAAGTAACTAATCATTCCATGCTGGGTGCTCTAAGCGCTGTAGCCAACAGACAGAGAGTTTTGTTTGGTCTGAAGAAGGAACCGCACAGGTTCGAAAACATCACTAGTAAAGGATACTTTTCACTACTAAGACTGGTGTGCCTAGCATGTTTTACCTTTGATACAGCAAGATCCCACTACTTTCACTTACAGGGAAAGACCTGTCACTCAGAAGCAGAAAGAAATTTAATATGTGTCCATCCCTGACCTCTTACTAGGACTTTGTCTGCCTGCCAGCACACTTTCTGGACATTTAAGAGAATCAGCAGAGAAAAGAAAGAAGGGGAGGGGGAGATGTGTAAGCAGAGCAGTGTCCATGGTGAGGCTGTGCAGAACTATAAGTGTCGCAGACACTACAAGGAGGCAGTGAGTGAGGAGGGTGGGGGGGAATTAGTAGCACTGACTTTAATTAATAATTTAATGACAAAGCAGTACAGATAAATATGTGAGTGCCACCATTATACTTCTCTCACATTGTAGTTTCAGATAATGTAAAGTTGTTGAGTGAGTATAGTGAACCTTAAAGGTTAAGCCCACCCCCAAAACATATTTTGACATGTTGTTAGTCAAAATATTAGCTTTAACCGAGTCATACTACGTCCAAATCCCTCCCATCTCTTGAAGATACATCCATTTTCAAGAGTGAAGGAAGGAAGGGCAACTTCATCTCATCCCTGTGCCTTTTCCTTTCAAGTGCAAACTGATGCTCTCTTAGTTCCATGTAAGGAACTCGCTTTCAGTGACATGCATGTATTGACATAAGTGGGTTGACCCATAAATCCCGCCTTCGTCCGTTACCTGACCAATCCGTACTAGCAAGCAGGGATTACGAAGTTAGGCAGACATATTTGTGCAGGTTGTACCCAGGCAAGTCCAGTCTTTCTTAATTAGTTTCCACAGACGGAGGAATATCAATTCATTGTTAGACCCCCGGGAACCTATTTATTGCCTTTGTTGGTTGCAACAAAGTTAATAAACTAAAAGATACTGGATATTATCTTCTTGGAGAAACAAATTATCAAAAAGTACCCCAGGTGCTGTAGGTTTCCCACTCTAATCAGGTTAACCGGGACTTGTAAGTGTGAGACCAGCAAGTGGATGGACCCTGCCATGTAACAGACCCTTTCACAGCCAGGGGATCATGACCTCACAGCACCTATATTGGGAGCCGCATGACTGGCAGAGCATGTACATGGGGAGTCTCATGTATAAGCCTCATGGAGAAATCACGTTTGGCTAAACTTCCTGAAAGGCACGTCATTGATGACATGAGTTGTTGGGCATCACTGTTTTGTGCTGGGATGATGAGTGGGGTCAGTGGACGTTAAATCATCGTGCTCTAAAACCGGGTTTGTGGCAGGTTTCATTGGCCTATTGTAAATACAACTCTAAACCGGACAAAGGTTTATTTACGGTGGTTCAGGTCAGTGGGGAGTGTAAAGTAAATTTCAAAAAAAATTTTTGGAGGGTTGACTTAACACTGGCCAATGAACTGGAGGGCTGACAACACTGGGTAATGAACTGGAGGGCTAACAACACTGGCTAATGAACTAGAGGTGGGACAACACTGGGTAATGAACTGGAGGGCTGACAAAAACGGGTAATGAACTGGTGGGCTGACAATAATGGGTAATGAACTGGAGTGCTGACAAAACTGGGTAATGAACTAGAGGACTGACAACACTGGGTAATGAACTGGAGGGCTGACAACACTGGCTAATGAACTAGAGGGCTGACAACACTGGGTAATGAACTGGAGGGCTGACAACACTGGGTAATGAACTGGTGGGCTGACAATAATGGGTAATGAACTGGAGTGCTGAAAATACTAGATAATGAACTGGATGGATGATAATACTGGGTAATGAAAGGAGGGTGACAATACTGGCTAATGAACTGAAGGTGACAATAATGAGTAATGAACTAGAGGGCTGACAACATGGATAATGACTGGGCAGCTGACAACACTGGCTAATGAACTGGAGGGCTGACTATACTGGGTAATGAACAAGAGGGCTGACAACACAGAGTAAGGAACTTGAGGGCTGACAAACACTAATGAACTGGAGGAATTGACTATACAGGGTAATAAACGGATGGCTGGTAACTCTGAGTAATGAACTGGAGGGTTGACAACACTGGGTAATGAACTGGAGGGCTGACAATACTGGCTAATGAACTGGAGGGCGACAATACTGGGTAATGAAATGGAGGGCTGACAACACTGGGTAAGGAACGGGAGGGCTGACAATACTGGTTAATGAACTGGAGGGCTAACAACACTGGGTAATGAACTGGATGGCTGACTTTACGGGTATAAACTAGAGGGCTGACAATAATGGATAATGAACGGAGGGCAGAAAATACTGGGTAATGAACAGAGGGCTGACAACACTGGGTAATCAACTAGAGGGCTGACATTATGGGTAATGAACTAGAGGGCTGACAACACTCTTTGTTTTGCCAGTAGTTTAGACATTAGTCTGTGTGTTGTATGTTATATTAAAGGGGCAGTAAATTTACATTGTTATACAAGCTGTACATGACTACTCTACATTGTATCACAGTGTCAGATCTTCAGTATTGTCCAATGGAAGATATTATTACAATAAACTGCCCCAGTATACTCACTACTGGACATACTGTATGTGTCACATGTAATAATGTGAGGGTGCACTCACTACTGGGACATACTGTATGTGTCACATGTAATGTGTGATGGTGCGCTCACTATTGGGACATACTGTATGTGTACATGTAATAATGTGAGGTGCACTCACTATTGGGACATACTGTATGTGTCACATGTAATAATGTGAGGGTGTACTCACTACTGGGACATACTGTATGTGTCACATGTAATAATGTGAGGGTGCACTCACTACTGGGACATACTGTATGTGTCACATGTAATAATGTGAGGTGCACTCACTTGGGACATACTGATGTGTCACATGTAATAATGTGAGGGTGCACTCACTATGGGACATACTGTATGTGTCACATGTAATAATGTGAGGGTGCACTCACTATTGGGACATACTGTATGTGTCACATGTAATAATGTGAGGTGCACTCACTATTGGGACATACTGTATGTGTCACATGTAATGATGTGATGGTGCGCTCACTATTGGGACATACTGTATGTGTCACATGTAATAATGTGAGGGTGCACTCACTATTGGGACATACTGTATGTGTCACATGTAATAATGTGAGGGTGTACTCACTATGGGACATACTGTATGGTCAAATGTAATAATGTGAGGTGCACTCACTATTGGGACATACTGTATGTGTCACATGTAATGATGTGAGGTGCGCTCACTATTGGGACATACTGTATGGGTCACATGTAATAATGTGAGGGTGCACTCACTATTGGACATCTGTATGTGTCACATGTAATAATGGGATGGTGTACTCACTATGGGACATACTGTATGTGTCACATGTAATAATGTGAGGTGCACTCACTATTGGGACATACTGTATGTGTCACATGTAATATGTGAGGTGCGCTCACTATTGGGACATACTGTATGTGTCACATGTACTAATGCGAGGGTGCGCTCACTATGGGTCATACTGTTTGTGTCACATGTAATAATGTGAGGGTGCACTCACTTTGGGACATATGTATGTGTCAATGTATAATTGAGGGTGTACTCACTATTGGGACATAATGTATGCGTCACATGTAATAATGTGAGGGTGTACTCACTATTGGGACTACTGATATGTGTCACATGTAATAATGTGGGGTGTGATCACTATTGGGACATACTGTATGTGTCACATGTAATAATGTGAGGGTACGCTCACTATTGGGACATACTGTATGTGTCACATGTAATAATGTGAGGGTTGTGTACTT
>JAACNH010000017.1:1027928-1040944 GCA_019447015.1 Hymenochirus boettgeri
TCATTACATGTGACACATACATAGTCCCAATAGTGAGTGCACCTCACATTATTACATGTGACACATACAGTATGTCCCATAGTGAGTACACCATCACATTATTACATGTGACACATACAGTATGTCCCAATAGTGAGTGCACCCTCACATTATTACATGTGACAACTACAGTATGTCCCAATAGTGAGCGCACCTCACATATTACATGTGACACATACAGTATGTCCCAATAGTGAGTGCACCCTCACATTATTACCATGTGACACATAAGTATGTCCCAATAGTGAGTCACCCTCACATTATACATGTGACACATACAGTATGTCCCAATAGTGAGTGCACCCTCACATTATTACATGTGACACATACAGTATGTCCCAATAGTGAGGAGCACCTCACATCTTACAGTGGACACATACAGTATGTCCCAATAGTGAGTGCAACCTCACATTATTACATGTGACACATACAGTATGTCCCATAGTGAGTGCACCCTCACATTATTACATGTGACACATACAGTATGTCCCCTAGTGAGTGCACCCTCACATTATTACATGTGACACTACAGTATGTCCCAATAGTGGTGCACCTCACATTATTACATGGACACATACAGTATGTCCCAGTAGTGAGTGCACCCTCACATTATTACATGTGACACATACAGTATGTCCAGTAGTGAGTACACCCTCACATATTACATGTGACACATACAGATGTCCAATAGTGGTGCACCTCCACATTATTACATGTGACACATACAGTATGTCCCAATAGTGAGCGCACATCACATATTACATGTGACACATACAGTATGTCCCAGTAGTGAGTGCACCCTCACTATTACATGTGACACATACAGTAGTCAGTAGTGAGTACTACTGGGGCAGTTTATGTAAATTAATATTTCCATTGGACAATAATGAGATCTGACACTGTGATACAATGTAGAGTAGTCAGTGTACAGCTTGTATAACAATGTAAATTTACTGCCCCTTTAATATAACATACAACACACAGACATTAATGTCTAAACTACTGGCAACAAAAGAGTGTGTCAGCCCTCTAGTTCATTACCCAGTAATGTCAGCCCTCTAGTTGATTACCCAGTGTTGTCAGCCCTTAGTTCAACCCAGTATTTTCTGCCCTCGGTTCATTATCCATTATTGTCAGCCCTCTAGTTTATTACCCAGTAAAGTCAGCCATCCAGTTCATTACCCAGTGTTGTTAGCCCTCCAGTTCATTAACCAGTATTGTCAGCCTCCCGTTCCTACCCAGTGTTGTCAGCCCTCCAGTTCATTACCCAGTATTGTAGCCCTCCAGTTCATAGCCAGTATTGTCAGCCCTCCAGTTCATTACCCAGTGTTGTTCAACCCTCCAGTTCATTACTCAGAGTTACCAGCATCCTGTTATTACCCTGTATAGTCAATTCCTCAGTTCATTAGTGTTGTCAGCCCTCAAGTTCTTACTCGTGTTGTCAGCCCTCTTGTTCATTACCAGTATAGTCAGCCCTCCAGTTCATTAGCCAGTGTTGTCAGCTGCCCAGTTCATTATCCAGTGTTGTCAGCCCTCTAGTTCATTACTCATTATTGTCAGCCCTTCAGTTCATTAGCCAGTATTGTCAGCCCTCCATTTCATTACCCAGTATTATCATCCATCCAGTTCATTATCTAGTATTTTCAGCACTCCAGTTCATTACCCATTATTGTCAGCCCACCAGTTCATTACCCAGTGTTGTCAGCCCTCCAGTTCATTACCCAGTGTTGTCAGCCCTCTAGTTCATTAGCCAGTGTTGTCAGCCCTCCAGTTCATTACCCAGTGTTGTCAGTCCTCTAGTTCATTACCCAGTTTTGTCAGCACTCCAGTTCATTACCCATATGTCAGCCCACCAGTTCATTACCCAGTGTTGTCAGCCCTCCAGTTCATTACCCAGTGTTGTCAGCCCTCTAGTTCATTAGCCAGTGTTGTTAGCCCTCCAGTTCATTACCCAGTGTTGTCAGCCCTCCAGTTCATTGGCCAGTGTTAAGTCAACCTCCAAAAATATTTTTTTGAAATTTACTTTTACACTCCCCACTGACCTGAACCACCGTAAATAAACCTTTGTCGGTTATAGAGTATGTTTATCAATAGGCCAGATGAAACCTGCACAAACCGGTTTTAGAGCACGGTGATTTAACGTCCACTGACCCCACTCATCATCCCAGCACAAAACAGTGATGCCCAACAACTCATGTCATCAATGACGTGCCTTTCAGGAAGTTTAGCCAAACGTGATTTCTCCATGAGGCTTATACATGAGACTCCCCATGTACATGCATCTGACAGTCATGGGCTCCCAATATAGTGCTGTGAGTGAGGTCATGATCCTCCTGTGTGAAAGGGTCTGTTACATGGCAGGGTCATCCACTTGCTGGTCTCACACTACAAGTCCCGGTTAACCTGATTAGAGTGGGAAACCACAGCACCTGGGGTACTTTTTGATAATTGTTTCCTCCAAGAAGATAATATCCAGTATCTTTATGTTATTAACTTTGTTGCAACCAACAAAGGCAATAAATAGGTTCGGGGGTCTAACAATGAATTGATATTCCTCCGTCTGTGGGAACTAATTAAGAAAGACTGGACTTGCCTGGGTACAACCGCCAAAATATGTCTGCCTAACTTCCGTAATCCCTGCTTGCTATGTACGGATTGGTCGGTACGGACGGACGAAGGCGGGATTTATAGGGTCAACCCACTTATGTCAATACATGCATGTCACTGAAAGCGAGTTCCTTACATGGAACTAAGAGAGATCCAGTTTGCACTTGAAAGGAAAAGGCACAGGGATGAGATGAAGTGCCCTTCCTTCCTTCACTCTTGAAAATGGATGTATCTTCAAAAGAGATGGAGGGATTTGGACGTAGTATGACTCGGTTAAGCTAATATTTTGACTACAACATGTCAAAATATGTTTTGGGGGTGGGTTACCTTTAAAGGGTCACTATACTCACTCAACAACTTTACATTATCTGAAACTACAATGTGAGAGAAGTATAATGGTGGCACTCACATATTTATCTGTACTTGCTTTGTCATAAATTATTAATTAAAGTCAGTGCTACTAATTCCCCCCCACCTCCCTCACTCACTGCCTCCTTGTAGTGTCTCGACACTTATAAGTTCTGCACAGCCTCACCATGGACACTGCTCTGCTACACATCTCCCCCTCCCCTTCTTCTTTCTCTGCTGATTCTCTTAAATGTTACAGAAAGTGTGGTGGCAGGCAGACAAAGATCCTAGTAAGAGGTCAGGGATGGGACACATATTATAATTTCTGCTTTGGTGACAGGTCTTTCCCTGTAAGTGAAAGTAGTGGGATCTTGCTGTATCTAAAGGTAAAACATGCTAGGCACACCAGTCTTAGTAGTGAAAAGTATCTTTACTAGTGATGTTTCGGAACCTGTGCGGTTCCTTCTTCAGACCAACAAAAACTCTCTGTCTGTTGGCTACAGCGCTTAGAGCACCCAGCATGGAATGATTAGTTACTACCTTACGTTTAGGTGTGCAGGATCCTACCCTTCTCCTGTGTGTACTACTTGCTGTATCTAAAGGTACAATTTTTGAAAATTTTAATTTTTAGATTCCCCTCTGCTTCCTCCATCTGTCGTCACTCACCGTTCCTTAACACCTTCAAACGTAACCTTAAAACCACCTCTTCCGGCACCATATAACCTGGTCAGACATTACCCTCCACTACCCAATATGATCCAACCCGCCTTTCACACTCCACTGCCAATCTATTTACAGCTTACCGATTCCCATCACCTTATGTCTCACCCCATATCCTCTAGACTGTAAGCTCTTTGGGCAGGGTCCTCCCTGCTATTGTATCACGGTATTGCTGTAAGAAACTCACACTCTATGTACTTATGTTATGTATTACCTGTGTATGTAATATGTATGACTTTATATAACATGTATTACCCTGTATGTAATGTATGACTAGTAATTGTAAAGCGCCACGGAAGATGTTGGCGCTATATAATAATAATAATAATAATAGGAAGTATAGATGGTATAGATACCATTTAACTGCAATGTACACTTGACATTTTTGCAGAAAAAATGCAAAATAGGAATAGTGGTCTTAAAAACAGACGCAACTTAAACAAAGTGGTGTGGGCCTTAGCAAAGTGGGCGTAGTATTTTTTTTCCCCCGTTTGTGGTAAAGGGCCACTTGGTTGTATTTTCTCCCCAGGCCAAAAGATCCCAGTCCTCCCCTGAAGCTGAAGGTGTGTAGATTCCAGGAATGTATAGTTTGTGGGGGGGATATTTCTAAATTAGGGGGGTTGTTTTGCAGGAAAAACTAAAGACTTTCAAATATTTTCACTGTTTCTGAACCATCGAGCATTGTCTCACTTCGTGGCTAGTCGCTTCCATGTCCGTGTGTGTAACCATCCATGTGGCATACCGTTTGATTCAGAGCATTTAGGAGATTGATATTTGGTAACTTTACATTCCATGGGGTTTGGGCATGATTTCTACCTTTTGAATTTTTTTTATTTTTCAGAAATTCTGCAAAAGTGCGAACTTCTACAAAGAACTGTGCCCACACCATTAATAAATGAAAGAATTATGTAGCTGAAGGATGTGCAGATTCCAAAAATTTATAATTTTGGCAAATTTTTTTTTTAACTGTTACTGCCATTTGACATTGGTCCCGCTTTGGGTTAGTTGGTATCTTGGGTTACTGTCTCCGGGTAAACCATGAATGTGGCATACCGTTTTATTCGGGAGGGGTTAGGCTTCTTCATTTAAGATGCGGGTTGAACTTTCCTCTGCAGTTTTTAGCAGAAATTCGCATTTGATTTTGTCTCTGATTTTACAGTTGAGTAAAAAAAAGGAAAATGTGAGAAAATAACTTACAATTGGACGAAGAGCTGCATCCGGGTATCTGCGTTTTGATCCAAACTTACCTCACTCATAAAATCCAGTGGGTTGTACTTTCTAAAAATATCTCAGTTGTGGAGATATTGTAATTAATTTGGTGTATAGCCCACAATGACGTCAAGGAACCAACACTAATAACCAAACAATGGAACCAGTTTAATGTGAAATCCCCACTAGTGTTTATTGGTAAGATATGGCAATATAACGTTAACACTTGTGTTTTGAGGATATGGCAATATAAACGTTAACACTTGTGTTTTGGAAGATATGGCAATATAAACGGTAACACTTGTGTTTATTGGTAAGATATGGCAATATAAACGTTAACACTTGTGTTTATTGGTAAGATATGGCAATATAAACGTTAACACTTGTGTTTATTGGTTAGATATGGCAATATAAACGTTAACACTTGTGTTTATTGGTAAGATATGGCAATATAAACGTTAACACTTGTGTTTATTGGTAAGATATGGCAATATAAACGTAACACTTGGTTATTGGTAAGATATGGCAATATAAACGTTAACACTTGTGTTTATTGGTAGATATGGCAATATAAACGTAACACTTGTGTTTATTGGTAAGATATGGCAATATAAACGTTAACACTTGTTGTATTGGTAAGATATGGCAATATAAACGTTAACACTGTGTTTTATTGGTAAGATATGGCAATATAAACGGTAACACTGTGTTTATGGGAAGATATGGCATATAAACGTAACATAGTTTTTTATTGGTAAGATAGGCAATATAAACGTTAACTGTGTTATTGGAAGATATGGCAATATAAACTTAACTTGTTGTTATTGGTAAGATATGGCAATATAAACGTTAACACTTGTGTTATTGGTAAGATATGGCAATATAAACGTTAACACTAGTGTTTATTGTAAGATATGGCAATATAAACGTTACACTAGTGTTTATGGTAAGATATGGCAATATAAACGTTAAACTAGTGTTATTGGTAAGTATGGCAATTATAAACGTTAACACTTGTGTTTATTGGTAAGATACGGCAATATAAACGTTAAACATAGTGGTTTATTGGTAAGATAGGCATATAAACGTTAACCTAGTGTTTATTGGTAAGATATGGCAATATAAACGTTAACACTAGTGTTTATTGGTAAGATATGGCATAATAAACGTTAACACTGTGTTTATTGGTAAGATATGGAATATAAATGTTAACACTAGTGTTTATTGGTAAGATATGGCAATATAAACGTATAAATGTGTGTTTATTGGCAAGAATGGCAATATAAACGTTAACACTTGTGTTATTGGTAAGATACGGCAATATAAACGTTAACACTTGTGTTTATTGGTATAATGGCAATATAAACGTTAACACTAGTGTTTTTGGTAAGATATGGCAATATAAACGTTTAACACTAGTGTTATGGTAAGATATGGCAATATAACGTTAACACTTGTTTTGTGACTTAAGCTAGTAACCGACCACCCACCACACTATTATTTAGAGGATCTGCAGTAGCCACCTGGGCATAAATATTACTTGAAGGTAGAGTGCACACTGTTCGCTAATGGGTGAGCATCACACAAAACACAACACGAGCACACAGCAGCAACGCACACACAACACAACACACAACACACACACACACAACAACAACACAATCACAAACACAACAAGACACACAAAACATCAAAATCACTCCAACTACAAAAATCTACACACACACGATCTAGTCACGATCTATCTCTATCATATTATCACTCTATCAGTACTAGCTATATATCATCAGCTATGTTATCTATATCATCAATCATCTATCTACATCTATCTATAATCTATCTATCTATCATCTATCTATCATCTATCGATCTATCTATATCTATCTATCTATCTATCTAGTATCTATTATCTATCTACTATCTATCTATCTAGATCATATCTATATAGCTACTTCTAGCTATCATATCTATCTATCTATTATCTATCACTATCTATCTATCATCTATCTATCTGATCTATCATCTATCATCTATCTATCTAATATCATCTATCTAGCTATCTATCTATCGATCAATCGATCTATCTATCTATCGATATACTACTATACTAGCCAAGTTATCCTGCTGTTCTTCTATCATCATCTATCCTATCTATCATCTATCTATCATCTATCGATCTATCTATATATCTAGCTATCATCTATCTAATCTATCTATCTATATCTATCTATCTATCTATCTATCATCTCATCTATCTATCTATCTATCATCTATCTGTATGTCTGTCTGTCTGTCTGTACTGTCTGTCTGTCTGTCTGTCTATCTGTCCGTCTCTGTCTACATAATTTTATCTATTCCAATAGACATTATAAGCTGCCCAATGTTGAAATCCTTTCCCATGTTCAGACATTTTCATTTTTCCGTGGTATCTTTTGTTGACTCGATTACGTTAACTCCATTTCCACGGGGAGTGATCACTGACCTCCAGCGCCTAGAAAATAAACCACAATCCTCAGTCACGATTGTGATAGGAACGAACCGGTGCAGCCAGAATTTCAATAAAACCAAAATCAAAACTTCTCAGACACAGCAGGTACAAGTAATACCAAGTACTACCGGGTATCCCCTGTCACTGTGATCGGTAATAATACTAATACTGGTACCGGGACAATAACCATAAGGACGGTAAGTTCCCATTTGTGTTACCGTGTATCCCCTGTCACTGTCACTGTGATCGGTAATAATACTAATACTGGTACGGGACAATAACCATAAGGGCGGTAAGTTCCCATTTGTGTTACCGTGTATCCTCTGTCACTGTCTATGTGATCGGTAATAATACTAATACTGGTACCGGGACAATAACCATAAGGACGGTAAGTTCCCATTTGTGTTACCGTGTATCCCCTGTCACTGTCTATGTGATCGGTAATAATATTAATACTGGTACCGGGACAATAACCATAAGGACGGTAAGTTCCCATGTGTTACCGTGTATCCTCTGTCACTGTCTATGTGATCGGTAATAATACTAATACTGGTACCGGGACAATAACCATAAGGGCGGTAAGTTCCCATTTGTGTTACCGTGTATCCCCGTCACTGTCTATGTGATCGGTAATAATACTAATACTGGTACCGGGACAATAACCATAAGGACGGTAAGTTCCCATTTGTGTTACCGTGTATCCTCTGTCATGTCTATGTGATCGGTAATAATACTAATAACTGGTACCGGGACAATACCATAGGCGGTAAGTTCCCATTGTGTTACCGTGTTCCCCTGTCACTGTCTATGTGATCGGTAATAATATAATACTGGTACCGGGACAATAACCATAAGGCGGTAAGTTCCCATTTGTGTTTACCGTGTATCCCCTGTCACTGTCTATGTGATCGGTAATAATACTAATACTGGTAAGGGACAATAACCATAAGGGCGGTAAGTTCCCATTGTGTTACCGTGTATCCCTGTCACTGTCATGTGATCGGTAATAATACTAATACTGGTACCGGGACATAACCATAAGGCGGGTAAGTCCCATGTGTGTTACCGTGTATCCCCGTCACTGTCTATGTGATCGGTAATAATACTAATACTGGTACCGGGACAATAACCATAAGGGCGGTAAGTTCCCATTTGTGTTACCGTGTATCCTCTGTCACTGTCTATGTGATCGGTAATAATACTAATACTGGTACCGGGACAATAACCATAAGGGGCGGTAAGTTCCCATTTGTGTTACCGTGTATCCTCTGTCACTGTCTATGTGATCGTCGGTAATAATACTAATACTGGTACCGGGACAATAACCATAAGGACGGTAAGTCCCATTTGTGTTACCGTGATCCCCTGTCACTGTTATGTGATCGGTAATAATACTAATACTGGTACGGGACAATAACATAAGGGCGGTAAGTTCCCATTTGTGTTACCGTGTATCTCTGTCACTGTCTATGTGATCGGTAATAATAACTAATACTGGTACCGGGACAATAACCATAAGACGGTAAGTTCCCATTTGTGTTACCGTGTATCCCCTGTCACTGTCATGTGATCGGTAATAATACTAATACTGGTACCGGGACAATAACCATAAGGAGCGTAAGTTCCCATTTGTGTTACCGTGTATCCCTGTCACTGTCCATGTGATCGGTAATAATACTAATACTGGTACCGGGACAATAACCATAAGGACGGTAAGTTCCCATTTGTGTTACCGTGTATCCCCTGTCACTGTGATCGGTAATAATACTAATACTGGTACCGGGACAATAACCATAAGGGCGGTAAGTTCCCATTTGTGTTACCGTGTATCCTCTGTCACTGTCTATGTGATCGGTAATAATACTAATACTGGTACGGGACAAATACCATAAGGACGGTAAGTTCCCATTGTGTTACCTGTATCCCTGTCACTGTCATGTGATCGGTATATACTAATACTAATACTGGTACCGGGACAATAACCATAAGGACGGTAAGTTCCCATTTGTGTTACCGTGTATCCCCTGTCACTGTCTATGTGATCGGTAATAATACTAATACTGGTACCGGGAACATAACCATAAGGGCGGTAAGTTCCCATTTGTGTTACCGTGTATCCCCTGTCACTGTCTATGTGACGGTAATAATACTAATACTGGTACCGGGACAATAACCATAAGGGCGGTAAGTTCCCATTTGTGTTACCGTGTATCCCCTGTCACTGTCTAGTGATCGGTAATAATACTAATACTGGTACCGGGACAATAACCATAAGGGCGGTAAGTTCCCATTTGTGTACACGTGTATCCCTGTCACTGTCTATGTGATCGGTAATAATACTAATACTGGTACCGGGACAATAACCATAAGGACGGTAAGTTCCCATTGTGTTACGTGTATCCCTGTCACTGATGTGATCGGTAATAATACTAATACTGGTACCGGGACAATAACCATAAGGGCGGTAAGTTCCCATTTGTGTTACCGTGTATCCTCTGTCACTGTTATGTGATCGGTAATAATACTAATGCTGGTACCGGGACAATAACCATAAAGCGGTAAGTTCCCATTGTGTTACGTGTATCCTCTGTCACTGTCTATGTGATCGGTATAATACTAATACTGGTACCGGGACAATAACCATAAGGACGGTAAGTTCCCATTTGTGTTACCGTGTATCCCTGTCACTGTCTATGTGATCGGTAATAATACTAATACTGGTACCGGGACAATAACCATAAGGGCGGTAAGTTCCCATTTGTTTACCCGTGTATCCTCTGTCACTGTCTATGTGATCGGTAATAATACTAATACTGGTACCGGGACAATAACCATAAGGACGGTAAGTTCCCATTTGTGTTACGTGTATCCCCTGTCACTGTCTATGTGATCGGTAATAATACTAATACTGGTACCGGGACAATAACCATAAGGACGGTAAGTTCCCATTTGTGTTACCGTGTATCCTCTGTCACTGTCTATGTGATCGGTAATAATACTAATACTGGTACGGGACAATAACCATAAGGACGGTAAGTTCCCATTTGTGTTACCGTGTATCCTCTGTCACTGTCACTGTGATCGGTAATAATACTAATACTGGTACCGGGACAATAACCATAAGGACGGTAAGTTCCCATTTGTGTTACCGTGTATCCCCTGTCACTGTCTATGTGATCGGTAATAATACTAATATCTGGTACCGGGACAATAACCATAAGGACGGTAAGTTCCCATTTGTGTTACCGTGTATCCCCTGTCACTGTCTATGTGATCGGAAATAATACTAATACTGGTACCGGGACAATAACCATAAGGACGGTAAGTTCCCATTTGTGTACCGTGTATCCCCTGTCACTGTCTATGTGATCGGTAATAATACTAATACTGGTACCGGGACAATAACCATAAGGACGGTAAGTTCCCATTTGTGTTACCGTGTATCCCTGTCACTGTCTATGTGATCGGTAATAATAATACTAATACTGGTACCGGGACAATAATAACCATAAGGACGGTAAGTTCCCATTTGTGTTACCTGTATCCTCTGTCAACTGTCTATGTGATCGGTAATAATACTAATACTGGTACCGGGACAATAACCATAAGGACGGTAAGTTCCCATTTGTGTTACCGTGGTTCCTCTGTCACTGTCTACTGTGATCGGTAAAATACTAATACTGGTACCGGGACAATAACATAAGGGCGGTAAGTTCCCATTTGGTTTACCGTGTATCCTCTGTCACTGTCTATGTGATCGTAATAATACTAATACTGGTAACGGGACAATAACCATAAGGCGGTAAGTTCCCATTTGTGTTACCGTGTATCCCCGTCACTGTCTAGTGATCGGTAATAATATATAATGGTACCGGGACAATAACCATAAGGCGGTAAGTTCCATTTGTGTTACGCTGTGTATCCCTCTGTCACTGTGTGATCGGTTAATAATACTAATACTGGTACCGGGACAATAACCATAAGGACGGTAAGTTCCCATTTGTGTTACCGTGTATCCTCTGTCACTGTCTATGTGCGGTAATAATACTAATACTGGTACCGGGACAATAACCATAAGGACGGTAAATGTCCCATTTGTGTACCTGTATCCTCGTCATGTCTATGTGACGGTAAAATTATATACTGGTACCGGGACAATAACCATAAGGACGGTAAGTTCCATTGTGTGTACCGTGTACCCCTGTCACTTCTATGTGATCGGTAATAATACTATACTGGTACCGGGACAATAACCATAAGGCGTAAGTTCCATTTTGTGTTACCGTGTATCCTCTGTCACTGTGATCGGATAATAATAATATATGGTACCGGGACAATAACCATAAGGACGGTAAGTTCCCATTTGTGTTACCGTGTATCCTCTGTACTGTCTGGTGATCGGAATAATACTAATACTGGTACCGGACAATAACCATAAGGACGGTAAGTTCCCATTTGTGTACCGTGTATCCCCTGTCACTGTCTATGTGATCGGTAATAATACTAATACTGGTACCGGGACAATAAACCATAAGGACGGTAAGTTCCCATTTGGTTAACGTGTATCCCTGTCACTGTCTATGTGATCGGTAATAATACTAATACTGGTACCGGGACAATAACCATAAGGACGGTAAGTTCTTTGTGTTACCGTGTATCCTCTGTCACTGTCTATGTGATCGGTAATAATACTAATACTGGTACCGGGACAATAACCATAAGGACGGTAAGTTCCCATTTGTGTTACCGTGTATCCTCTGTCACTGTCTATGTGATCGGTATATAATACTAATACATGGTCGGGACAATAAACCATAAGGACGGTAAGTTCCCATTTGTGTTACCGTGTATCCCTGTCACTGTCTATGTGATCGGTAATAATACTAATACTGGTACCGGGACAATAACCATAAGGACGGTAAGTTCCCATTTGTGTTACCGTGTATCCCCTGTCACTGTCTATGTGATCGGTAATAATACTAATACTGGTACCGGGACATAACCATAAGGACGGTAAGTTCCCATTTGTGTTACCGTGTATCCCCTGTCACTGTCTATGTGATCGCGTAATAATACTAATACTGGTACCCGGACAAATAACCATAAGGACGGTAAGTTCCCATTTGTGTTACCGTTATCCTCTGTCACTGTCTATGTGATCTCGGTAATAATATTATACTGGTACCGGGACAATAACCATAAGGACGGTAAGTTCCCATTTGTGTTACCGTGTATCCTCTGTCACTGTGATCGGTAATAATACTAATACTGGTACATTACATGTGACACATACAGTATGTCCCAATAGTGAGTGCACCTCACATTATTACATGTGACACAACAGGTGTCCCAATAGTGAGTGCACCTCACATTATTACATGTGACAAATACAGTATGTCCCAATGTGAGCGCACCATCACATATTACATGTGACACATACAGTATGTCCCAATAGTGAGTGCACCCTCACATTATTACATGTGACACATACAGTAGTCCCAGTAAAGTGAGTACCCCTCACATTATTACAGTTGTGACACATACAGTATGTCCCAATAGTGAGTGCACCTCACATTATTACATGTGACACATACAGTATGTCCCA
>JAACNH010000017.1:1041120-1095882 GCA_019447015.1 Hymenochirus boettgeri
ATGTACCAACCCAACCAATAGTGCAAGCTGCACCCTCAAAAGTACTACAGACCTTGTGACACACACACTACATACACACACGGATGCCCCGGACATACCACCAATCGGACCGTTAGCGCACCCTCACATTAGTACATGTGACACATACAGTATGTCCCAATAGTGAGTGCACCCTCACATTAGTACATGGACACATACAGTATGTCCAATAGTGAGTGCACCCTACATTATTACATGTGACACATACAGTATGTCCCAATGTGAGTACACCCTTACATTATACATGTGACCACATACAGTATATGTCCCAATAGTGAGCGCACCCTCACATTAGTACATGTTACACCATACAGTAGTCCCATAGTGAGTGCCCCCTCACATCATTACATGTGACACATACGTATGTCCCAATAGTGAGTAAACCCTTACATTATTACATGTGACACATACAGTATGTCCCAATAGTGAGTACACCCTTACATTATTACATGTTACACATACAGTATGTCCCAATAGTGAGCGCACCCTCACATTATTACATGTGACACAAACAGTATGACCCAGCAGTGAGTGCAACCCACTTATTACATGTGACACATACAATATGTCCCAAAGTGGCGCACCCCACATTATTCATGTGCCACATACAGTATGTCCCAATAGTGAGTGCACCCTCACATTATTACATGTGACACATACAGTATGTCCCAATAGTGAGCACACCCTCACATTATTACATGTGACACAGAAAGTATGTCCCAATAGTGAGCGCACCCTCACTTATACATGTGACACATACAGTATGTCCCAATAGTGAGTGCACTCTCACATATTAAGTAACACATACAATATCTCCCAATAGTGAGCGCACCCTCACAACATGTGACACATACACAGTACAGAGTACGAATAGTGAGCGCACCCTCACATTATTACGTGACACATACAGTAGTCCCAATAGTGAGTACACCCTCACATTATACATGTGACACATACAGTATGTCCCATAGTGAGCGTACCCTCACATATTACATGTGACACATACAGTATGTCCCAATAGTGATCACACCCGCACATTATTACATGTGACACATACAGTATGTCCCAATAGTGAGTACACCCTCACAATATTACAAGTGACGCATACATTATGTCCCAATAGTGAGTACACCTCAAATTATTACATGTGACACATACACTATGTCCAAAAGTGAGTGCACCCTCACATTATTACATGTGACACAAAACAGTATGACCCAGTAGTGGAGCGCACCCTCGCATTAGTACAGTGACACATACAGTATGTCCCAATAGTGAGCGCACCATCACATCATTACATGTGACACATACAGTATGTCCCAATAGTGAGTGCACCTCACATTATTAAGGACACATACAGTATGTCCCAAGTGAGTACACCATCACATTATTACATGTGACACATACAGTGTCCCATAGTGAGTGCACCTCACATTATTACATGTGACAATACAGTATGTCCCAATAGTGAGCGCACCATCACATCATTACATGTGACACATACAGTATGTCCCAATAGTGAGTGCACCTCACATTATTACAGTGACACATACAGTATGTCCCAGTGAGTGAGTACACCCTCACATTATTACATGTGACACATACAGTATGTCCCAATAGTGAGTGCACCTCACATTATTACATGTGACACATACAGTATGTCCCAAAGTGAGCGCACCATCACATCATACATGTGACAAACAGTAGTCCATAGTGAGTGCACCTCACATTATTACATGTGACACATCAGTATGTCCCAATAGTGAGTGCACTCACATTATTACATGTGACACATACAGTATGTCCCAGTAGTGAGTGCACCCTCACATTATTACATGTGACACATACAGTATGTCCCAATAGTGGAGTGCACCTCACATTATTACATGTGACACATACAGTATGTCCCAGTAGTGAGTGCACCCTCACATTATACATGTGACACATACAGTATGTTCCAGTAGTGAGTACACCCTCACATTATTACATGTGACACATACAGGATGTCCCAATAGTGAGTGCACCTCACATTATTACATGTGACACATACAGTATGTCCCAATAGTGAGCGCACCATCACATCATTACATGTGACACATACAGTATGTCCCAGAGTGAGTGCACCCTCACATTATTACATGTGACACATACAGTATGTCCCAGTAGGAGTACTACTGGGGCAGTTTATTGTAAATTAATATCTTTCCATTGGACAATACTGAAGATTGACACTGTGATACAATGTAGAGTAGTTAGTGTACAGTTGTATAACAATGTAAATTTACTGCCCCTTTAATATAACATACAACACACAGACATAATGTTAAACTACTGGCAACAAAGAGTGTTGTCAGCCCTCTAGTTCATTACCCAGTAATGTCAGCCCTCTAGTTGATTACCCAGTGTTGTCAGCCCTCTAGTTCATACCCAGTATTTTCTGCCCTCCGGTTCATTATCCATATTGTCAGCCCTCTAGTTATTACAGTAAAGTCGCCATCCAGTTATTACCACCGTGTTGTAGCCCTCCAGTTCATTAACCAGTATTGTCAGCCCTCCCGTTCCTTACCCAGTGTTGTCAGCCCTCCAGTTCATTACCCAGTATTGTCCGCCCTCCAGTTCATTAGCCAGTATTGTCAGCCCTCCAGTTCATTACCCAGTGTTGTCAACCCTCCAGTTCATTACTCAGAGTTACCAGCCATCCTGTTTATTACCCTGTATAGTCAATTCCTCCAGTTCATTAGTGTTGTCAGCCCTCAAGTCCTACTCTGTGTTGTCAGCCCTCTTGTTCATTACCCAGTATAGTCAGCCCTCCCGTTCATTAGCCAGGTTTGTCAGCTGCCCAGTTCATTATCCAGTGTTGTCAGCCCTCTAGTTCATTACTCATATTGTCAGCCCTTCAGTTTAGCCAGTATTGTCAGCCCTCCCTTTCATTACCCAGTATTATCATCCATCCAGTTCATTATCTAGTATTTTCAGCACTCAGTTCATTACCCATATTGTCGCCCACCAGTTCATTACCCAGTGTTGTCAGCCCTCCCAGTTCATTACCCAGTGTTGTCAGCCCTCTAGTTCATTAGCCAGTGTGTCAGCCTCCAGTTCATTACCCAGTGGTTGTCAGTCCTCTAGTTCATTACCCAGTTTTGTCAGCACTCCAGTCACTTACCCATTATTGTCAGCCCACCAGTTCATTACCCAGTGTTGTCAGCCCTCCAGTTCATTACCCAGTGTTGTCAGCCCTCTAGTTCATTAGCCAGTGTTGTTAGCCCTCCAGTTCATTACCCAGTGTTGTCAGCCCTCCAGTTCATTGGCCAGTGTTAAGTCAACCCTCCAAAAAATATTTTTTTGAAATTTACTTTTACACTCCCCACTGACCTGAACCACCGTAAATAAACCTTTGTCCGGTTATAGAGTATGTTTATCAATAGGCCAGATGAAACCTGCACAAACCCGGTTTTAGAGCACGATGATTTAACGTCCACTGACCCCACTCATCATCCCAGCACAAAACAGTGATGCCCAACAACTCATGTCATCAATGACGTGCCTTTCAGGAAGTTTAGCCAAACGTGATTTCTCCATGAGGCTTATACATGAGACTCCCCATGTACATGCATCTGACAGTCATGCGGCTCCCAATATAGGTGCTGTGAGGTCATGATCCTCCTGGCTGTGAAAGGGTCTGTTACATGGCAGGGTCCATCCACTTGCTGGTCTCACACTTACAAGTCCCGGTTAACCTGATTAGAGTGGGAAACCTACAGCACCTGGGGTACTTTTTGATAATTTGTTTCCTCCAAGAAGATAATATCCAGTATCTTTTATGTTATTAACTTTGTTGCAACCAACAAAGGCAATAAATAGGTTCCCGGGGGTCTAACAATGAATTGATATTCCTCCGTCTGTGGGAACTAATTAAGAAAGACTGGACTTGCCTGGGTACAACCTGCACAAATATGTCTGCCTAACTTCCGTAATCCCTGCTTGCTATGTACGGATTGGTCAGGTAACGGACGAAGGCGGGATTTATAGGGTCAACCCACTTATGTCAATACATGCATGTCACTGAAAGCGAGTTCCTTACATGGAACTAAGAGAGCATCCAGTTTGCACTTGAAAGGAAAAGGCACAGGGATGAGATGAAGTTGCCCTTCCTTCCTTCACTCTTGAAAATGGATGTATCTTCAAAAGAGATGGAGGGATTTGGACGTAGTATGACTCGGTTAAAGCTAATATTTTGACTAACAACATGTCAAAATATGTTTTGGGGGTGGGCTTAACCTTTAAAGGGTCACTATACTCACTCAACAACTTTACATTATCTGAAACTACAATGTGAGAGAAGTATAATGGTGGCACTCACATATTTATCTGTACTTGCTTTGTCATTAAATTATTAATTAAAGTCAGTGCTACTAATTCCCCCCACCCTCCCTCACTCACTGCCTCCTTGTAGTGTCTGCGACACTTATAAGTTCTGCACAGCCTCACCATGGACACTGCTCTGCTTACACATCTCCCCCTCCCCTTCTTTCTTTTCTCTGCTGATTCTCTTAAATGTTACAGAAAGTGTGCTGGCAGGCAGACAAAGATCCTAGTAAGAGGTCAGGGATGGGACACATATTATAATTTCTGCTTCTGGAGTGACAGGTCTTTCCCTGTAAGTGAAAGTAGTGGGATCTTGCTGTATCTAAAGGTAAAACATGCTAGGCACACCAGTCTTAGTAGTGAAAAGTATCCTTTACTAGTGATGTTTCGGAACCTGTGCGGTTCCTTCTTCAGACCAAACAAAACTCTCTGTCTGTTGGCTACAGCGCTTAGAGCACCCAGCATGGAATGATTAGTTACTTACCTTACGTTTAGGTGTGCAGGATCCTACCCTTCTCCTGTGTGTACTACTTGCTGTATCTAAAGGTACAATTTTTGAAAATTTTAATTTTTAGAATTCCCCTCTGCTTCCTCCATCTGTCCGTCACTCACCGTTCCTTAACACCTTCAAACGTAACCTTAAAACCCACCTCTTCAGGCACCATATAACCTGGTCTAGACATTACCCCTCTCACTACCCAATATGATCCAACCCGCCTTTCACACTCCACTGCCAATCTATTTACAGCTACCGATTCCCATCACCTTATGTCTCACCCCATATCCTCTAGACTGTAAGCTCTTTGGGCAGGGTCCTCCCTGCTATTGTATCACGGTATTGCTGTAAGAAACTCCACACTCTATGTACTTATGTTATGTATTACCTGTGTATGTAATATGTATGACTTTATATAACATGTATTACCCTGTATGTAATGTATGACTATGTAATTGTAAAGCGCCACGGAAGATGTTGGCGCTATATAATAATAATAATAATAATAATAGGAAGTATAGATGGTATAGATACCATTTAACTGCAATGTACACTTGACATTTTTGCAGAAAACAATGCAAAATAGGAATAGTGGTCTTAAAAACAGACGCAACTTAAACAAAGTGGGTGTGGCCTTAGCAAAGTGGGCGTAGTATTTTTTTTCCCCCGTTTGTGGTTAAAGGGCCACTTGGTTGTATTTTCTCCCCAGGCCAAAAGATCCCAGTCCTCCCCTGAAGCTGAAGGTGTGTAGATTCCAGGAATGTATAGTTTGTGGGGGGGATATTTCTAAATTAGGGGGGTGTTTTGCAGGAAAAACTAAAGACTTTCAAATATTTTCACTGTTTCTGAACCATCGAGCATTGTCTCACTTCGTGGCTAGTCGCTTCCATGTCCGTGTGTGTAACCATCCATGTGGCATACCGTTTGATTCAGAGCATTTAGGAGATTGATATTTGGTAACTTTACATTCCATGGGGTTTGGGCATGATTTCTACCTTTTGAATTTTGTTTTATTTTTCAGAAATTCTGCTAAAAGTGCGAACTTCTACAAAGAACTGTGCCCACACCATTAATAAATGAAAGAATTATGTAGCTGAAGGATGTGCAGATTCCAAAAATTTATAATTTTGGCAAATTTTTTTTTTTACTGTTACTGCCATTTGACATTGGTCCCGCTTTGGGTTAGTTGGTATCTTGGGTTACTGTCTCCGGGTAAACCCATGAATGTGGCATACCGTTTTATTCGGGAGGGGTTAGGCTTTCATATTTAAGATGCGGTTGAACTTTCCTCTGCAGTTTTTAGCAGAAATTCGCATTTGATTTTGTCTCTGATTTTACAGTTGAGTAAAAAAAAAGGAAAATGTGAGAAAATAACTTACAATTGGACGAAGAGCTGCATCCGGGTATCTGCGTTTTGATCCAAACTTACCTCACTCATAAAATCCAGTGGGTATGTACTTTCTAAAAATATCTCAGTTGTGGAGATATTGTAATTAATTTGGTTGATAGCCCACAATGACGTCAAGGAACCAACACTAATAACCAAACAATGGAACCAGTTTAATGTGAAATCCCCACTAGTGTTTATTGGTAAGATATGGCAATATAAACGTTAACACTTGTGTTTATTGGTAAGATATGGCAATATAAACGTTAACACTTGTGTTTATTGGTAAGATATGGCAATATAAACGTTAACACTTGTGTTTATTGGTTAGATATGGCAATATAAACGTTAACACTTGTGTTTATTGGTAAGATATGGCAATATAAACGTTAACACTTGTGTTTATTGGTAAGATATGGCAATATAAACGTTAACACTAGTGTTTATTGGTAAGATATGGCAATTATAAACGTTAACACTTGTTGTTTATTGGTAGATATGGCAATATAAACGTTTAACACTTGTGTTTATTAGGTAGATATGGCAATATAAACGTTAACACTTGTGTTTATTGGTAAATATGGCAATATAACGTTAACACTTGTGTTTATTGGTAAGTTATGGCAATATAAACGTTAACACTTGTGTTTATTGGTAAGATATGGCAATATAACGTTACACTTGTGTATTGGTAAGATTGGCATATAAACGTTAACACTTGTTTTATTGGTAAGATAGGCAATATAAACGTTAACACTGTGTTTTATTGGTAAGATAGGGCAATATAAACGTTACACTGTGTTTATTGGTAAGATGGCAATAAAAACGTTAACACTTGTGTTTATTGGTAAATAGGCAATATAACGTTAACACTTGTGTTTATTGGTAAGATAGGCAATATAACGTTAACACTTGTGTTTATTGGTAAGATATTGGCAATATAAACGTTAACACTGGTTTTATTGGTAAGATTGCCAATATAAACGTTAACACTATGTGTTTATTGGTAAGATATGGCAATATAAACGTTAAAATGTGTGTTTATTGGCAAGATATGGCAATATAAACGTTAACACTTGTGTTTATTGGTAAGATATGGCAATATAAACGTTACACTTGTGTTTATTGGTAATATGGCAATATAAACGTTAACAACACTAGTGTTTTATGGTAAGATATGGCAATATAAACGTTACCCTAGTGTTTATTGGTAAGATTGGCAATATAAACGTTAACACTATTGTTTATTGGTAAGATATGGCAATATAAACGTTAACACTTGTGTTTATTGGTAAGATACGGCAATATAAACGTTAACACTAGTGTTTATTGGTAAGATATGGCAATATAAACGTTAACACTAGTGTTTATTGGTAAGATATGGCAATATAAACGTTAAACACTAGTGTTTATTGGTAAGATATGGCAATATAAACGTTAACACTAGTGTTTATTGGTAAGATATGGCAATATAAATGTTAACACTAGGGTTTTATTGGTAAGATATGGCAATATAAACGTTAAAATGTGTGTTTATTGGCAAGATATGGCAATATAAACGTTAACACTTGTGTTTATTGGTAAGATACGGCAATATAAACGTTAACACTTGTGTTTATTGGTAATATGGCAATATAAACGTTAACACTAGTGTTTATTGGTAAGATATGGCAATATAAACGTTAACACTAGTGTTTATTGGTAAGATATGGCAATATAAACGTTAACACTTGTTTTGTGACTTAAGCTAGTAACCGACCACCCACCACACTATTATTTTTAGAGGATCTGCAGTAGCACCTGGGCATAATATTACTTGAAGGTAGAGTGCACACTGTTCGCTAATTGGTTATCTATCTATCTATCTATCTATCTATCAATCTATCTATCATCTATCTATCTATCTATCTATCTATCTATCATCTATCTATCTATCATCTATCAATCATCTATCATCTACTACTATCATCTATCTATCTATCTATCTATCTATCTATCTATCTATCATCTATCTATCTATCTATTATATCTATCATCTATCTATCTATCTATCTATCTATCTATCTATCTATCTATCTATTATATCTATCTATCTATTATATCTATCTATCTATTATATCTATCATCTATCTATCTATCTATCTATCTATCTATCTATCTATCTATCTATCTATCTATCTATCTATCTATTATCTATCTATTTATCTATCTATCTACTATTTATCTATCTATCTATCTATCTATCTATCTATCTATCTATCTATCTATCATCATCTACAATCTATCACTCTATCTATCTATCATCTATCAATCTATCACTGCTATCTATCTATCTATCTATCTATCATCTATCTATTATATCTATCTATCTATCAATCATCTATCTATCAATCATCTATCAATCTATCTATCTATCATCTATCTATCATCTATCTATCTAATCTATCTATCTATCTATCTATCTATCTATCTATCTATCTATCTATCTATCTATCATCTATCTATCTATCTATCTATCTCTCTATCTATCTATCTATCTATCTATCTATCTATCTATCTATCTATCTATCTATCTCTATCTATCATCTATCTATCTATCTTCTATCTATCTATCTATCTATCATCTATCTATCTATCTATCTATCTATCTATCTATCTATCTCTACTAATCATCTATCTATCTATCTATCTATCTATCTATCTATCTATCTATCTCTATCTATCTATCTATCTATCTATCTATCCTCTCATCTATCTATCTATCTCCTATCTACTATCTATCTATCTATCTCATCTATCTATCTATCTATCTATCTATCTATCTATACATCTATCTATCTATCACTATCTATCTATCTATCTATCTATCTTACATCTATCTATCTATCTATCTATCATCTATCTATCTATCATCTATCTATCTATCTATCTATCTATCTATCATCTATCTGTCTGTCTGTCTGTCTGTCTGTCTGTCTGTCTGTCTGTCTGTCTATCTGTCCGTCTCTGTCTACATAATTTTCTATCTATTCCAATAGACACTTATAAGCTGCCCAATGTTGAAATCCTTTCCCATGTTCAGACATTTTCATTCTTTCCGTGGTATCTTTTGTTGACTCGATTACTTTAACTCCATTTCCACGGGGAAGTGATCACTGACCTCCAGCGCCTAGAAAATAAACCACAATCCTCAGTCACGATGTGATAGGAACGAACCGGTGCAGCCAGAATTTCAATAAAACCAAAATCAAAACTTCTACAGCAGCAGGTACAAGTAATACCAAGTAATACCGGGTATCCCCTGTCACTGTGATCGGTAATAATACTAATACTGGTACCGGGACAATAACCATAAGGGCGGTAAGTTCCCATTTGTGTTACCGATCACATAGACAGTGACAGAGGATACACGGTAACACAAATGGGAACTTACCGCCCTTATGGTTATTGTCCCGGTCCGATATTGATATTCCACCAGTACGTGCGGTATTTCGATATTGATATATCACCAGTACGTGCGGTATTCCGATATTGATATTCCACCAGTATGTGCGGTATTCCGATATTGATATTTCACCAGTACGTGCGGTATTCCAATATCGATATTCCACCAGTACGTGCGGTATTCCGATATTGATATTCCACCAGTATGTGCGGTATTTCGATATTGATATTCCACCAGTACGTGCGGTTTTCCGATATTGAATTCCACCAGTACGTGCGGTATTCCGATATCGATATTCCACCAGTAGTGCTGTATTCCTATATCGATATTCCACCAGTACGTGCGGTATTCCGATATTGATATTCCACCAGTACGTGCGGTATTTCGATATTGATATATCACCAGTACGTGCGGTATTCCGATATTGATATTCCACCAGTATGTGCGGTATTCCGATATTGATATTTCACCAGTACGTGCGGTATTCCGATGTTGATTTTCCACCAGTACGTGCGGTATTCCGATATATATTCCACCAGTACGTGCAGTATTCCGATATCGATATTCCACCAGTACGTGCAGTATTCCGATATCGAAATTCCACCAGTACGTGCAGCATTCTAATACTAATATCAATATTCCACCAGTATGTTTGGCATTCTGATGACAATATCGGTATTCTACCAATACGTATTTTATTCCTATGCGATGTCCGATACCAATTTCGGTATTACACTATTAATACTGAAATTTTGGTATTCTACCAATGCATGTGGCCATTATCGGTATTCCACCAGTACGTGCGGTATTCCGATACCAATTTAGTATTCCATCAGTGAATGCGGTATTTCAATAGTGTTGGCCCTTTTTTTGAAGACATTTTCATTTTTTTTCAGTAGGAGAAAAAAGCTAAACTTTTTTTGCATTCACTGCAATTCATTTTGAGTCTTTATTTGCCCTTTATTTTTCTTCCTAGTTACAAGGTAATTTTCCCACCGAGTCGTGTTTATACTTGGCACCATGTGGATTTAACCCCTTACCTGTCATAGGCACAGCTAGTGCTTTTCTTCACTGTTGTATCCTCTTTGTCACCGATTAACCAAACAAATTCGGTGTTAGTTCGCAGCCGAATGCTTGGCCAGGATTTCTTGGGTACGTAAGAACAGCCTGCGTTTAGATCCCCCATAAAGATGATGTTCTAGGATAAATAACAGGGATAATAGGACACAAATCATTTATATTTCATATTGTGACATATTCCTAATTCAGTGGATTCCCTGCAGTATTTATCGGAAATGGATCCCCTAAAGCCAGGTACATATCGTTCGTTGCTTGGTTGGGTCAAAATATCAGCAAATATTTTTGCCGCAATTATAATTTTTTAGCCAATCTCAAAATTGCATTGGATATGGAGGTAAATTTTGGATCTCGCCAGAATATAAGTGGTACCATCCTTCTGGCTTCTTCCAATGACACACTACTGATCTATAGGGTACAAATGGACCCATGTGTACCAGCCATCCATTTTGATGATTGACATCCAGATCAGGTCTGAATCGGACACCAGCCCAGTCCAACTCCACCCACCCCAGGAGGAATCAGAGACCAGAGGTTTGGACCAACCTGTGACTTCCATTTTTTTTTGACATCAAGGTAAACATCATAAAGTTCATCAATTTCCCTGACGGCGACTTCTGGCGTTGTGTGCTGAGGAATGATCACAAACTCCTTCACCTCTGTGTGGAAAGGGAGGAAATTATTGTAACTATTTAACAAGTTCAATACGTTCTAAACACATGTCACAATCTGTATTGGTGAGTGTGTGGCCTTCCTCTCTGGGGTTTAGGAAGATCTGAACAAAAGGAATATTTTAGGTTAATTCCTTAAATATTGGATCCCTCTGAAAGGAATAATAAATATATCTGTGTCATCCCCCCTACTCTATCTGCAGTGCACAAACTGGACCAGACCATACCCACATGACCCAATAGACTGAGACTGCAACCAATCAGATTGAGGTAACTGCAGTAACATCTTACCAGTGGTGCGAGATCTAAACCAAACAATGTAGGGTTCCCGTGAGAAAGCATCTTCATCCCCAGGCTGTAGGTCTTCGTATTGATATGTTTCTTTTACAGAGACCAGTTCATTCCTGTAATGGAATAAATGTTATGTATCAATGGCTCCTTGTGGTTCTTTTCATTAATGGGTAACTATACTGAAAAATTACTTTTACTCATCCTAATCTATAAATAAATGTGCGTGTTGTTGCATGCCTTCAATCTAGTACTCCCTCCCTCTTTTAACCACTCCCCCTTCCATCTGACCTGACTTTAATATGAGGACAAGCATGCTCAGTAATCACTATGAGGCAGCATTGGAAAAGGGAATTTCCCACAGACCTGCCCACAACACACACCATACCAACTATCAAAACTCTGTCACCATTCCAGCTACAGCAAAACTGCCAACAGCAGAAGAGTTTATAATGATAATAATGATAATAAGGCACTTGATTGACAGTGGAAATGTAAAATGCTTTAGATAGGATATCTAAAGAAAAAAGGGATAGACCAGCAAAAATGGTACAGTGGTGGTTGGGAAAAATTATAGTTTCCCTCCATGCAGTCAATCAAGGACTGCTGACATCACAACCAATGATTGACTGTTGTTTCACCTGCTGCCTCAAATACAGATGCTCAATAATAAAAAAGCTCATTAAGCAGAGAAAGGAGGTGGATCCCTTTACCAGAACAGAGGGGAACATATCATTAAATATCAGGTTACAAATACATGTAATGAACTGGTAAAAATATCAGTTGCGGGCAGATAACTGGCAATTAACCAGTTTTTGCTTTAAGGGTCTACATGCCCTTCAACAGAATTTATGCATTTCTTTAAATAAAACTCCTGCCCTGTTAATGTAATGGCCTCTTACCTGTAGATAAAGGCGTATTGTTCTTTGTATGCCTTGCGTCCAAGCCTTTGGCTAATGGTGAAAGCAAATTCATCTCCTGTATCTGAGTGGCTAAGACAAAGCAAAGTGATACAATGTTACACCGATGAGAGTAAATTCATCCCTAACCCTAACCCAATACCCCGGAATAACCCTATTATTCCGGGGTATAGCAAGTTACCATCTTTAGTGCTCATTAACATACTATATATTTCGCTATCGCAACCTACGTGCACTCGATTCCGCAATGTATTAACCACTTTGCGACCAATAATACATTTCGAAAACACTAACGGTAAGTTGCGACCTTTTGCGCATATTTTAAAGACACCATTGAAGAAGTGTGAATTGTCACGCACAAAACTAGCGCAAGAACCAGCGCAAAATTTATTGCATGCAGTGCAAAACCTTCGCTAACACATTAGTACATAGGTTAGCGTGATTTTAGCGCTTATTTTCCTGTTAGCGCAGGATATTGCATCTGCCTGAATGTATTATGGGTCAGTATTGAGTTAGATTGGGGGATATTTATTATAATATTAGTACAGGTCAGTATTGAGTTAGATTGGGGATATTTATTATAATATTAGTACAGGTCGGTATTGAGTTAGATTGGGGGATATTTATTATAATATTAGTACAGGTCGGTATTGAGTTAGATTGGGGGATATTTATTATAATATTAGTACAGGTCGGTATTGAGTTAGATTGGGGGATATTTACAGGGAGATTTAATAAAAGTTCTTATCGTTTAAAATGGTGCTAATTTTGCCCCAACCAATCAGATGTTGGCTTTCAAATATTAAATAAGTTCTGATTGATTGGGGCAAAATTAGCACCATTGTAAACGATAAGAACGTTTATTACATGTCCCTGTCATTATCTACAGTATATTAGTGCAGGTCGGGAGTTAAGGTAGCCATACACTACAAGAGGTTATTGCGATCGTAAACTGACCGATACTTTGATAGACAGATGTGTAAATTGTATAGACAAATGTAAATTGGATGTAGATGTATACCATGCATATTGTTTAACATTCAATTAGTTTGCCGATTAATGTCTCAGATCATTCCTTACCTGTTGAGTTTTGACATTAGATAGGGAATCACTTTGTCACTAGTGTCTTTGATTTCCATGATCAATGTGATATCACAGCGGGAAACGATCTAAGTAGAAATGAGGGCGTGGCCATATGCAATAATTAAAGGGCAAATAGATGATCAAAATTAATGTTTGTTTAGACAATGCTTTTTAAAAAAAAAAACATTTTAAAGTTAAATTTATTTTTACATGCTAGGCAATTATTCACTAATGATAGGGCAACCCTTTATGGGACTGTGCTTGCCCACACATGTAACTAGTTGGATAGCGTGTAGCTAGTTAGCACAGAGAAATCTCTCCTCCAGCCACAAATATGTTCACAAGACAAAGAAAAAAACAAGTTCACAGACTTTGAAATCAGGATGATAATTTTGTTCAATAGAACAAGAATATTGACTGGAGAACTTTCTAAGTTTCAGTATTCTGGGTGTAAATATATAAACATTATTAATGGGCTGTACATACAATGTTATTTTTCTTTCACTGTTTTTTCTCATACTGCATGCAGGGAAAGGGAAGTTTTTAAAACATCTGATGGTCTGCAGTAGAGATGTCCGAACTTCGCAAAATCCGGTCCGCTCGAAAATTCGAAAATCCGCGAGCGGACCCATTAAAACCTATTAAAATTCGAAAATACAAGGATTCTGTGAAAATACGAAATCTGCGATTTCTCGTATTTTCCCGTATTTTCGAAAATACGAGAAATCCTCGAAAATTTTCAAAAACGCGGTTCGGAAAAGTTCGGAAGGCGGAAAATCCGCGATATCCGCCGTTCGCGAACGAGGTAAATCAAACTGCAATATTTACCGTGTCATATATATATATTATTATCATACTTTATCGTTTAATTTGTTGGCATCTAAAATTTTTATCATTTTAAAAAATATAATTCTACTAAACAGAAACAGAAGAGGATGTAGAAGCTGCCATATTGCTTGCCATACAGAAATGCCATCCAATGTTAAAATTGTATACAATACAAAAATGATTGACTTTTACTTTTACCAATGAAATGTTCCATGATCCTTTGAGACAGGGTTTACTCAACGCACTGTGAAGTGCCGCGCACACAAAATCTGCTGGGATATCAGTGTAGCGCACAAAATTTCCTTTTTTTTAATAAAATATATTTCTGTGCACACAGAGGATTTTAAATTAAAGGGAATATTGCTCTGAGAGATACAGTCCTGTGGGTAGGTACTTACCTTAGTTATGATATCCATGACGTCAGGTTTGTCGCGTTTCGCTTCTCCGAAGGTCTGGACATTGAACGAACAGATTCTTAGACCTAGAGCTTCAGTAAAGCAAAGAGCCCAGATCAGACCAAGGAAGATCATGTTTGTCTATGGACCCAGAGAGCGAGACAGACTGAATTCTCCTCTCCTGGTCTCTTATGTACAATGGGAGCTCAGAATGACATTTAAAACCCCCTAATTAAATAAACAAGAATTACCAGTTTCCCGTCTCTCACTTCTGCTTAGGGGTTTTGCTGTGGAATGTACCATTTCCCATTCCAACACACACTCACATCATGTAACACAACCTGCTTTTATTACAGGGCAGATTTATAAAGCACAATACTGCCAAATTGTGACACTGCACCGTTAACGTATTGTACAACACAGCACAGTATGGGAATTATACAACATTGTTTGTGATTTGCAATCATGAAATACCAAATCTGGATTAAAATATGTACCACACCTGGATGGGCCACCAAATAGACTGTAAATCCATCACATCACATTGTTCTGTTATCACTGCGTCATCATTGTATAATGAGGTCATAAAATAAAAACAACCGTCACTTTACAACACTGTTGTAAATTATAGTGACTGGCCATTATAATATGGCCCATGGTTTCTAAATCATGACAAATGGGTTATTTGTCCCAGACTGGTAATATATATTGTGTAACTGTATCGCTTTATCTCACAAAGGGATTGTGAACTGCATTGATTTATCTAACAAAAACCAGGTCTGGCAGGTTTGCTGCCATACTGAATACTCGCTATTGTCCACTTTGACAAGGTTAATTCAACAAGACCACATTTCCACTAGACTGGAATATCTGGTGAGAGTCACTATTACACTATTATACTATTACATTATTACACTATTACATTATTACACTATTATACTATTACATTATTACACTATTACACTATTACATTATTACACTATTACACTATTACATTATTACATTATTACACTATTACATTATTACACTACTATACTATTACACTATTACATTATTACACTATTACATTATTACACCATTACACTATTACACTATTAAATTATTACACTATTACATTATTACATTATTGCACTATTACATTATTACACTATTACACCATTACACTATTACATTATTACACCATTACACTATTATACTATTACACTATTATACTATTACACTTTTACATTATTACACTATTACACCATTACAGTATTATACTATTACACTATTATGCTATTACACTATTACATTATTACACCATTACACTATTATACTATTACATTATTGGTGATTATTGGTTATTATTAGGGATAATTGGTTATTATTACTGACTATTAGTAATTATTGGTGAATATTGTCAAAGGGCAAATCATATATATATATAATCATTCTATCTTTTTAAAGCTAGCCACAACCCTTTCTCTCCCTAAGGTGTCCATTGGTTAAAGAGTCTAGCCACAACCCTTTCTCTCCCTAAGGTGTCCATTGGTTAAAGAGTTAAGCACAGGGAATGGCTGCAGGTTTGTAAAAAGCTTTATAAAAGATTGATTTTGGGGGGTGGGGCTTATGACACCCGACTGTCACTGACACACAGAGCGATAATTTCGGTCCGATCGACCGATACACTGAACTATCGGTCGATCGGACCGAAATTATCGAATCCGAATGTGCCCATGTCCGATCGACCGTTCGTCCGAATCGGACGAAAGGATGATCGGACAGGGTGGAAAACCTCGTCCGATCGTGCGGTCCTCTATGGACCGCACGATCGGTCGCGGTGACTATCGGACGCGGCTGCTTTTGCCGCAACCGGCAGTCCTTCCTCCTGGCCGACCGTTCGAAAGTATCGAACGGTCGGTCAGGAGGAAAAATCGCTAGGTGTGTACCTAGTTTAAGACTCGGTATCCATTCAACAAGAAGCCTATTAATACAGTTTAGAATTGTGTTTCTTTTTATTAAAAACAGACCAAGCTCCATGAATTTGCCTTCTCTGGTTTGCTAATAGAGAATTTGTCCATTTGTTCCTATAACCCCTAATCAGTTAAATGTAATGGCCACTTACCTGTAGATAAAGGCGTATTGTTCTTTGTACACCTTGTGTCTGGGCCTTTCACTAATGGTGAAAGCAAATTCATCTTCTGCACCTGATTGGCTGAGACAAAGCAAAGTGATACAATGTTACAATGATGAGATTAGAATGCTCTAGGGGGAGGGGCCAAGTGTCTTTAACTATGAAAGTCGCTAAAAGTCACATGACAACGGGTTTAAAACAAAACTTCCCCGACGGTGAATATTTATTAAACGATAAGTATGAGAATTTCCTGGTAAAACTGGAATCAAGTTTTTTTTAAATGTAGAATTAAAAAGGTTTACGGGATTAGTACTAGATAAAGGCTGAATCTGTGCTATTACCTGGCCAATATCTATACAATAAATAGTAATGACCAATAGCGTTCCTTTATCACAACCATTAGTATCAGGATTTTTGGCAGCAGTGTTACTTTTCAATGGAAGTCAAAATCCTCCCTGTGGATGAAAAGACCCATATAACCATAGGACGGTAAGTTCCCCTTTGTGTTACCGTGATCCTCTTGTCACTGTCTAGTGATCGGTAATACTACTAATACTGGTTTGTGCCGGGACAATAACCATAAGGGCGGTAATTCCCATTTGTGTTCGTGAGTTCCTCTGTCCACTGTAGATCGGTAATAATACTTAATAATGGTACCGGGACAATAACCATAAGGAGGGTCGTCCGTTTGTGATTTACCGTGCTCCTCTGGTCCACTGTCCTATGGACAGCGTTGTAATAATACTAATTACTGGTACCGGGGGACACAATAACCATAGGACGGGTAAGTTGTCCCATTTGTAGTTACCCGAGTAGCCTCTGTCACTGGGCTAGTGAACACAAGAAGGGTAATAATATTAATACTGGTACCGGGGACAGCATAACCTAAGGAAGGTAACCGTATAAGTTCTACCATGTGGGGTTAAAGTGTATCCCTGGGCAATTGTCTATGTGATCGGTAATAATACTCATACTCGTGTTCCGGAGACAATAATCACCATAAAAGGACGGTAAGTCTCCCATATGGGTGATTGATAATTATGGCAAGTAAGAATATAAACTATATTTAAAGATACTGAGCAATAGGTCCGCCGAACACTTTTTATTTAAAGGGATTATATTAAACCAGTTACTGTGATCCTCTTGTAACTGTGATCCCCCACTTTGGGTCAATACTAATACTAATCATAAAGTGTTATCCGGGGACAATAAACCATGAATTGAGGACCGTATAGTTCACCCATTTGTTTATGTTACGTGGATCCCCTGTACTGGTCTATGTGATCGGTAAAATAATCCTAATACTGGGGGTACCGGGACATAACCAAAGGACGGTCGGTAAAAGTTTCCCATTTTGTTTTACCGTGTATCCTCTGTCACTGTCTATGTGATACGGTATAGATTAATACTGGTTACCGGGACAATAACCATAAGGGACGGTAAGTTCCCTGTGTTACCCGGTATCCCCGTCACTGGTCTATCGTGATCGGGTTAATAATACTGTAATACTTCAGGACACGGGACAATAACAATAAGTACAGGATATAGTTCCCATTAGTTGGTTTACGCGTGTCCTCATACTGTAACTACGCTTATGTTGTGCTCTGGTTAATTAATACTAATATGGTTCGCGGGGACAATAACCATAAGGACGGTAAGGTTACCATTTGTGTTACCGTGTATCCCGGTCACTGTCTATGTGATCCGTGTAGTATAATATAATACTAATACTTGGCTGTACGGGACAATAACCATAAGGACGGTAAGTTCCCATTTGTGGTTTTACCGTGTTATCCCTGTGTTCAGTGTCTATGGTGATGATAGCTTAATTAATACGAATGTATGGTACCGGGACAATAACCATAAGGACTGTAAGGTCCCATTGTGTACCGTGTATCTCTGTCATGTCTATGTGATCGGTAATTAATACTACTACTGGTGTACCGGGACAAAACCATTAAGGACGGTAAGTTAGCGCATATTTGTGGTTTACCGTGTATCCTCTGTCACTGGATCGTAATAATACTATATACTAGGTACCGGGGACCAATAACCAATAAGGAAGAGGGTTTAAGTTCGGCCATATTGTAAAGTTGTGACGAGTTTTTTTGTACCTCTGTCACTGGTCTTTGTCGACTCAGGCTGTAATAATACTATACTGGAACCGGGACAATAACCAGACGGACGGTAAGTTCCGCCATTATGTGAGTATACCGTGTATCCTCTGTCAGACTGTCTATGTAGAGTCGGTTTAATAAATTAATACTGGTTACCGGGACAAATAGACCATAAGCGACGGTACCATTTAGAAAGTTCCCATTTGGTTACCGTGTTCCCTGATCACGGTCATCGTGATCGGTAATTAATACTAATAATAGGTACCGGGACAATAACCATAAGGAACGGGGAGAGTTCCATTGGGCTACACGTGTTGTATCCTCTGTCATTGGTTGATCGGGGTAATAATAATATAATACTAATACTAAGGTACGGGACAAATTAACTAATAAAGGAGGGTATAGTTCCCATTTTTGTGCGTTAGTGGTATCCCTGTGCACTGTCTATTGATCGGGTAGAATACTAAACTACTGGTACCCGGACAATACCAAAGGACGTTAATGTCTCCCAATTTGTTGGTTACCTGTATTCCCTGTCCCCACTGTCTATGTGGCATTCGGTTAATAATATAATACTGGTACCCCGGGGGACAAGTAACCTAAAGGACGTTAAGACTTCCCCCATTTGTGTTTTACCGTGTTACCACTGTACCCACTTGCCCAGTGAATCGGTATAATACTAAACTACTGGTACCGGGAACAACCAATAACCATAAGGAGGGTAAGTTCCCATTTGTGTTAAACCGTGTATCCCCTGGTCCCACTGGTCTATGTGATCGTAAGTAAATACTAAATATACTGGTACCCGGGAACAATATACCATAAGGACGGTAAGTTTCCCATTTGTGTGTTACCGAATGTAATCTCTCGTCCGAACTACCCTGTCCCTATGTGAATCTGGTAATAATAATAAATTTACTGCGACCAGGGGACACAATAACCAATAGGACTGGGAAAGTTCCCATTTGGTGTTACCGGTGGGTTCACTCCCCTCTGATCACTGTCTCCCTATGTGAATCAGGGTAATAACATCTAATACTGGGGTACCGGGACAAATAACCATAAGGACGTAAAGTTTCCCCCATTTGTGATTTACCGTTTGTAATCCCTGTCCCACTTGTTCCTAATGTGATTCGGTAAAATATACTAAGACTGGACGGGACAATAACCATAAGAGGCGGTGAAGTTACCATTTGTGGTTACCGTGTATCCCCTGTCCACTGTCTATTGTGCTCGGTATAATACAATACATGGACCGGGACAATAACCAGAAGGACGGAAAGTTCCCATTTGGGTACCGTGTATCCTCTGTCACTGTCTGTGATCGGTAATAATATTAATACTGGTTACGGGACAATAACCATAAGGACGGTAAGTTCCATTGTGATATCCGTGTACCCCTGTCACTGTCTATGTGATCGGGATAATATAATACTGGTACAGGACAATAACCATAAGTACGGTAAGTTCCCATTTGGTTACGTGTATCCCATGTCATGTCTATGTGATCGGTAATAATACTAGAACTGGTACGGGACAATAAAACATAAGGACGGTAGTTCCCATTGTGTTACCGTGTATCCCCTGTCACTGTCATGTGATCGGTTAATAATGAATTAATACATGGTACCGAGGACAATAACGCCAAAGGGACGGGTAAATTCCCATTTTGTGTATGTTGTCTCCCCTGTCACTGTCTGTGTGATCGGTAATAATACTCATTACTGGTTACGGGGACATAACCATAAGGCGGTAAGTTCCCATTTGTGTTTACCGTGTACCCCTGTCACTGTCTAGTGATCGAGTAAATAATACAATACTGGTACCGGGGACAATAAACCATAAGGGCGTAAGTTCCCAGGGTGTTACTACGTGATTCCTCTGTGTCACGGTCTATGTGTCGGGAATAATACTAATACTCGGTACCGGGACAATAACCATTAAGGGCTAGGCTAAGTTCCCATTGTGTGTGCCGTGATATCCACAGGTCACCAGTCATATGTGATCGGTTAATAATTAACTGAATACTCAAGGTTACCGGGAACAAGAATCACAGAAGGACGGTACAGGTTCCCCTATTAGTTCTAGTTACCCTCGGGTTATCCCTGTCAACTGTCTATGTGATCGGTAATTATCCATAGCATACTCCCGGACCGAGGAAATAACCATAAGGGCGGTAAGTTCCATTTGTGTTACCGGATCCCCTGTCACTGTCTATGTGGCTCTGGGTAGTAAATAATAATACTCCAGGTAACGGGACAATAAACCACAGTAGAGGGGAAGGTTGTAAGTTCCATTTAGTTGTTACCGTCGTACACCCCTGTCACTTTCATGTGATCGGTAATAATTACTAATACTGAGGAGGGATACCGGGACAATAACCATATAGGGCGGTAAGTTCCAATTTGTGGTTACCATGTGTATACCATGCTACTGTCTATGTGAATCTGGTAATTAATACTAATACTTTTTTTGTTTTTTTTTTTTTGGTAACCGGGACAATAACCTATTAATGGACTTTGGTAATTGTTACCATTTGTAAGTTGTACCGGTTATCCCCTGTCACTGTCTATGTGATGCGGTATATAATACTAATAGCGCTTAGTGCGCAGTACCGGGACAATAACCATAAGGGCGGTAAGTTCCCATTGTGTTACCGTGTATCCTCTGTCACTGTCTATGGTGATCGGTAATAAAAGTCTAATACTTGGTGACCCGGGAAAAATAACCATGTAAGGAGGTAATTCCCATTTGTCGTTACCGTGTATCCCCTGTCACTGTCTATGTGATCGGTAATAATACTAATACTGGTACCGGGACAATAACCATAAGGACGGTAAGTTCCCATTTGTGTTACCGTGTATCCCCTGTCACTGTCTATATAATCAGTTTCCTACCTGTCCCCTACTAGTTACATTCTATGTCTGTATCTTGGCTCCCATTGGTTTAATCCCTTGTATGTCAAAGTGCATTTCACGCAGGTAACTACAAATTAGCAGAAAGGAGGGATTCTGGGTACCTGTAATCCCCCATGCAGCAGATTATTAAACATCATTGGTGACTTTTGGAAATTATTGTTGATTATTAGTAATTGTTGGTGATTACTGGTGATTTTTAGTGACTATTAGTGATTATTGGTGATCAGGGGTATGGCAATCCATTTTCCCAATGTCCAGTGTAGAGTGCTAGCTCTTGCGGTATGTGGTAGGAAAATAACCTAGCGATGTTATTACCTGATCCTCTGTCAGTCCGTAGGCCTCCATGAAATCATATTTACCGGCAGATCCTGGTACAATGGATCTGATAAGTTTGTCACCGATCACCACAATTCTAAACAAAACATAAAGACGGTAAAATCCCCCTACTCTATCTGCAGGCACCAAACTGGACAGGACCATACCCACATGACCCAATAGATGAGACTGCAACCAAATCCGATGGACGGTAAACGCAGTAACAGTAAACATCTTACCAGTGGTGCGAGATCTAAACCAAACAAGTAGGGTTCCCGTGAGAAAGAAGGGAAAGCATCTTCATACACAGGCTGTAGGTCTTCGTATTTGATATGTTCATTTTACAGAGGACCAGTTCATTCCTGTAAGGTAATAAATGTTATTTATCACTGGCTCTTGTGGTTCTTTCATTATGGGTAACTATACTGAAAAAATTACTTTGACTCATCCTAATTATAAATAAATTGTGCGTGTTGTTGCAATGCCTTCAATCTAGTACTCCCTCCCTCTTTTAACCACTCCCCCTTCCATATGACCTGGACTTTATATGAGGAAAGCATCTAGTAAGTAATCACTATGAGGCAGCAGGGAAAAGGAAATTTCCCACAGCCTGCACACAACACAAACCATACCAACTATTCACAACTTGTCACCATTCAGCTACAGCAAAACTGGCCAACAGCAGAAGAGTTTATTAATGATAATAATGATAATAAGGCACTGGATTGGACAGTGGAAAGAGTAAATGCTTTTTAGATAGGATATCTAAAGAAAAAAAGGGATGACAGCAAAATGGACAGTGGGTGGTTGGGAAAAAATTATTAGGTTCCCTCCATGCAGTCAATCAAGGAATTGCTGAATCACAACCAATGATTGACGGTTGTTCACCTGCTGCCTCAAATACAGAGGCTAATAATAAAAAAAGCTCATAAGGGGAGAAAGGAGGGGATCCCTTACCAGAACCAGAGGGGAAACATATCATTAAAAATCAGGTTACAATCATGTAATGAACTGGTAAATGTATATTCATTTGTTGCGGTCAGATACTAACTGGAACAATTAACCATCTGTCTTTTGGCTTTAAGGGTCTTACAGCCTTTTTGCAATATAGAATGTTATTTGTCATTTTGTGCTTTTTTTTTTAAATAAAAATCCTGCCCTGTTAATGTAATGGCCCTCTCTTACTGTAGAATAAAAGGCGTATTGTTCTTTGTATGCCTTGCGTCAAGCCTTGGCCTAATGGTTGATGAATGAAAGCAAATCATCTACTGTATCTGAGTGGCCTAAGACAACAAAGCAAAGTGATACAATGTTTACACGATGAGAGTAAAGTCAATCCCTAACCCTAACCCAATTTACCCCGGAATACTCCTATTATTACGGGGTTATAGCAAGTTACCACTCTGTAGTGCTCAGTAACTACTATATATTTCGCCTTATCGCAACCTACGTGCACTCGATTCAAATGTATTAACCACTGTGCGACCAATAATACATTTTTTCGAAAACACTAACGGGAAGTTGCGACATTTGCGATATTTTAAAGACAACCATTGAAGAAGTGTGTTTTTTTTTTTTTTTTTTTTTTTTTGGCGCACAAAAAACTAGCCGCAAGGAACCCAGCGCAAAATTATTGCATGCAGTGCATAAAACCTTCTCTAACAACATTAGTTACATAGGTTTAGCGTGATTTTAAGAGCTTTTTATTCCTGTAGCGCAGGATATTGCATTCTGCCTGCATTGTATAGGGTCAGTATTTAGTTAGATTGGGGGATATTTATGATAATATTAGTACAGGTCAGTATTGAGTTAGATTGGGGTCTTTATCTCATATTAGTACAGGTCGGATTGATGTTAGCTTGGGGATATATATTTATAATATTAGTAACAGGTCGGTATTTATTAGTTCGATTGGCGGATGGATATTTATTATAATATTAGTTAAGGTCGGTAGTGAGTTAGATTGGCGGATATTTATTATAATATTAGTAAGGTCGGTATTGAGTTAGATTGGGGGATATGTATTATCGATTAGTAAAAGGTCGGTAATTGAGTTAGATTGGGGCTATTTATTTAATATTAGACAGGTCGGTGAATGGTTAGATTGGGGGATATTTATTAAATATTAGTACAGGCCGGTATTGAGTTCGATTGAGGATATTTATTATAATATTAGTACCGGTCGGTATTGAGTTAGATGGAGGGATATTATTATAATATATACAGGTCGGTATTGAGTTAGATGGGGGGAATTTATTATAATATTAGACAGGTTCGGATGAGTTAGATTGGGGGATGGATATTTATTATGAAATTAGTACAGGTGGTGATTGAGGTAGATTGGGGATTTTATTATAAAGTAGTACAGGTCGTATTGAGTTGATTGGCGGATATCTTATTATAATATTAGTACAGGTCGGTTATTATATTGCGTTAGATTGGGGGGATATTTATTATAATATTAGTACAGTCGGGTATGAGGTAGATTGGGGGATGATATTTATTATAATATTAGTACAGGTCGGTATTGAGGTAGATTGGGGGAATATTATAATATTAGTACAGGCGGTTATGATAGAGGAGGATATTTATTATAATATTAGTACGGCGGTATGAGTGAGATTGGGGGCGATATTTATTAAATATTAGTAAGGTCGGTATTTATTGACGTTAGATTGGGGGATGGGATAGTTATTATAATATTCGTACAAGGTCGGTATTGAGTTAGATTGGGGGATATTTATTTATATTAGTACAGGTCGGGATTGAGTTAGAGTGGGGATATTATTTATAAATTAGTACAGGTCGGTTATGAGTTGATGGGGGATATGTATATAATATTAGTTACAGGTCGGTATTGAGTTAGATGGGGGATGATCGTTATTATAATATTAGTACAGGTCGGTATTGAGTTGATTGGGGATATTTATTATACTATTAGTACAGGCGGTATGAGTAGATTGGGGGATATTTATTATAATATTGTACAGGTCGGTATTGAGGTAGAATGTGGGATATTTAGTATAATGTTAGACAGGTCGGTTATGGTATGAGTGAGGTTAGATTGGGGGATATTTATTATAATATTCGTTACAGGTCGGATGTATTGAGTTTGATTGGGGGATATTTATTATAATATTAGTACAGGTCGGTAGGGAGTTAGATTGGGATATTTATTATATATTAGTACAGGTATGGGGTATTGAGTTTAGATTGGGGGATATGATTATAATATTAGTACAGGCGGTATGAGTTAGATTGTGGGGGATGATTATAGGACGGAGGATGATAGGGGATTATTTATTATAATATTAGTACAGGTCGGTATTGAGTTTGATTGAGAGGGGATATTTAGTATAAATTAGTACAGGTCGGTAGCGTTAGATTGGGGGATATTTATTATAATATTAGGACAGGTCGGGGATGGAGTTGTTGGGGTTATTTAGTATAATATTAGAAGGTCGGTATTGAGTTTGATTGGGGGATATTTATTATAATATGAGTACAGGCGGTATTGAGTTAGTTGGGGTATTTATATAATATTAGTCAGGTCGGATGGAGTTTAGATGGGGGGATATTATTATTATATTGACCGGTCGGTATTGAGTTAGATTGGGGGATATTATTATAATATTAGTACAGGTCGGTATTGAGTTTGATGGGGGGAGTATTTATGATAATAGTAGACAGGTCGGTTATTGATTTGAATTTGGGGGATAATTTATTCTAATATTAGTACAGGTCGGTATTGAGTTAGTTGGGGGATGGAGATTGATTTATAATTTTAGTACAGGTCGGTATTGAGTTAGATTGGGGGATATCCTTTATTTCATATTAGTACAGGTCGGTATTGAGGTTTAGATTGGGGAGATGGGATGATAATATTAGCTACAGGTCAGTATTGAGTTAGATTAGGGGCATATTTATTATAATATTAGTACAGGTCCGGTAGTGAGTTAGATTGGGGGAGGGAATTATTTTTATAATACTTAGTACAGGCGGTTATTGAGTTTAGCAGTGGGGGATATTTGTTATAATATCGTACAGGTCCGGTATTGATTTAGCTTGGGAGGATATTTATTATAATATATACAGGTCGGTGTTATTGAGTTAGATTGGGGATTATTTATTATAATATTAGTACAGGTCGTATTGGTTAGATTGGGGGATATTATATAATATTAGTTACAGGTCGGTATTGAGTAGATTGGGGGAATTATTATATAAAAAATTTAGTTACAGGTCGGTATTGAGTTAGCTTGGGGGAATTTATTATATATATTAGTACAGGTTGGTAGTGAGTTAGATTGGGGGATATTTAGTATAATATTAGTAACGGGCAGGTATTGAGTTAGATTGGGGGATATTTATTGTAAGATTAGTACAGGTCGGTATGGAGTTAGATTGGGGGATATTTATTATAATATTAGTAAGGTTGGTATTGCGTTAGATTGGGGGATATTTATTATCATATTAGTACAGGTTTGGTATGATTGATTGGGAGATATTATTATGAATATTAGTTACAGGTCGGTCTTGAGTTAGATTGGGGGATATTTATTATATATAGTAAGGTCCGGTATTGAGGTCGATTGGGGGATATTTATTATAATATTGTTACAGGTCGGAAGTATTGAGTTTGATTGGGGATATTATTATAATATAGGAAGGTCGGGGTATTGAGTTAGCTTGGGGATATTTATTATAATATTAGTACAGGTCGGTATGGAAGTTTGTGGGGGATATTTATTATAATTTAGTACAGGTCGGTAGGAGTTTGATTGGGGGAATATTTATATAATATTAGTACAGGTCTGGGATTGAGTTTGATTGGGGGATATTTATTATACTCTTAGTACAGGTCGGTATTGAGTATTGATTGGGGGATATTTATATAATATTCTAGTACAGGGACGGTATGAGTTTGATTGGGGATATTTATTATAATATTAGTACAGGTCTAGGGTATTGAGTTTGATGGGGGATTTTTTTTTATTATAATATTAGTACAGGTCGGGTATTGAGTTAGATTGGGGATATTTATTATAATATTAGTACAGGTACGTATTGAGTTAGATTGGGGATATTTATTATATATTAGTACAGTCGGTATGATTAGATTGGGGGATATTTATTATAATATTAGTACAGGTCGGTTTTTGAGTTAGATTGGGGGAATTTATTATTAATATTATACAGGTCGGTTATGAGTTAGATTGGGGGATATTTATTATAAGATTAGTAAGGTCGGTATATTGAGTGAGAATTGGGGATATATTTATTATAATATTAGTACAGGTCGGTATGAGTTAGATTGGGGGATATTTATTATTAATATTAGTACAGGTCGGTATGAGTTAGATTGAAGGATATTTATTATAATATTAGTACAGGCGGTATGAGTTAGATTGGGGGATATTGATTATAATCTTAGTACAGGTTCGCGCTATTGAGTTAGATTGGGGGATATTATTATAATATAGACAGGCGGTGGTTGAGTTAGACTTGGGGGATATTTATTATAATTTAGTACAGGTCGGGTATTGAGTTAGATTGGGGGATATGTATACAATAGTACAGGTCGTATGTGAGTTAGATTGGGGAATTTATATAATATTAGTACAGGTCGTATATTGGCGTTGATTGAGGGATTTTATTATAATATTAGTACAGGTCGGTATTGGTTGATGGGGCGATATTTCTTATAATATTAGTACAGGTTCGGTATTGAGTTATATTGGGGGATATTATTATAATATAGTAAAGGTAGGTATTGAGTTAGATTGGGGGAATTATTATAATCTTAGTAAAGGTCGGTTATTGAGTTAGTTGGGGGAGATTTAGTAGAATATTAGTACAGGTCGGTTATTGAGTTAGATTGGGGGATATTTATTATCATATTAGTACAGGTCGGTATGGGTTAGATTGGGGGATATTGATGAATAATATTAGTACAGGTCGGTGGTTATGAGTTAGATTGGGGGATATTTATTATAATATTAGTACAGGTCGGGTGAGTAGATTGAGGGATATTTATTATAATATTAGTTCCAGGTCGGGGTATTGAGTTGATTGGGGGGATATTATTATAATATTAGTACAGGTCGGTATTGAGTTAGATGGGGTATTTATTATAATATTAGTACCAAGTCGGTATTGAGTTCGATTGAGGGATTTTTATTTATATTAGTACAGGTCGGTATATGAGTCGTAGATTGGGGGGTATTTATCCCCATGTCGCCCCGTGTTGAGACAGCACCATGTACGCCGCATACCCAGGGTCCACAGACCTCTCCCGGCGGGCCGTGAAGGCTCGCCCAGATGGGATCTGAGCGGTCAGACATGCGCACGGGGTTGCAATACGGAAGCGGAGAGCTAGATCAGGACCCCTTTTGTTGGACTGTGGTTGTAGCCCTTCCGGCTATTTGTATGGGGGTCGGCCCTGCTCCGCACGCTCTCAGCATCGCGTGGTGTGGGCGGTGACAAGTTTCGCTTGGGTCCCGTTATTAGCACATCCTATTAGTAAGGTCAGTGGTACTGTGTGTGTTGCCAGCACGGTGGGTGGATATGTATTATCTATTTAGTACAGGTCGGTATTGAAGTTTAGATTGGGGGATATTTATTATAATATTAGTACAGGTCGGTTATTGAGTTAGATTGCGGGGCTATTTATTATTAATATTAGTACAGGTCGGTATGGAGTTAGGAGTGGGGGATATTTATTATAATATTAGTACAGGTCGGTTATTTTGAGTTTGATTGGGGGGTATTTATTATAATATGTACAGGCGGTTATGAGGCGATTGGGGGATTTTATAGAATTATCGTTAAGGTCGGTATTGGTTAGATGGGGGAGATTATTATAATATAGTACAGGTCGGTTATTGAGTTAGATTGGGGATATTATATAATATTAGTAGGTCGGTATTGAGTTAGATTGGGGGATATTATTATAATATAGTTACAGGTCGGTATTTTTGGGGGGGGGGGGGTTTGATGAGTTAGATTGGGGGATATTTATATAAGTATTAGTACAGGTCGTATTGAGTTGGATTGGGGGATAATATTTATTTAATATTAGTACAGGTCGGTATTGAGTTAGATTGGGGTATTATTATAATATTAGTACAGGTCGGTATTGAGTTAGATGGGGGATATTTATTATAATATTAGTACAGTCCGGTATTGAGTTAGAATTGGGGATATTTTATTATCATATTAGTACAGTGTCGGTTATTGAGTTTGATGGGGGAAGATTATTTATAATATTTTAAGGTTTTACAGGTCGGTATTGAGTTAGATTGGGGGATATTTATTATTAATAGTAGTACAGGTCGGTATTGAGTTTGATGGGGGAATTTTAATTTATAAATATTAGTACAGGTGCGGTATTGAGTTGGATTGGGGGATATATGATAATATTAGTACAGGTCGGGTATTGAGTTAGATTGGGAAATTATTAAAGATTAGTACAGGTCGGTTAATGAGTTGATTGGGGGATATTTGTATTATAATATTAAGTACAGGTCGGTATTTGAGTTAGATGGGGGGATATTATTATAATATTAGTCCAGGTCGGTGGTAGTGAGTTGATTGGGGATATTTAGTATAATATTAGTACAGGTCGGTATTGAGTGTGATTGGGGGATATTTTATTATAATATTAGTACAGGTCGGTATTGAGTTAGATTGGGGATTATTTTTATAATATAGTACAGGTCGGTGTTGAGTTAGATTGGGGGAATTGATTATAATATTCGTACCAGGTCGGTATTGAGTTAATTGGGGGATATTTATTATATATTAGTACAGGTCGGTATTGAGTTAGTATTAGGGGATAATTATTAAATATTAGTACAGGTCGGTATTGAGGTAGAGTGGGGATATTTATTAGAATATTAGTACAGGTGGTTATTGAGTTAGAGTGGGGGTGTTTGTTTTATAATATAGTACAGGTCGGTATGATTAGATTGGGGATATTTATTAATAATATTATACAGGTCGGTATTGAGTTAGATTGGGGATATTTTTATAATATTAGTAAGGTCGGTATTGAGTTAGATTGGGGATATTTATTATAATATTAGTCAGGGTCGGTATTGAGTTAGTGGGGATATTGATTATAATATTGTACCAGGTCGGTATTGAGTTAGATTGGGGGAATTTATGATCTATATAGTACAGGTGGTTATTGAGTTAGATTGGGGGGATATTTTTTTATAATATTAGTACAGGTCGGTATGGAGTAGATTGGGGATATTATTGTAATATATTTCCAGGTCGGTTATGAGTTAGATGGGGGATATTCAGGGAGATTAATGAAAGTTCTGATCGTTAAAAATCGGTGCTATTTTGCCCAAACCAAATCAGATGTTGTGGCTTTCAATATTAAATAAGTTCTGATTGATTGGGGCAAAATTGCAACATTGTAAACGAAAGCACGTTTATTTACATGTCCCTGTCATTATTACCAGGATTTAGTGCAGGTCGGGAGAAGGTAGCCATACACTACAAAAGGTTTTTATTGCGATCGTTAAAACTGACCGATACTTTGATAGACAGATGTGTAAATGGTATAGACAAATGTAAATTGGAGGGAGATGTATACCATGCATATTGTTTAAAATTCAATTGTTGCCGATTAATGTCTCAGATCATTCCTTACATGTGAGTTTTGACATTAGATAGGGAATCACTTTGTCCACTAGTGTCTTTGATTTCCAGAATCATGGATATCACAGCGGAAAGGAAACGATTCTAAGAGAAATGAGGGCGTTGGCCATATGCAATAATTAAAGGGCAAATAGATGATAAAATTAATGGTTGTTTAGACAATGCGTTTTTAAAAAAAAAAAACATTTTAAGTTTTTTAAATTTATTTTTACATGCTAGCAATTTTAATTCACTAATGATAGGGCAACCCTTTATGGGGGACTGTGCTTGCCCACACATGTAAATATTGGATAGCGGTAGCATAGTTAGAACAGAGAAACTTCCTCCACCACAAATATGTTCACAAGACAAAGAAAAAAACAAGTTCACAGACTTGAAATCAGGATGATAATTTGTTCAAGAGAACAAGAATATTGAATGGAGAACTTTCTAAGTTTCAGTATTATGGGTGTAACATATAAACATTATTAATGGGTGTACAGACAATGTTAAGTATCAGTATTCTGGGGTGTAAAATATATAATAAACATTATTAAGGGCTACATAAAATGTAAGTACAGGATTCGGGTGTAAATTAAAAAATTAAGTAATGGGCTGACATACAATGTTAATATCAGTAGTCTGGGTGTTGTACATATATAAACTCTTATAATGGGTGAATACAATGTTTAAGTATCAGTATATTCTGGGTGTAAAATATAAACATTATTAATGGGGCTGTACATACCATTTTAAGTACCAGTATTCTGGGTGTAAATAAATACAATTATTAATGGGCTGTACATACAATGTAAGTAATCAGTTTCTGGGTGTAAATATATAAACATTATTAAATGGGCTGTACATTACAATGTAAGTTTCAGTATTCTGGGTGTAATATATGAACATTATTAATGGGCTGTTTACATACAATGTTAAGTTTCAGTATTTGGGTGTATGTAAATATATAAAACATTAATTAGTGGGCTGTACCTACAATGTAAGTTTCAGTATTCTGGTGTAATATAAAAATTATTAGTGGGCTGTACATACAATGTTAGTTCAGTATTCTGGGTGTTATTGTAAATATTAAACATGATAGTGGGCTGTACATACAATGTGAAGTATCAGTATTCTGGGTGTTAAATATATAAACAGTATAATGGCTGTACATACAAGTGTTAAGTATCAGTATTCTTGGTGTTTGTAATATATAAACATTATTAATGGGCTGTTGACATACAATGTAAGTAACAGGTATGGCTGTAAATATATTAAACATTATAATGGGCGGTACATACAATGTTAGTATTCAGTATTCTGTGTGTTAAATATATAACAGTTATTAAGGGGCTGTACATCCAATGGTAAGTATCATTATTCTGGGTGTAACTATGACAACATATTAATGGGCTGTACATACATGTTAAGTATCAGTATTCTGGGTTTGTGTAAAATATAAACATTATTATGGGCTGTACCATACAATGGTAGTATCAGTATTCTGGTGTAAATATATAAACATTATAATGGGCTGTACATACAGTTACGGTATCAGTATTCTGGGTGTAAATATATAAAACTTATTAATGGTGTACATACAAGTTTAAGTATCATTATTTCTGGGTAAATATATAAACATTATTAATGGCTGTACATTACAATGTTAAGTATCAGTATTCTGGGTTGGTAAATATATTAAACATTATAATGGGCTGTTACATACAAGTTAAGTACAGTATTTCTGGGTGTAAAATATAAAACATATTGAATGGGCTGTACATACAAATGGAAGATCCAGTTTCTGGGTGTAAATATTAAAACATTATTAATGGGCTGTACATACAATGTTACGTATCAGTATGGGTTTAAATATATAAACATTATTACTGGGCTGTACATACAATGTTAAGTATCAGTATTCTGGGTGTAAATATAGAACATTATAATGGGCTGTACATACAATGTTAAGTATCAGTATTCTGGGTGTAAATATATAAACATTATTAATGGGCTGTACATACAATGTTAAGTTCAGTATTTCTGGGGGTAAATATATTAAACATTATTAATGGGCTGGTCTACAATTGTTAAGTATTCAGTATTCTGGGTGATAAAATTAAACATTATAATGGGCTGTACATACAATGTTAAGTTTCAGGTATTTGGGTGAAATATATAAACATTATTAATGGGCTGTACATACAATGTTAAGTATCAGTTATTCTGGGTTGTAAATATATAAACATTATTAATGGGCTGTACATACAATTGTAAGTATCAGTATTCGGGTGTAAATATTATAAACATTATTAATGGGTACATACAATGTTATTTTTCTTCAAGGTGTTTGCTATTACTGCATGAGGGAAAGGGAAGTTTCATAAAACATCTGATGGTTCGCAGTAGAGAGTCCAACTTCGCAAAATCCGGTACGTCGAAAATTCGAAAATCCGGAGCGGACCCATTAAACATATTAAAATTCGAAAAAATACAAGGATTCTGTGAAAATACGAAATCCTGCGATTTCTCGTTATTTTCCCGTATTTTCGAAAATAGAGAAATCTCGAAAAATTTTCAAAAAACGCGGTTCGGAAAAGTTCGAAGGCGGAAAATCAGCGATATCCGCCGTTCGAGACGACGGTAAATCAAACTCAATATTAACCGGTGTCATAATATATATTACATCCATTACTTATCGTTTATTTGTTTGCGCATCTAAAATTTTTATTATTTAAAACAAAAAATATAATTATTACTAAACAGAAACAGAAGAGGACTGTAGAAGTTGCCCATATTGCGGCCCATACAGAAATGCCCATCCAATTGTTAAAAATGTATACAATACAAAAATGATTGACTTTTACTTTTTTACCAAATGAAATGTTCCATGATCCTTGAGAAAGGGTTTACTCAACGCACTGTGAGTGCGCGCAAACAAAATCTGCTGGATATCGTGTAGCGCACAAAATTCATTTTTTTAATAAAAATTACTTTCTGTGCACACAGGGATTTTAAATTAAAGGGAAATATTGTCTGAGAGATACAGTCCTGTGGGTGAGGTATTACATTAGTTAGGATATCCATGGACGTCAGATTTGTCGCGTTGGTTTCCGAAGGTTGGACATTGAACGAACAGAATTCTAGGACCTAGAGCTCAGTAAAGCAAAGAGGCCCAGGATCAGACCAAGGGAAGATCATGTTTGTCTATGGACCCAGAGAGCGGAGACAGACTGATTCTCCTATTCCTGTCTCTCTGTACAATGGGAAGGCTCAAGAATACTGACCATAAAAACCCCTAATTAAAATAAACAGAAGTACCAGTTGCCGTCTCTCACTCGTTAGGGGTTTGCTGTGGAATGTTCCATTCCCATTCCCACACACCTCACATCATGTAAACACAACCTGATTTTATTTACAGGGCAGATTATAAAGCCACAATACTGCCAAATTGTGGACACTGCACCGTTAACGTCGATTGTACCAAACAGCACCATATGGGAATTATACAACATTGTTTGTGATTTGCAATCATGAAATACCAAAAAATTGGGATTAAAATATGTACCACACCGGATGGGCCACCAAACAGACTGGTAAATCCATCACATCACATTTGTTCTGTTATCACTGAGTCATCAGTGTAATGAGTCATAAAATAAAAAAACAACCGTCACTTTACAAAACTGTGTAACTCATATAGTGGACTGGACCATTATAATAGGCCATGGTTTTTCTAAATCATGACAAAATGGGTTATTGTCCCGACTGGGTAAATATATTGTGTACTGTATCGCTTTATCTCACAAAGGGATTGGGAACGGCATTGATTTATCTAACAAAAAAACCAGGTTCTGGCAGGTTTGCTGCCATGACTGATCTCGCTATTGTCCACTTTGACAGGTTAATTCAACAAAGACCACATTTCCACTAGGACGGGAAGAGGCGGGGGAGAGGCACGAGGCACAAGAGGAGACGAGGACCGGAGGACACGAGGACAGAGGGACTACGAGGGGACGAGTACGAGGAGGAACCACGAGGACACGAGGACAGGAGGACCACGAGGACACGAGGACAAGGAGGACAGAGGACACGAGGACAGGAGGACACGACGAGACGAGGACACGAGGACAGGGGACCACGAGGAAAGGGGACACCAGGGACACGAGGACAGAGGAAACGGAGGACACGGAGGACAGTAGGGACAGGAGGCACGAGGACACGGAGACACGAGGACACCCAGGACACGAGGAAACAGGAGGACAACCAGGACACGAGGAGACGAGGACACGAGGGAGAAGATGGACACGGGGACAGGTAGGATCACAGGACACACCGGCCAGTATTATACTATTGACACGATTAGGCTATTACACTATTACATTGATTACAACATTACATATTATACTATTACACAATTAACACTATTACACATTACAGTATTACATTATACACTATTACACCATTTACACTATACACTAGTACACATTACCTATTACATTATACCGTCTTACATATGACACGATGACATGATTGCAATAGGACACTAATACACTAATACAGAATGATACTCGACACTATGTCTGATTACCACTAGACACATTACAGTTATTACACTATTACTTATTACACCATTACAGTATTATACTATTACACTGATTATACTATGACACTATTACATTATTACACATAAAACGCGTAATGTGTAAATTTTTCACAAGACGGAGCAAGCCACATGATCCAAATTAGGACAATGGCAGCTATATAGTTACGAAAGCCTCGTTTTTTACGGAAATCCTAGTTTTTACGGGAATCTCGTATTTTCGAAAAAATACGTTTTAAAAAGTCACGCTAGCGGACTGTACACGTTTTAGGTATTGTTGGCAGTATACGATGCTTATAAGGCCATTAACCAGGTCCCCTGAGTGGTTAAGTGTACGTTACCAAGCTATTTAGACCACTTTTAATTGCGGATTGTGCGAACTTCATTTTAATAAGTTGTTTTTAAGGTCCGCTGCGGATTTTCGAATTTTCGGATTTTTTCGAAATACGCGGATCCTCGAGCGGGACCGGATTTTTTCGAAAGTCGGAAATCTAGAACTATTACACCGATTTTATACTATTACACTATTACATTATGACACCATTACACTGATTTACTAGTACACCATTACACTCTTTACACTATTACATTATGACAGTACGACATTATTTACACTAGGAGCCCATTACACTATGACACCATGACACTAGTACACTATTACAGCTTACATCTTACACTTTACATTATTGGCACTATTACACGAATACACTAGATACATGATTATACTATTTACACGTATTTCATGATACACTAGGACACAGGACAGGAGGACCGTAGTACAGTAGGACACGAGGATCACCATAACTATGACACTAGTACACCAGGACACAGTACACTGAGGACAATAGTACAGGAGGACAGGAGGACACGAGTGTACTGATGGCCACTATACACGCATACACGAAGACAGGATGATACAGACACGATTGCAGTATTTACACAATTACATGAGGACACTATTTCATTCGGACACTAGGACACGAGACAGTATAAACGAGGAAGGAGGACAGGATTACAGTATTAAAACTATTTACACCAGTATACTATTGACAACGATTACATTATTAAAGGTATTACATTAGTACACTAGTTACATATTGTGCACGATTACATATACACTAGCCCATTAGGGATATATACACATTGCATTATGGGATGCACCGACGTGTACATTTGACAGGGAGAGACACTAATGAACACCATTAAACTATTACACTATGACACCCAGGACACAATTACACTATTAGGACACGATGACAGATGACAGTGAGTCCATGAGACCCACTAGGAAGTATGGCACGGTACACTAATACACCTAAGTTACATGAGCTAGACTAGTGTACCAGAGGTATTAGGACCACTAGGACACGATTTACACTACGTACATTATTACACTATACATGATTACACTAGACATGAGTACACTATTACACTATTACATATTACACTATTACATTATTTACACTATTTACATTATACACGATGACACGATTAATTATGGCCACTAGACTACTAGTAAAGTATACACTATGACATTATTACATCTATTACACTGTTTACTAAACTAACCAAACTATGGTAAATAATCCCCATAATCTATAGATTAGTATAAAGTCCCATAACAGTCATATAATTGCGATTAAGGTGGTTTTTCGTTCGCCGTACATTTACCATTCAATTCAGTTGTACTAGACAATGCGGTAGGAAAGGTCCCAAACAATTTTTGTGGGGGTGTTTACTTTGTATAGGCCATAGTATAATTACAACCGTCCATCGCAGTTGTACCAAATGCGATATAATATTAAGAAGTATGACGCAATTGTTATAACCCGTTACTCCAAGCCCCCTCGCTTGTGGTATCACAAATACACCGTACATCGCCTTTATAACGAGGTTACCATGTCGGACCTTTCACTCGAGTTATGGTTCCAACCAGAAAAGACTGGGTCTGTGGGCCTCATGAGGAACATTCTCAGACGGCTCAGACAAAGTTTAGTTCTTCCTGTGAAGGATAGATTAGGGGGATTGTCTCACTTGATGATGATGCTACAGACATGTGGCCAAATGGTATAATAAATATAGTTTTGTTAATTAAAAGTGGTTGTTCACACTCAAAAATGTTTAGTTGCAGGAACAAGCTTCACCTTGCGAGGTTTATAGAATCAATCTGTCCCCAGATGTACTTACAGACTTCATCCCCCGCGCTCTGCTTGTCTTATGCGGCCTTGTCCGTGGGTGGAAGACAAGCAGAAGGGGCCGACCAGCAGGACTCCAGGGATTATAATACGTGATGCCTTAGCCCAATCACGGGAGTGGGGCAGTCGAGCCCCTTCTGCTGGTCTTCCCACACACGGACACGGCCCGGAAGACAAGCAGAATGGAGGCGAGTTGGAGGGAAACGAAGGGCGGGCTAAGTACCACTTGCAATACAAGTTTGTCCACTGGACTGGTTGACATTCAGTTTGCCCACTGTGCACTGGTACATACAACGTTTGATCACGGGTGAATAGTACATTTAAGTGTGTCCACTGTGGACTGGTTACATTCAAGTTGCCCAACTGTGACTGAGTACATTTCAAGGTTGTCCACGTGACTGGTACATGGCAAGTTTGCCCACTGTGACTGGTAACATACAAGTTTGGACCAAGTGTGACTGGTTACATAAAAAGGTTTGCACACGTTTGACTCTTGGTAAATACAAGTTTGTCCACTGTTCAGTGACTGGTTACATCAAAGTTTGCCCACTGTGACTGGTACATTCAAGTTGCCCCCGTGTGAATGGCACATACAAGTTTGTCACTGTGACTGGTACATTCAATTGGTCCCACTGTGAATGGTACATACAAGTTGCCCACTGTGCCTGGTACATACAAGTTTGCCACACTGTGACTGGGTACATACAAAGTTTGTCCCTGTGACTGGTACATACAAGTTGGCCACGTTGATGCTCACAGACAAGTGGTCCACTGTGACTCCTTTGGGGTACATCAAGTTTGGCCCATGTGAATTGGTACATTCAAGTTGCCACTGTGGACTCCTGGACATAAAGTTTGCCCACTGTGACTGGTACAGACAAGTGGCACACTGTGACTGGTACATTCAGTTTGCCCGTGTGATGGCACATTACAAGTTTGTCCACTGTGATGGTACATTCAAGTTTGCCCACTGTGACTGGTACATACAAGTTTGCCCACGTGACTGGACATACAAGGTTTGCACACTGTGACTGGTACTGCATACAAGTTTGTTCACTGGACTGGTACATTCAAGTTTCCCACTGTGACTGGTACATACAAGTTTGCACATGTGACTGGTTAACATACAAGTTTGTCCACTGTGACTGGTACTTACAGTTTGTCCATGGACTGGTACATAAAGTTTTGCCCCCGTGGGACTGGCACATACAAGTTGTCCCACTTGTGACTGGTAAATTTCAAGTTTGCCACTGTGAACTGGGACATGACAAGTTTGCCCACTGGGACTGGTACATACAGTTTGCACACTTTGACTGGTACATACAAGTGTGTCCACTGTAATGGTACATTTCAAGTTTGCCCAACTGTGACTGGTACATCAAGTTTGCACACTGGACTGGTACATACAGTTGTCCACGTGATGGTACATACCCAGGTCTTCCACTGTGACTGGTAAATACAAGTTGTCCACTGTGACTGGGTACATCAAAGTTTGGGCCCACTGTGAATGGTACATTCAAGTTTGCCCACTGGACTGGTATACATACAAGTTGCCAAGGTGACTGGTACATACAGTTTGCCCTGTGATGGTACATTAGTTTGCCCACGTGTGATTGGCACATACAAGTTTTGTCCACGTGACTGGTTAATTTCAAGGTTTGCCATGTGACTTGTCATACAAGTTTGCCCACGTGACGGTAATAAAGTTTGCACACTGTGACTGGTACATTACAAGTTTGTCCACTGTGACTGGTACATTTCAAGTTTTGTGCCCACTGTGAACTGGTAAGACAAGTTTGCACACTGTGACGGTAAATAAAGTTTTGTCCCACTGTGACTGGTTCATACAAGTTGTCCCACTGGGGACTGGTACATTGACAAGTTGTAACGGTGACTTGGTACATCAAGTTGACGATGTGACGGGTACATTCAAGTTGCCCACTGTGACTGGTACATACAAGTTTGCACACTGTGACTGAGTACATAAAGTTGCCCACTGTAAATGGTACATTACAAGTTTGTCCACTGTGGACTTGTACACAAGTGTGCCCCCGTGGACTGGCATACAAGTTGTCCAACGGTGACTGGTACATTCAAGTTTGCCCCCCCCCCCCCCCACTGGACTGGTACATACAAGTTTGCCCACGTGACTTTGGTACTACAAGTGTGTCACTGTGACTGTACATACAAGTTTGCACACTGTGACTGGGAATACAAGTTTGTCCACTGTGACTGACATTCAAGTTTGTCCAATTGTGACTGGTACATTCAAGTTGCCCACTGTGACTGGTACATTTACAAGTTGCACACTGTGGACTGTACATACAAGTTTGGTCCACTGTGACTGAGTACATACAAGTTTGCCCACTGGGGACTGTACATAAAAGTTGGCACATGTGAATGGTACATACAAGTTTGTCCCACTGTGAATGTACATTCAAGTTTGCCCACTGTGACTGGTACATTCACGTTTGTCCACTGTGACTGGTACATTTAAAGTTGCCCACTGTGACTGGGACTACAAGTTGGCCCACTGTGACTGGTACATTCAAGTTGTCCACTGTGACTGGTAATTCAAGTTGCCCACTGTGACTGGTACATTCAAGTTTGTCCACTGTGACGGTAATTCAAGTTGCCCACTGTGACTGGTCCATACAAGTTGGCCACTGTGACTGATACATACAGTTTGACACTGTGACTGGTACATAAAAGTTGTCCACTGTGACTGAGTTACATCAAGTTTGCCCACTGTCGACTGGTAATTCAAGTTTGCCCGTGGGATGGCACATACAAGTTCTGTCCACTGTGACTGGTACATTCAAGTTGCCCACTGTGACTGGTAACATACAAGTTTGTCCACTGTGATGGTACATACAAGTTTGTCACTGGGGACGGTTACTACAAGTTTGTCCACGTGGACTGGTACATTCAAGTTTGCCCACTGTGACGTTTACATTCAAGTTGCCCACTGTGACTGGTACAACAAGTTGCCCAATGTGACTGGTAATACAAGTTTGGCCACACGGTGACTGGTACATTCAAGTTTGCCCCCGTGTGACTGGCACATACAAGGTGGTCCCTGTGACTGGTAAATACAGTTTGCACACTGTGATGGTACATACAAGTTTGCACATGATGTGACTGGTACCTACAAGTTTGTCCACTGTGACTTGGATACATTCAAGTTGCCCACTGGGACTGGTACATTCAAGTTTGCCCCCGTTGTGGACTGGCAAATCAAGTTTGTCCACTGAGACTTGGTACATTCAGTTTGTCCATGTGACTGGTACATACAAGTTTGCCCACTGTGAAATGGTAACTAGTACAAGGTTTTGTCCACTGTGACTGCCTGGGTACGTTGATATCAATGTTTGTCCAGCGTTTGACTCCGGGTAGACATAACAGAACCGCTCGTGTGTCCATGTTGACTGGTACATTAAAGTTTTGCCCACGTGACTGGTACATTCAAGTTGCCACGGGACGGACATACAGGTTGCCCACTGTGACTGGTACATACAGTTTGTCCACTGTGACTGGTACATACAAGTTTGACCTGTGAATGGTACATACAGTTTGTCCAACTGTGACGGGTACATACAAGTTTGTCCACTGTGACTGGTAATACAAGTTGTCACTTGACTGGTACATTCAGTTTGCACAATTGTGTGACTGGTACATACAGTTTGTCACTGTGAATGGTACATTCATGTTTGCCCCACTGTGACTGGTACATACAAGTTTGCACACTGTGGACTGGTACATACAAGGTTGTCCAGTGACTGGGACATACAAGTTTGCCAATGGGACTGCTGTGTGTCACATTCAAGTTGTCACTGCTACCATTCGGACATTCAAGTTTGCCACGGTGATTTGGGATCCATACAAGTTTGCCCACTGTGACTGGACAGAAAAGTTGTCACTGTTGACTGGTACATTCAAGTTTGCCCACTGTGAAAGGGTACATACAAGTTGCCCACGTGACGTACATACACGAGTTGTCCACTGTGACATGGTTACATTCAAGTTTTGCCACTGTGATTGGTACATACAAGTTGTCAATTGTGTACTGGGATACCATTAAAGGTTGCCCACTGTGATGGCACATCGCGCCTACAAGTTGTCCGACTGTGACTGGTACTTTCAAGTTTGTCCACTGTGAATGGTACATAAAAGTGCCCACTGTGAATGGTACATCAAGTTTGCCCACTCTGACTGGTACATCAAGTTTGTCCACTGTGACTGGTACCATTCAGTGTGCCCACTGTGACGGTACATACAAGTTTGCCCACTTGTGACTGTACATACAAGTTTGTCCACTGTGACGGTACATACAAGTTGGACCACTGGCCTGGTTACATACAAGTTTGCACACTGTGACTGTACATACAAAGTTTGCAAAACTGTGACTGGTACAACAAGTTTGTCCACTGTGACTGGTACATTCAAGTTTGCCCACTGTGACTGGTACATCAAGTTTGCCCCGTGTGATGGCCACGACTACCCCACAGTGTGTTTTCGCGCCACTGTGATGGGAACATTCAAGTTTGTTCCCAGTGACGTGTTCCGGTTAAGGATTACAATGTTTGCCCAACGGCGGTGACTGGTAATCCAAAACGTTTCGTTGTCCACTGTGATAGGTAATACAAGTTTGTCAAATTGACTGGTACATACAAGTGTTGGATATTAGTGTGACTTTGTGTACATTCAAGTTTCCCCACTGTGATGTACATTCAAGTTTGCCCATGTGACTGGTACATACAAGTTGCCCACTGTGACTGGTACATAAAGTTGCCACTGTGGACTGTACATACAAAGTTGTCCACTGTGACTGGTACATAACAAGTTGCACACTGTGACTGGTACATACAGTTGTCCACGGTGACGGGAATACAGTTTGTCCACTGTGACTGTACAGTAACAAGTGTGTCCATTTGACTGGTACATTCAAGTTTGCACATGTGACTGGTAATAACAAGTTTGCCACTGTGTGATGGTACATTCAAGTTTGCCCACTGTGACTGGTACATACAAGTTTTGCACACTGTGATGGTACATACAAGTTTGTCCACTTGTGAGGTACCATACAAGTTTGCCACTGTGACTGGTACATTTCAGTTTGTTCACTGTGACTGGTAATACAAAAGTTTGCCCACGGGACTGGGACATTCAGTTTGCCCACTCTGACTGGTACATTCAAGTTGCCACTGCTGAATGGTTACATTCAAGTTTGCCACTGTGGACTAGGACCTACACGTTTTCCACTGTGGATGGTACAGACACGTTTGTCCACTGTGACGGTACTACAAGTTTGCCCACTGTGACTGGACATTAACAATTTGTCCGCACTGTGACTGGTTAACATTCAAGTGCCCACTGTGACTGGTACCATACAAGTTTGGCCACGGTGACTGGTTACCATTCAAGTTTGTCCACTGTGACTGGTACATTCAAGTTGGCCCCTGTGACGGCTACATTACAAGAGTTTTGCACACTGGGACTGGTACATACAAGTTGCCCAAGTGACTGGTACATACAAGTTGCCCGTCACTGGTACATACACGTTGCACACTGTGACTGGTACATACAAGTTGCACACGGTCTGAGCTGCTAGGTACATACAAGTTTGTACCACGTGACTGGTAACATTCAAGTTGCCACACTGTGACTGGTACATGAAGTTGCACACTTGGACTGTTAAATACAAAGTTTGCTCATGTGACTGTACATACAAGTTGTCCACTGTGACTTGTACATTCAAGTTTGCGCACATGTGACTGGTACATTCAAGTTTGCACACGGTTGACGTGGTACAAGTCAGTTTGACACTGGAATGGTACATTCAAGTTTGCCACACTGTGACTGGTACATTCAAGTTTGCCAAATGTACTGGTACATTCAAGTTTGCCCACTGTGACTGGTATTACAAGTTTGCACACGTGGACTGGCACATGCAAGTTTGCCCACTGTGACTGGTACATTCAAGTTTGCCCACTGTGACTGGCACATCAAGTTTGTCCACTGTGATGGTACATTCCCAGTTTGCCCACTGTGACTTGGACATACAAGTTTGCCCACTGTGACTGGTACATACAAGTTTGCACACGTGACTGGTACTACAAGTTGCCCACTGTGACTGGTACATCAAGTTTGCCCACTGTGACTTGGTACATACAGTTTCGCCACAGTCTGTTGAATGGTACATACACGTTGCACACTGTGATGGGTAATACAAGTTTGCCCACTGTGGACGGGTACAACAAGTTTGCCCACGTGACGGGTACATTCAAGTTTGTCACTGGACGGGTACATTCAAAGTTTGCCCACTGGACTGGTACAACAAGTTGGCCCCTGTGGACTGGTACATTCAAGTTGGTCCACGGTGACGGGTACATTCAAGTTTGCCCACTGTGGACTGGTACATACAGTTTGCCCACTGTGGACGGTACATACAAGTTTGCACACGTGAATGGTTTACATACAAGTTTGCACATGTGACTGGTACATACAAGTTTGCCCACTGTGACTGGTAATACAAGTTTGTCCACTGACTGGTTACATTCAAGTTTCGCCCACTGTGACTGGTACCTACAAGTTTTCCCACTGTGACTGGTACATTCAAGTTGTCCACTGTTGACTGGTAACATTCAAGTTTGCCCACGTGACGGGTACATTCAAGTTTGCCACTGTGACTGGTACCATACAAGTTTGCCCACTGTGACTGGGACAACAAAGTTTGGCACACTGTGACTGGTACATTAAAGTTTTGCCACGGGATGGACATACAAGTTGTCCACTGTGACTGGTACATTACAAGTTTGCCCACTGTGACTTTGGTACATACAAGTTTGCACACTGTGACTGGTACATTACAAGTTGCACACTGTGCTGGTACATACAAGTTGGCCACTGTGACTGCGTCATTCAGTTTGCAACCTGTGACTGGTACCATTCAGTTGCACACTGTGACTGGATGGTACATACATAGTTTTGCTCACTGTGGTTGGTACATACAAGTTTGTCAACTGTGACTGGTAACATGCAAGTTTGCACACTGTGACTGGTACATTCAAGTTTGCACACTGTGACTGGTACATTCAAGTTTGCAACTGTGGACGGGTACATTCAGTTTGCACACTGTGACTGGTTACATTCAAGTTTGCCACTGGACTGGTACATTCAAGTTTGCCTCATGTGAATGGTACATACAAGTTTGCCCATGTGACTGGTTAACATACAAGTTTGCCATGTGACTGGGTACATACAAGTTTGTACACTGTGGACTGTACATACAAGTTTGTCCACTGTGACTGGTACATCAAGTTTGCACACTGTACTGGTACATTTCAAGTGTGCACACTGTGACTAGGACATACAAGTTGATCACTGGGGACTGGTACATACAAGTTGTCCACTGTGACTGGTACATTCAAGTTTGCACATGTGAATGGTACATTCAAGTTTGAACACGTGACTGGTACATTCAAGTTGCACACTGTGACTGGTTACATTCAAGTTTGCACAATGGGATTGGTAAATTCAAGTTTGTCACACTTGTGACTGGTACATTCAAGTTGCCCACTGTGACTGGTACATAAAGTTGACATGGACTGGTACATGACAAGTTTGCACCACTGTGAATGGTACATACAAGTTTGTCCACTGTGACTGGTACATACAAGTTTGTCCACTGGACTTGGTACTACAAGTTTGTCCACTGTGACTGGTACATTCAAGTTTGCCCACTGTGACTGGGACATACAAGTTTGCCCACTGTGACTGGTTACATACCAGTGTGCACAACTGGTGACTGGTACATAACAGTCTGTCCCACTGTGACTGGGTGTAAATTCAAGTTTGCCCACTGTGGGACTGTTACATACCAAGGTTTGCACACTGTGACGGTACATACAAGTTTGCCCACTGGACGGGTACATACAAGTTTGCCCACTGTGTGACTGGTACATTCAAGTTTTGTTCCCGGTGAATGGTAACATTAAAGTTTGCCCACTGTGACTGGTACATACAAGTGCCACTGGACTTGGGTACATACAAGTTGTCCACTGTGACTGGGTACATTAAAGTTTGCCCACGTGACTGTTACATCTACAAGTTTGCCCAATGTGATGGTACATACAAGTTTGTACACTGTGACTGCGTACATTCACGTTTGTCCACGTGACTGTAAATTACAAGTTTGTCCACTGTGACTGGTACATTCAAGTTTGCCCCCACTGTGACTGTTACATACAAGTGTGCACACTGTGACTGGTACACTACAAGGTCCCCAATGTGGACTGGTACAACAATTTTGCCCACCTGTGATGGTACATCAAGTTGTCCACTGGGATGGGACATTTCAAGTTTGCCCACTGTGACTGGTAGTACATTACAAGGTTTGCCCACTGTGACTGGTACATACAAGGTTGTCCACTGTGACTTGGTACATTCAAGTTGTACTGGTATTTTATTTGGTACATACAAGTTTGTCCACTGTGATGGGGTACATTCAAGTGTGCCCACTGTGATGGCACATACAAGTTTGTCCACTGTGACTGGACATTCAAGTTTGTCACTGGACTGGTTACATACAAGTTTGCAAACTGTGACTGGTACATTCAAGTTTGCCCAATATGATGGTACATTCAAGAGTTTGTCCACTGTGTGACTGGTACATTCACGTTTGCCCACTGGACTGGGTAATACAAGTTTGCCCACTGGACCTGGTACATAAAAGTTTGTCAAATGTGATGGTAACATTACCCACTGTGGACTGGTCACAGACAGTTTGGACCACGGTGACTGGTAACATTCAAGTTGCCCACTGTGGAAGGTACAACAAGTTTGTCCACTGTGAATGGTACATTCAAGTTGTCCACTGGGACTGGGACATTCAAGTTTGCCACTGTGACCTGGACATACAAGATGGGACCCACTGTGACGGTACATACAAGTTTGTCACTGTGGACTGGTACATTCAAGTTTGTACCACTGTGGACTTGTACATTCAAGGTTTGCCCCTGGACTGGTACATACAAGTTGCCACTGTGACTGGTAATACAAAGTTTGTCCACTGTGACTGGTACATTCAAGTTGTCCTGTGACTGGTAATTCAAGTGTGCCCACTGGACTGGTAATACAAGTTTGACACACTGTGAGGTACATACAAGTTGTCCACTGTGACTGGAAATACCACTGTGGGACGGTGGTACCTACAAGGGGTGGTCCACTGTGGACTGAATAAAGTTTGCCCACTGTGACTGGTACATACAGTTTGTCCACTGTGACTGCGTACATTCAGTTTGTCCACTGAGGCTGGTACATTCAAGTTTGCCCCACTGTGAATGGTAAATACAAGTTTGCACACTGTTGACTGTACAATACAAGGTTGTCCACTGTGACTGTACATAACAAGTTGCCCACTGTGACTGGTACATACAAGTTTGCACACTTTGTGACTTGGTACATACAAGTTTGCACACTGTGAATGGTCATACAAGTTTGTCCACTGTGACTGGTAACATTCAAGTTTGCACACTGTACTGTACATACAAGTTTGCACCCTGTGACTGGTACATTCAAGTTTGCACAACTGTTGACTGGTACATTCAATTTGGCACACGTGACTGGGACATACAAGTTGCCAACTGTGGACTGGGAAATACAAGTTGTCACTGTGGACTGGTACATTCAAGTTTGCACCCTGTGGACTGGTACATTCAAGTTTGCAACACTGTGACTGGTACATTACAAGTTTGCTCACTGTGATTGGTGAATTCAAGTTTGCCCACTGGGACTGGTCATACAAGTTTGCACACTGTGAACTGGCACATGCCAAGTGTGCCCCAATGTGACTGGATATATTCAAGTTGCCACTGTGACTGGCACATGCAAGTTGGCCCATGTGACTGGTACATTTCAAGTTGCCAATGTGACTGGTACATACATGTTTGCACACTGTGGCTGGCAATGCAAGTTTGCCCACTGATGTGAATGGTACATTCAGTTTGCCCACTTGTGCATGTTACATACAAGTTTGACACACTGTGACTGGCACCCATGCAAGTTTTCCACTTGTGACTGGTACATTCAAGTTTTCCCACGTGACTGGTACATAAAAGTTGCCACTTTGTGACGGCACATGCAAGTTGCCACTGGGATTGCACGTGTGAAAGTTTGCGACCTTGTGACTGGCACGTGGAAAGTTTGGCCAGGTGACTGGCACATGCAAGGTTTGCCCACTGTGACTGGTTAATTCAAGTTTGCCCATCGTGACGGTACGGTACATAAAAGTCTGCACACTGTGACTGGTACATAAAGTTGCCCACTGTAATTGGAACAGAAAATTTGCCACTGTGACTGGGACATGAAAGTGCGCACACTGTGACGGGTACATGAAAATTGGCACACTGTGGAATTGCGCATCAAGTTTGCCCACTGTGACTGCGGAGCAAGGGTTTGCCAACTAGGAATTGGCAACACTGTCCTTATGCGTGTCTTCCACGCACGCAAAGGCCCGGAAGACAAGCAGGAAGGTGGCAGGGAACGCAGGGTGGTAAGTACATTTGGGGAACCAGATTCAGGAACAATGCCCATTTCCTTCAACATACAAAAACTATTTTTTTGGGGGCTAAACATACCTTTAAAACCTACAGTATAAAGGACTATGATGGCAAAAGCTTAGCAAACTTATTTATTAAAAAAGTGTATGTATTGTTTATGTAGAAAAGGCCACTTGCACATCCAAGTTTGCCACTGTTGACTGGGACATACCAGTTTGCCCCCGTGGGACTGGCACATTCAAAGCTTGCCCACTGTGACTGGTACATTCAAGTGTGTTCCACTGTGACTGACATTAAAAAGTTTGCCACAATATACTGGCTACTGCAATTTTGCCACACTGTTGACTGGTTACATTCACGTTTGCCCACTGTGACTGGTCCATACAAGTTTGCACACTGGGACTGAGTTAACATACAAGTTGGCCACCACTGTGACTGGCACAGCAAGTTGCCCACTGTACTGTACATTTCAAGTTTGCCCACTGTGAATGGTAAATTACAAGTTTTGCACACTGGACTGGCACAGGCTAGGTTGCCACTGGGAATGGTAATTCAAGTTTGCCCCCGGGACTGGTACATAAAAGTTTGCACACTGTGACTGGTACATAAAAGTTGCCCACTGTAATGGGCTCATGAAAGTGTGCCCACTGTGACTGGTGCATGCAAGTTTGCCCACTGTTGTGATGGGTGGCATGCAAGTTTTGCCCACTGTGACTGGTTGCCTGCCAGTTGGCCCACTTTGACTGGTTGATGCAAGTTTGCCCACTGTGACGGTGCATGCAAGTTTGCCACTAACTGTGGTAGGTAGAAGGCTAAGGCAGAGGCAAGAGGGAAGACGATAGGCACACTATCGAAAGGTCTTCACGTTCACCAGACACAGTTAGTTTGTAAAACCATGGTTTTGATCGAAACTCACTCAAACCAGGAGCAGGTGGGGGCGAGGGGACGTGTGTTAAGTAAGTGAACATTAGAAGCATTATCTTTGGTTTGGGCGGATGGTGTTACATGTCAATGAAAAGGGGAACATGCTCTTTTAAACATGTACACAGTACATTGGAAAAAACATCAAGTGTGCACTAACTACAGCAAACACTAAATATGATACATTGTCAAATCACCCGTTGTGTTGTATGGTCAGATACAGCAATTATTAACATTAACACTAACAATTAAAATGGGTGGTAGGAAGTAATGGGGTAGTCAATGTTCTAATGTTTTCCTCTGTCTGTTCAGACATTTCCAGTCTCTCCTTTTATTCTGATCGACCTCGCGGAGTCGTTCCATTAACTCCATCTCCACGGGGAAGTGATCACTGACTCCAGGGACTATAAAATAAAAAACCACAACCTCAGATCACGATGTGATAGGAAATGAAAAAGTTGTCAGTACCGTTTTATTTATTACGCTGTTCGGCTATTTCGCGATGCAGTGCATTAAACCAGCCATACCGCATCTTAACATTACGATCGCCCATACAATACATTGTGGTAGTGAATTACTGCTGATACTGTGCAAACGACCATTCGTACATGTATGGACGCGATGTACTTTTTATGATGATCCACCAGTGGATCCTCAGGTGATTTAGTGAGTCATTGGTTGATTATTAGTGACTATAAAGGGATTATTGGTGATTATTCTTTCTTATTATGATATGAGTGGTATGGGTTATATAGGGTAACTATTGGTGATTATTAGTGTTATTGGTTATTATTAGTGGTATTAGCATTTTCTTGGTTATATGACTATTAGTGATTACTGGGGAATATAGTGATTATTAATGATATTGGTTATTTTAGTGATTATTAGTGATAATTGGTTATTATTTATTACGGGACATTAGTTGATTATTGGTGAATATTCGTGATATTAATGATTATTAGTGATTAATTGGTTATTATTAGTGATTATTGGTGATAGTCGTGATTATAAGTTATTGGTGATATCGACTAATTATTAGATGATTATTCGTGCTAATTGGGGAGTATTATGATATAGTAATTATTGGTGAATATTAGTGGTGATTATTAATGATTATTATTAAGTGTTGGGTATTATCTTGGATATTAGTGATTTGGTGCTTATTAGTGATAATTAATGATTATTGGTGATTATTGGTTATTAGTAGGGATAATTGGTTATTATAATGACTATTAGTAATTATTGGTGACTATTAGTGATTATTAATGATATAGTTAATGTTGGTCTTATTAGTGGACTATTAGTGATTAGTGGTGCTGATTAGTGATAAGTAATGATATTGGTGAATGGTATATTAGGGATAATTGGTTTTCTTATTGACATTATGATTGTGGTGAATATTAGGAGTGTTGGTGAATATTACCGTGAGTTTATTGTGGGCAATGATATTCCCCCAGTACGTGCAGTATTCCGATATCGATATTCCCCCAGTATGTGCAGTATTCCGATATCGATATTCCCCCAGTACGTGCAGTATTCCGATACCGATATTCCCCCAGTACGTGCAGTATTCCGATATCGATATTCCCCCAGTATGTGCAGTATTCCGATAATCGATATTCCCCCGTACGTGCAGATTCGATACCGATATTCCCCCAAGTACGTGGCAGAGTATGTATTCCGCGATATCGATATTCACCAGTACGTGCAGTATTCCGATACTCAATTCCCCCAGTAGAGTGCAGATATCCGATACTCGATATTCCCCAGACGTGCAGTATCCGATATCGACAGTCCCCCAGTAGTGCAGTATTCACGATATCGATATTCCCCCAGTACGTGCAGTTTTACGATATTCGCATTCCCCCAGTACGTGCAGTTATTCCGATATAGACATTCCCCCCGTATAGTGCAGTATTCGATATCGGAATTCCCCCAGTACGAGCAAGTATTCCGATTACGATATTCCCCGCGTACGTCAGTCTTCCGATATCGATATTCCCAGTACGTGGCAGTATTCACGATATCGATATCCCCCAGTAACGTGCTGTATTACGATACGATTTCCCCCAGGTAGTGCCGTATTCCGATATCGATATACCCCAGTATGTGCGTATTCCGATAGTCGATATTCCCCCAGTACGTGCAGTATTCCGTTACCGATATTCCCCCAAGTACGTGCAGTTATTCCGATATCGATCATTCCCCAGTACGTGCCGAGTATTCGATATCGATTTCCCCCAGTATGGGCAGTATTCCGATATCGATATTCCCCCAGTATGTGCAGTATTCCGATAGTCGAGATTCCCCCAGTACGTGCTGTATTCCGATACCGAATTCCCCCAGTACGTGCAGTATTCCGATATCGATATTCCCCCAGATGCCGTACAGATTCATAGATTTCCCCCAGTACGTGCACGTATTCGATACCGATATTCCCCCAGTACGTGCGAGTATTCCGATATCGATATTCCCCAGTACGTGCAGTATTCCGATATAGACCATTCCCCCAGTACGTGCAGTATTCCGATATCGATATTCCCCCAGTAGTATGTGCAGTATTAGATAATCGGTATTCCCCCAGTATGTGCAGTATTCCGATATCGATATTCCCCCAGTACGGCAGATCCGATACGATATTCCCCAGTACGTGCAGTATTCCGATAGATATCCCCAGTACGTGCGTATTCGATATGATATTCCCCCAGTACGTTCAGTATTCGATACCGAGATTCCCCCAGTACGTGCAGTATTCCGATATCGATATCCCCCAGTACGTGCAGTATTCGATATCGATATTCCCCCAGTATGTGCAGTATTCGATATTCGATATTCCCCCAGTAGTGCAGTATCCTGATATCGATATTCCCCACAGTAGTGAGCAGTATTCCGTATCGATATTACCCAGTGCCGTATTCGTATCGCATGCCCCCAGTAGGCAGTATTCCGATATGATATTCCCCCAGTATGTGCCAGTATTCCGATATCGATATTCCCAGTGGTGCGTATCGAGATCGAATTCACCAGTATGTGTATTTCATCGATATCCACAGTCATGGGGTATTACATATGATATTCCACCAGTAACAGCGTATCCGATTAGATATTCCACCAGTACGGTTGAAGTATTCGAATCGATATTCCCACCAGTATGTGCCAGTATTACGATTATCGAATTATTCCCACCAGTACGTGCAGTAATTCCGATATCGACATCCCCAGTACGTGGTAGATTCCGATATCGATATTCCCCCAGTAAGTGCAGTATTCCGATATCGATATTCCCAGTACGTGATGTATTCCTTATCGATATTCCCCCAGTACGTTGCAGTTATTCCGATATCGTATTCCCACCAGTTACGGGCTGTATTCCTAGATCGTATTCCCAGTTAGTGGGTATTCATATCGATATTCCCCCAGTACTGCAGTATTCCTATATCGATATTCCCCAGTACAGTTTGAGGGTGGTATTCTTCGAGATTGATATTCACAGTACGTGCAGTATTCCGATATCGATATTTCCCCAGTGCGTGCGGTATTCCGATATCGATATTCCACCAGTACGTGATTATTCCGATATCGATATTCCACCAGTAAGTGCCGGTTTTCCGATTATTGATATTCCCACAGTACGTGCGGATTCCGATATCGATATTCCACCAGTACGTGCTGTATTTCGATTATTGATATTATCCACCGTACGTGCGGTATTCCGATATCGATATTCCACCAGTACGTGCGTTTTCGATATTGATATTTCCACAGTACGTGCGGTTTTCGAATGATATTCCCACAGTAACGTGCGGTTATTTCCGTATTCGATTATTCCACAGTACGTGCGTATTTCGATATTGATATTCCACCAGATACGTTGCGGTTCCGATATTGATATTCCAACCAGTACGTGCAGGTATTTTCGATATTGATATTCCACCAGTACGGCGGTATTCAAGAATTACAGTTAGTGCGGTATTTCGTATGATATTCCACCAGTACGTGCGTATTTCGATATTGATATTCACCAGTACGTGCGGTTTTCCGATATTGAATATTCCACCAGTATCGTGGGTATTCCATATCGATATTCCACCAGTACGTGCTGTATTCCTATTATCGATTCGTCCACCAGTACGTGCGGTATTCGATATGGATATTCACCAGTACGGTGCGGTATTCGATATTGATATTCCACCCAGTACGTTGCGGTTTTCCGATATTGAAATCACCAGTACGTGCGGTATTCCGATATTTGATATTCCACAGTACGTGCGGTTATTCCGATATTGAATTTCCACCAGTAGTGGGTATTCCATATCGAATTCCACCAGTAGTGCGGTATTTCGATATTGATATTCCACCAGTAGGCGGTTTTCCGATATTGATATTCCACCACGTACGTGCGGTTTTGCCGCTATTGGATATTTTCCACACCAGTACGTGCGGTATTCCCGATATTCGATTATTCCACCAGTACGTGCTGTATTCCTATATCGTATTCCACCAGGACGTGCGGTATTCCGATATTGATATTCCACCAGTACGTGCGGTATTCGATATTGATATTCACCAGTCGTGCGGTATTTCGATATTGATATTCACCAGTACGTGCGGTATATTCGCGAGATGATATTCCACCAGTAGTGCGGTTTCCGATAGTTGATTTTCCACCGTTACGTGCGGTATTTCGATATGGATATTCCACCAGTACGGCTGTATTTCCGTATGATATTCCACCAGTACGTGCGGGTATTCCGATATTGATATTCACCAGTACGTGCGGTATTTCGATATTGATATTCCACCAGTACGGGCGGTTGTATTCGATATTGATATTCACCAGTACGTGCGGTATTCCGATATCGAATTCACCAGTACGTTGCTGTATATCGATATTGATATTCCACCAGTACGGCGGTAATTCCGTATGATATTCAACAGTAAGTGCGGTATTTCGATATGATATTCCAAAGTACGTGCGGTTTTCGATATGGATATTCCACCAGACGCTGCGTATTCCTATACGAGAATTCCCCAGACGTGCTGTATTCCTGAATATTGATATTCACCGTACGTGCGGTATTCCGATATTGATATTCCACCAGGTACGTGCGGTAGTTCGATATTGAATATCACCAGACGTGCGGTTATTCGATCTATTGAGATTCCACCAGTACGTGCGGTATTCCGATATGGATATTCCACCAGTACGTGCGGTATTTCGATATTGATATTCCACCAGTACGTGCGGTTTTCCGATATTGATATTCCACCAGTACGTGCGGTATTCCGATATCGATATTCCACCAGTACGTGCTGTATTCCTATATCGATATTCCACCAGTACGTGCGGTATTCCGATATTGATATTCCACCAG
>JAACNH010000018.1:0-279684 GCA_019447015.1 Hymenochirus boettgeri
CATTTACACACACACTAACACATTTACACTCACACTAACACATATTTACACACTAACACTCATTTACACACACACTAACACACATTTACACATACACTAACACACAGTAACATACATTTACACTCACACACTAACACATTTACACTCACACTAACACTCATTTACACATATTTACACACTAACACTCATTTACACACACTAACACACATTTGCACTCACACTAACACTCATTTACACATATTTAAACACTAACACACATTTACACACACACTAACACATTTACACTCACACTAACACATAGGACACTAACACACAGAAACACATGGACGACACTAACACGCATTACCTAACCCACACCACATTACACGCACACAAGCACATGATTTACACAGGAAACATCATTGACACCACCACACGAACAACAGTAACACCAAACACGAACACAAGGGGAATCATACAATTTACACACACACTAAAACACCATGTACCGCACACGAACACCATGACACAGATGGACACAACGAACACACATTTACACTCACACTAACACTCATTTACACATATGTACACACTAACACTCATTTACACACACACTAACACACATTTACACACACTAACATACACATTAACACACACATTAACATACATTTACACTCACACACTAACACACATTTACACATATTTACACACTAACACACATTTACACATATTTACACACTAACACACATTTACACATATTTACACACTAACACACATTTACACATATTTACACACATTTACACACACATTTACACACACATTTACACACACATTTACACACACATTTAAACACACGTACTTGGTTGTGGGGTCCGTTCGGTCCCGTTGACCTTCTCTAGCGCTGAAAGTAAAAGACTCCGTTGGTTTTCTGGGTCCTTTGGATCCTTTTCTCCCAAGATGCTCAGCAAGTTTTCTATTTCCAGGGCCCTGTCACCCCGTTTCACGTATCTTTAAAGGGAAAGGACAATAAATTGTACAGTCTATTATATACCTCTAAATAAAGGGTCTTTAATGTGGGGTGGACTTTATCAGCTCGGTACATAGCTTGCGCGACACGGTTTTTGTGAACCACCGCGACTGCTATAAGTCATGTCTCAAAGTCACGTTAACTCTTGGTTCAGGGGTTAACGTGACTTTAAGACAGAAAAGGCTGCCTGCGTCTTTCAGTACCTAGCCCCATAAGTACGTACATACAGCTGTTGTTACCGGGTAATTTCCCAGAATCCTTGGTAAGCCGAGTCTGTGTACCATGGACTGTGTCAGGGATGTTAAACTACAACTGTTCACATTACTATTGAGGTGTGTGTGGCCCTGGTAACTACTCTGTGGACCCACTGCATCGGATTGAAAAACACAGCACGATTGCATTTCCACCCGCTTGTCGGCATTTGTTCGCGATTTTTTCTGCGTTCCCATAGACTTGGATTGAAGCGCAAAGCAGACAAGATGGACACAAGTGGACCAATCGTGGACCAATCGTGGACCAATCGTGCACGCATGTGATCGATAAAAGGTTCAGAACCCAACGTATATAGTGCGAACTGCTTCCTGCGATTTCCATTACAAATAAAATGTCATTGCAGATCAGAAAACGCAAGCGGACAGAAAAGCAGAATGAACATAATGGGACCTAATGCAATGAAATATGTATGAAAGCTCAAATAATGTTGAGATTTGTAGTTTATCTACAGCAGGAAGTATCTACAATTTCCTCCTTACCGGTTCCACATCTTGTTGTACTCCACGTCCGTCATTTCAATCCCCAATTCGTAGAGAACCTTACGGAATTCGTATACATCTATGGAGTCAGTAGGGAAATGGCGGGAGAGTTCGAAGTGCCTGCAGGGATAAGGAGCCAATCAATATCCTCAGAGACAACCAGTAGGGATAAGGAGCCAATCAGGATCCTCAGAGACAACCAGTAGGGATAAGGAGCCAATCAGGATCCTCAGAGACAACCAGTAGGGATAAGGAGCCAATCAGGATCCTCAGAGACAACCAGTAGGGATAAGGAGCCATCAGGATCCTCAGAGACAACCAGTAGGGATAAGGAGCCAATCAGGATCCTCAGAGACAACCAGTAGGGATAAGGAGCCAATCAGGATTCTCAGAGACAAACAGTAGGGATAAAGAGCCAATCAGGATCCTCAGAGACAAAAAAAAAAAGATGTCCCTGACCTGTTATGGGCAATGTCCTTCAGCATTAAATGAACTTCCTGTGCCACCTTCACTGTGGGTTTGTGCTTCCTCCTCAGTGGGTCCAGCCAATCAGGAGGGTCTTTGTTTTCTTCCCTCTTGAACCGATCGTAGAAGGAATCAAAGGTGATCACTGGTTTATCCTCCAAACGCAGTCTGACAAATGGAAGGTTAATGGGCATTAGATCAGCCACATTTATCACAATGGAGTCAATTATCTTTAAAGGGAAACTGTGGTCTCCAAACAAGTTCCTACCTTTAAAATGAGCCATCAACCATTTCTCTAGTGCTGCACAGATCACTGATCAGAAAGTTAGGGGATGGGAGGTTCTGAATCTGCGGTCAGAATACTACTTCCTCCTAATCTGCGGTTGGCACATGCTCAGTGCAGGAGAAATCAGAACAAACTGGGAAGAGATTGAGTTACAGTGACTGAAGGAGGATGGAAGGGGGGCAGAACAGCACAGCCCAGCCCCCACAGCAGGGAGTGTGTAAGGTGTGTAAATGTTTGTCTTTTTTTAATGCCTCCCACTCGCTGGCCCCCCTGGTCCTTACCACTCATTGGCCCCCATGGCTCCTTCCCTTATGGGGCCCTGTGGCCCCCCTTGGTCCCTTCTCTTGCAGCTTTTCATGGCCCCTACCATTCACAGGCCCCCCTTGGCCCATTTCTTTGCAGCCCCCATAGCCTGTTCCCTTGCAACCCCCCTTGACTCATTCCACTTACGGGCCCCATGGCCCCTCCCCTTGCAGGCCCATGGCCCCTCACCCATTGGCACCTCAGACCTATAACGCCCACTAAAGAAAAAAACAGCATTTTCAGGCAGAATCAGACAGAAAGTGCTGATTCTGCCTCTGCCTGAAAACACTGAGTGATTGTCACATGGTTTCAGAGCAAGAAGCAAATGGCCTCCTTAACACCTCTCTTGAACCAGTCACGTTCCTTCGCCCAATATGTTAACATTACAATCTTCAAAGGTATGTCCTTTATCCTTACAACAGATATACCATGACCTGGATGAATGAGAACCTTCACAAGCATATTTCTAATCATTTTGGGGAGAAAACCCTCAAACTTGTACGGCAATATGAAAAGACAGCAAGGAAATTGGCAGATTACAGAAACCACCTACGATTTAACCTCCGATGCAGACAACAAAGGCTAGTACCATGCAGTATATGTCTGGATTCCACGGTTAAAGGCATCAGAGCCAAACAGATACTGCAAAAGGCTCAAACACAGCTCCTAAATGAACGGGTACGACAGACACATTTTACAGTCGATGCTTTAATGCACAACATTAGTCAACTAGAACAGAACCTGGCCTCACAGCTACCTGTGTCCATCTGGGAAAGAGTGATGGAGTTCACCAAACAAGCACAGCTTTCTCAGCACTGTAAGGGCAAACAAAGGCAACAGAACAAGTTCTCTATTCTGTCATCCCAGAACAGCCCCAAAGGAGAACAACTACCTTGGATACAAAAGGAGGGAAGTGTCACTTCATCAAACAAGGAGGAATGGGTGAGAAACTTGTCTAACAGGACCCTGACCCAGCCAGAAATGGAAGTCCTTGGTAAGGGCTTGAATTTTGCCATCACCCCTAAAGCCATCCCTGTGGTGGATATTATAGCAGCCACAGAAGCCTCTATCCACAGAAATAAGGTATCACAGAGTGAGGCAGAACAACTTCGCCTTAAGGTATCTGCAGCCTTAGCCAGTGCTAAACCTCCTTCATCTAACCTGACTACACAGGAAAGGAGAGCCTTAACATCCCTCAAGAAAGATTCCAGTATCACCATTCTACCGGCAGATAAAGGAAGATGCACAGTGGTACTCAACACCTCAGACTACCATGATAAGGTGACCATGCTCCTGGCCGAGGGGGGGTTCGACACCAACTGTCTGCCATGTACAATGCTGTTTTAACACCTTACTCTGGGCGTTCCTATAACACCTCTTAGCCACTATCTAATCACACCCTTAACACCTGGCTGTGATATGCTAATTGGGATTTTCCAGGGTACATAATTGCCACAGATTCTTGTACAAGTCATTCTGAATTGAGAAAGCCAGTCGGATGACTAGCGAAACGTCTTCAAGAACTACATTTCAAGTCCAGTTGATCTAATTGAATACAACAGATATACTCAGGAAAGCAATTCCTGTCAATTTACCTAAAGTTATTTTTGGACCACAGTTTCCCTTTAACATTGTATTTCAAATAATTTCAATAAAATAAATGATAAAGATAATACTAATAATAATGAGGTTAATGATAATGATGTTTATAATAATAAAAATACTGATAATACTATTAATAAAAGTTATACTAATCATAATAATAGTAATAATAATAATGATAATGAAAATACTGATAATAGTAATAATAATCATAGTTATTATCATAATTATAAAAATAATAATTTCAGTCAAGTTTAGGATATATGAGAATTTACCGCTGCAGAAGCTCCCGAAACTGTTGTGTGCTTATAAAATGACCCAGAAATGTCGTCAGTATGACAAGCAATGAGTCCCTTTAAGAAAAACAAACAAACATTATAGTAACCACAAATAAACCTGTGTGCCACTGACTTAGACATGCTCAGTGTGATTTACCCAGGGAGAGAGCATCTCTCCCTTGGTATATCTATTTTATAATCCTGGTGAGAATTGGGCTTCTCTAGAAACTATCAGTGATAATGTGGAACCGTCCACAGATACTGAATTAATACCGATACCTTTTCACTCTCCCTCGGCCTTCTGGGTCATTATTTAGGAACAGAGATTTCAGTTTGTAAAACCCTCCGGAGTTTAACTTATCGAACAGTCGCGATTCCAACTAAAAACAGGGAAGAGACCAAACAATGAATTACTGATCCCCAAATACAATTCATTGTCAGTGTTCTTTGCTACAATGTTGCACATCTATTTAAAGGACACATAAGACTGTTAGCTAAATAAACCAGTAAGACCAATCCCAGTGAATAAATCCTAGTGAATGACTCAACCTCTTCTGTCTGTGATTGGAGCTGAGAAGGGTCCAGAAGTGGAATCTCTTTGTCATTTCTGTCTGTCAATGAAGGTTTCTTCCCTACAGAACAAGAACACAGACATTTCCATCAGTTACAAGAACGCAGACATTTCCATCAGTTACAAGAACGCAGACATTTCCATCACTTACAAGAACGCAGACATTTCCATCATTCACAAGAACGCAGACATTTCCATCATTCACAAGAACGCAGACATTTCCATCACTCACAAGAACGCAGACATTTCCATCAGTCACAAGAACGCAGACATTTCCATCAGTTACAAGAACGCAGGGACATTTCCATCAGTTACAAGAACGCAGACATTTCCATCAGTTACAAGAACGCCCAGACCATTTCATATCAGTTCACAAGAAGCAGACATTTCCATCAGTCACAGAAAGAACGCGACATTTCCATCATTTCACCTAGAACGCCAGACATTTCCATCAGTTACAAGAACGCAGACATTTCTATCAGTTACAAGAACGCAGACATTTCTATCAGTCACAAGAACGCAGACATTTCCATCATTCACAAGAACGCAGACATTTCCATCACTCACAAGAACGCAGACATTTCCATCAGTCACAAGAACGCAGACATTTCCATCAGTCACAAGAACGCAGACATTTCCATCAGTCACAAGAACGCAGACATTTCCATCAGTCACAAGAACGCAGACATTTCCATCAGTCACAAGAACGCAGACATTTCCATCAGTCACAAGAACGCAGACATTTCCATCAGTCACAAGAACGCAGACATTTCCATCAGTTACAAGAACACAGACATTTCCATTAGTCACAAGAACACAGACATTTCCATCAGTCACAAGAACGCAGACATTTCCATCAGTTACAAGAACGCAGACATTTCCATCAGTTACCAAATTTTCCATCAGTCACAAGAACGCAGAAATTTCCATCAGTTACAAGGAAACGCAGACATTTCCCATTAGTCACAAGAACGCAGACATTTCCATCAGTTACAAGAACGCAGACATTTCCATCAGTCACAAGAACGCAGACATTTCCATCAGTCACAAGAACGCAGACATTTCCATCAGTTACAAGAACACAGACATTTCCATTAGTCACAAGAACACAGACATTTCCATCAGTTACAAGAACGCAGACATTTCCATCAGTTACAAGAACACAGACATTTCCATCAGTTACAAGAACGCAGACATTTCCATCAGTTACAAGAACGCAGACATTTCCATCAGTTACCAAATTTTCCATCAGTCACAAGAACGCAGAAATTTCCATCAGTTACAAGAACGCAGACATTTCCATCAGTTACAAGAATGCAGACATTTCCATCAGTTACAAGAACGCAGACATTTCCATCAGTTACAAGAACGCAGACATTTCCATCAGTTACAAGAACGCAGACATTTCCATCAGTCACAAGAACGCAGACATTTCCATCACTCACAAGAACGCAGACATTTCCATCAGTCACAAGAACGCAGACATTTCCATCAGTTACAAGAACGCAGACATTTCCATCAGTTACAAGAACGCAGACATTTCCATCAGTTACAAGAATGCAGACATTTTTTACTAGACATAGACACACAGGTCATAGAGGAATTTCACTTTAAGCTGTAGGGTGAGGCCACAAAGGAACACATGCGCATGCTTATGATGCAATCCCACAATGTATTGTAGCACTTTTATTGGGCAAAAAATAGTGATCAAATGCGCTCCAAAAAGCGGAACACAGCACACCGATTGTGGCCAGACCAATTGGCCAACACTAAAGTGCACTTTTTAATGCGCGATGGGATCACAATCACGTTAAAAGCGTAATACTTACTGAAAAAAACGAAACGTTTGCGTTGCAGTGTGGCCGTGCCCTCAGCCGACGTTAAAATTATGTGCTAAAATTTGCGAAAATGCGTTATTAAACCATGTGCGCCAGATGCGCTATTATGGAGTCAAAGTTGCGCTAACCGATTGTGAAGATCTGGGTAAACTGTCTCATTTACCCAGAGCCACTGGGCAGTTTTATGGCGTTAAAGTCGCGTTATCAGCAAGCTTAACTTTAACTTCATCTTATCACGGGTTTTGCAAAAGACACGCGAGCGCATCCGGCACACGCAATTCAATATCCCTTTTGGGACTTACCCACAGTCACAAATGCAATATTGAACTGTGTTCAGGAGAATTAACTTAAGTATTAGCGGCTCTGGGTAAATCTCTCCCAATATCTGCAATTTAGAATATATATTTGCAACATTTAAAGGAGAACTATTGTGTGTATAAAGTTTTTTTTAAAATGGTTAAAATTAAAAGTACTTGGGACAGGGATACAGGCCTGGTAATTCCTACCTCCCAATATTGTTTCTGTGAGGAGCACCAGCCAAAAGATAACTGATTCTGCCAGTCTTCCTCCTGGCTTCAGCACTATCTTTAATACAGGAATAGTCCAAGGCTAACCTGGCAAATGAAAACTGTAAGTGCTGTAGCTCCTCAACGAAATGATATTGTGAGGTGGGATCAATCAATCCAATCTCCCTGTCCCAGGTACTTTCTATTTTATAAAGGAAATATTTAGGGTATAGTTATCCTTTAATACTTTTACAACAAACAGTCACAAAAAAGGCACTTTTAATGTCTCCGCCCACTGGGAATTCTGGGATTCAGCTTATTAGATTAGCTGGGCAATACTATTTTATAGCATGAGGCTGTAATGGGCCATCTGTAACTGGCTATCTGGTTTTGCATTCAGCCCTTGGAATGCTGTTAAAGCCTCTTAGAAGGTATAGCATTTCCTAAGGGCTACCACAGAAACATGAAAATTACCCAGAAGTCGATGTTCCTTATTTGCATATCAGAGGGCAGAGCTCTGTAGCCTTAATCCCTCCCTATCCTATTTGATTCCACAGTGACGTCCCTTTAAGAAAAACATTTTTAAGCTCTGTGGAGAGATTTTGGGGAATATTTATAAAGATGCGATGCTGCTATTTCGCGATACCGTGCCTTTAACGGATGACCTTCACGGATGTACTATTACGATCGCAGGAGTGCATTTAGAATCGATCTACTACCGCGTTATATGGCTAAATGGTCGTAAATCTACGACCGCAGATGTAATTTTACGCTAACTCGTGGTACTGGAAGTTACCGATGCAGCTGGTTAATAAATATGCCTCTTTATTCTCACCTTTAGCCCTATAGTCCACCCTCCCTTATAAAGAAAATGTCCTAATCCCAGTTCCCCAAAACACCAACACCGGTACTGCGCCACGGCTGTAAATTACAAAGGAGCAATCTTCTACCTATGATTCCCATCATTTACTCAATATAGACACGTATAACCCCCTTTGTTTAGCTTTTCAGGTACTGTGCCTTTAAGAGAGTCTTGACCATTACTAAACCAGTTTCATTGTGGCTCAGTTCCAGTAACCTGATCAGGTCCACGTTACAATCGCTCAATACACCATCCATTTGCATTATAATCCCCCCTGGCTCCTCTCGGACTCATTACATTAGCTGCCCGCACTTGTTAAGGTGACGAAAATCTCTTCCCAATGTTCAGATCAGATAAAAGACAGAAATAAAAGGCCCAATTCACCGGTTCCAGCCGATCTGCGCCACATAATGGATTAACCCCTGAAATCCCAAACTAGAAAACAAATATCTCTTTATCCCCTGGCCTGCAATGTGTGCGATTTAGATTATGAAACCCCCTGAGATGATTTGAAAGGTCCCACCTACATCGCCCCTATTAGGGTGTGTAGTTACAGTTCTACTTGTTACATTGTGTACAGGACAATCTTACAATTGTTCATTTTCAGTCTTTAGCCTGAATTAACCAGTCAGGTTAACGAGGAATTGAAATGTAAAGGGAACATTGAAAATCAGTTGGATTTATTCAATAAGAAAAAAAATAATCCAATGAACCACTTTATTTCCATAGATGTTATAACGATTTTCAGCAATTTTCAGTTTTTTTTTTTTATGGGGGCCTGAAATTAAATTATTATTAGTATTATCGTCTAGTTTAACCCATGATGACATCTTTTCCTTTTAATATATACATATTTCTGGACCAATAAAACGCAAAGTTATTAAAGGCCATTTTCACCACTAAAAATAAAAATTATATATAGATAAATCACCCCCAACCACCACACAATAGTTAGGACCCGACCGCAAAATGACCCTCAAAAGGTTTCTGCCTCCCCTCCAAGCTCTCTGAGCTCTTTTACAAGTTTGGGCATGCTCCCAGAAGGCAGCTAGGGAAAAAACATTCAGTCATTGGCTGTGTAACTGTTAGTAATAGTGATAGTAATATTATAATGTTATTATAATAGTGAACAATATAAGTTATGTCATATTAGTAAGTAATATGGCAGCTCCCACCCATATGGAATATGTACACGTAATTATTCTAGTGTCATGATAATATAGTAACAGAAAAGAACATTATAAGTAGAGCAGTATGGCAGCCCCCAGCCATATGGAATATGTACACGTAATCATTCTAGTGTCATGATAATATAGTAACAGAAAAGAACATTATAAGTTACACAGCTCACCCAGTCTCATCCAATCTTACACAGTCTCACCCAGTCTCATCCAAGCTCTTACACAGTCTCAACAGTCTCATCCAATCTTACACAGTCTCACCCAGTCTCCCCCAATCTTACACAGTCTCACCCAGTCTCACCCAATCTTACACAGTCTCACCCAGTCCATCCATCTTACACAGTCTCACCCAGTCTCATCCAATCTTACACAGTCTCATCCAATCTTACACGTCTCACCCAGTCTCATCCATATCTTTACACAGTCTCACCCAGTCTCATCCAATCTTACACAGTCTCACCCAGTCTCATCCAATCTTACACAGTCTCACCCAGTCTCACCAATCTACACAGTCTCACCCAGTCTCATCCAATCTTACACAGTCTCACCCAGTCTCATCCAGCCTTACACAGCTCACCCAGTCTCATCCAGTTCTTACACAGTCTCATTCAGTCTCATCCAATCTTACACAGTCTCACCCAGTCTCATCCAATCTTACCAGTCCACCCCAGTCTCATCCAATCTTACACAGTCTCACCCAGTCTCATCCAGTCTTACACAGTCTCACCCAGTCTCATCCAATCTTACACAGTCTCACCCAGTCTCATCCAATCTTACACAGTCTCACCCAGTTTCATCCAATCTTAAAACAGCCCCCACCAGTCTCATCCAATCTTACACAGGACTCTCCAGTCTCATCCAATCTTACACAGTCTCACCCAGTCTCATCCAATCTAACACAGTCCAGAGGTTTTCCTAGTGTTTTTGACACCTGAAACAACTTTTAAATGCCCCCTATAGGTAGACGAATGGTGGCATGTGAAGAGGGCGGGGTTTCAGCCCTCTAGATCATTACTTGGTGTTATCAGCCCTCCATTTCATTACTCTGTGTTATCAGCCCTCCAGATCATTACTCGTTGTTATCATGCCTCCAGTTCATTACTCGGTGTTGTCAGCCCTCCAATTCATTACTCGGTGTTATCAGCCCTCCAGATCATTACTCTGTGTTATCAGTCCTCCAGTTCATTACTCAGTAGTGTCAGCCCTCCAGATCATTTCTCTGTGTTATCAGCCCTCCAGATCATTACTCGTTGTTATCATGCCTCCAGTTCATTACTCGGTGTTGTCAGCCCTCCAATTCATTACTCTGTGTTATCAGCCTCCAGATCATTACTCTGTGTTATCAGTCCTCCAGTTCATTACTCAGTAGTGTCAGCCCTCCAGATCATTTCTCTGTGTTATCAGCCCTCCAGATCATTACTCGGTGTTGTCAGCCCCCCAGTTCATTATTCGGTGTGTCAGCCCTCCAGTTAATTACCTGGTGTTGTCAGCCCTCCAGATCATTACCGGTGTTATCAGCCCTCCAGATAATTACTTTGTGTTATCAGCCCTCCAGATTAGTACTCGGTGTTATCAGCCCCTCCAGTTTATTACTCTGTGTTATCAGCCCTCCAGTTCATTACCCAGTGTTGTCAGCCCTCCAGACCATTACCCGGTGTTATCAGCCCTCCAGATCATTACCCGGTGTTATCATCCTTCCCGTTCATTACTCTTGTTATCAGCCCTCCAGTTCATTACTTGGTGTTATCAGCCCTTCAGTTCATTGCTCGGTGTTGTCAGCACTCCAGATCATTACCCCGTGTTGTCAGCACTCCAGATCATTACCCGGTGTTATCAGCCCTCCAGATCATTACTCGGTGTTATCAGCCCCCAGTTTATTACCTGATGTTATCAGCTTCAGATCATTACTCTGTTTATCAGCCCTAGTTCATTACTCAGTGTTATCAACCCTCCAGTTCATTACTCTGTGTTATCAGCCCTACAGATCATTACTCAGTATTATCAGCCCTCCAGTTTATTACTCTGTGTTATCAGCCCTCCAGTTCATTAATCTGTGTCATCAGCCCTCCAGTTCATTACTCGGTGTTATCAGCCCTCCAGGTCATTACTCAAGTTATCAGCCCTCCAGTCATTACTCTGTGTTCAGCCCTCCAGTCATACTTGGGGTTATCAGCCCTCCAGTTCATTACTCGGTGTTATCAGCCCCCCAGTTCATTACTCGGTGTTATCAGCCCTCCATTTTATTACTCGGTGTTATCAGCTCTCCAGATCATTACTCATTGTTATCATGCCTCCAGTTCATTACTCGGTGTTGTCAGCCCTCCAATTCATTACTCTGTGTTATCAGCCCTCCAGATCATTACTCTGTGTTATCAGTCCTCCAGTTCATTACTCAGTAGTGTCAGCCCTCCAGATTATTTCTCTGTGTTATCAGCCCTCCAGATCATTACTCGGTGTTGTCAGCCCCCCAGTTCATTATTCGGTGTTGTCAGCCCTCCAGTTAATTACCTGGTGTTGTCAGCCCTCCAGATCATTACCGGTGTTATCAGCCCTCCAGATAATTACTCTGTGTTATCATCCCTCCAGATTAGTACTCGGTGTTATCAGCCCCTCCAGTTTATTACTCTGTGTTATCAGCCCCCCAGTTCATTACCCAGTGCTGTCAGCCCTCCAGACCATTACCCGGTGTTATCAGCCCTCCAGATCATTACCCGGTGTTATCATCCTTCCAGTTCATTACTCTGTGTTATCAGCCCTCCAGTTCATTACTTGGTGTTATCAGCCCTCCAGTTCATTACTCGGTGTTGTCAGCACTCCAGATCATTACCCCGTGTTGTCAGCACTCCAGATCATTACCCCGTGTTATCAGCCCTCCAGATCATTACTCGGTGTTATCAGCCCTCCAGTTTATTACCCGATGTTATCAGCCTTTCAGATCATTACTCTGTTTTATCAGCCCTCCAGTTCATTACTCAGTGTTATCAGCCCTCCAGTTCATTACTCTGTGTTATCAGCCCTACAGATCATTACTCAGTATTATCAGCCCTTCAGTTTATTACTCTGTGTTATCAGCCATCCAGTTCATTACTCTGTGTCATCAGCCCTCCAGTTTATTACTCTGTGTTATCAGCCCTCCAGTTCATTACTCTGTGTCATCAGCCCTCCAGTTCATTACTCAGGGGTTATCAGCCCTCCAGGTCATTACTCAATGTTATCAGCCCTCCAGTTCATTACTCTGTGTTATCAGCCCTTCAGTTCATTACTTGGTGTTATCAGCCCTCCAGTTCATTACTTGGTGTTATCAGCCCCCCAGTTCATTACTCGGTGTTATCAGCCCTCCGTTATACTCGTGTTATAGCCTCCATTCTGACCTCCAGTTCATTACTCGGTGTTATTCAGCCCTCCGTTCATACTCAGGTGTTATCAGCCCTCCAGTCATTACTCGGTGTTATCAGCTCCCAGTTCATACTCGGTGGTTATCATGACTCGGTTCACTCAGAATTGGTGTTTAGCTTCCAGTTCATGACCGGTGTGTTATCAGCCCTCCAGTTCATTACTCGGTGTTATCAGCCCTCCAGATCATTACTCGGTGTTTTCAGCCCTCCAGATCATTACTCGGTGTTGTCAGCCCTCCAGATCATTACTCGGTGTTGTCAGCCCTCCAGATCATTACTCGGTGTATCACATCCCACGATTGTTTTAAAGTCTGATTTGTGTCTGCCTGCACTGCATTGCCTAATGAAAATTGGTTGGATGGTATAAACCTTAGTTTAGTAGTTCTGTGACAAATAGAAACACAATGTTTGTTTATAAATACTGAGAATGTATTTGTTGTACATGAAACAGAAAATCGCTGTCAATGCCTCTGGTAGCCTGTAGGTGGCAGAAACCTTCTTGGAGACAGTGCAATTCATTCATAAACTGCAATGTCCATTTCAAAGGCCATTCGATTGGCCACAGATTACATGACCGCTCCTAAAAAATAATAAAACCACCAGAATCAAATGATCACCGGAGTGCAGAATCGCTGACGCTCGTAAATATAAGAAACCCAATGGCAACAAAAACTTGTGTATCAGTTTAGGGTTTGTTCACACAAACAACGCACGCAAACGCATCACAACGTGTCATTACAGCTGACCATCTGACAATCCATCCAAAAAACTGGACCTGGTGATTGATCGGATTAGCAATACGCTGGCCTATAGAAGTGATAATCACTTCTATGGATAGAATACAAATTATTGCCCAATCTACAGGCAGCGTATCAACCGGCAAGTTGGAGGGAATTTTATTTTCTCAAAAGTGTTTCATTCTGTCAAAAATACTGATCTCTATTGTACATGGCTACATTGTAGCTTAATAAGAACTATGACACAATAAGAGGTATGGTTTGCTGCATGCTGGCGCTCTCTGGTGGTTTGATTTGTTATGACAAGTGGCTTTAACTTTTGTTACTAGAAAGTGACAAATTCCTGTTCTTTCTATTTCTTCTTTCATTTTATTGTTCCTATTTTTTGGACTGTATCTCCTCCCACAGTTTTTGACTCAGAGACATGAAATTCGGTGCGGGGCATATAGGAGAAGTGTTCAGTTACCTATCCACGGAATCCACGGAAGCTTTACCGCAATATCTGCAAATGTACGGCCATTTTTTGCCTAGACATTGAGTAGAACCAAACGTGAACATTCTAAGAGGCCAACTGTCACACAACAGACACAGATACACACACCTACTGATACACCCCAACACCCACCACAACCTTTTCCATGACGACCAAACACACACAGCGGTGTCTCTAGGATTTTTGCCACCTGAGCCAAACGTTTGAATGAAGCCCCTATGTACTACTAGACGCCATGTTTCTTTTCCTTCTGCTCTGCTGCCTCTCTGATATTAAGCAGGGGCGCTGCCCTGAGCAATTTGCTCATATTGCCTCATTAGAGAGACACCCCTGGGCACGCAATAATAAGAATATATTAATTTAATCACAATCATTTAGGAAATGTTTGTGTCCCTTTCATTGCTATAGCAAGATTATTGAGTTTTAAAACCTCCAGTACAGACACACACACATTCCTTCCCATAATGCAGCATAATTCAAGACGAATTCCAAGTTTATATTTTTACTGCAGGTGTTTTTTTCGGATCGTGATGAAATCAATAAATTCATTTAATAGGAAGTTACACAGTAGTGGGAATTAAAGGAAACGTCCACCCAAATGTTTCTCCTAAGGTAGTTGACCCCTGTCCATAACCGAAATATTTCTTTATAAAAATGCTTAGATCGATTTTTACAGCCCCTTCTCTCCCGTGACGGAAGTTGCAAGCAGGGGCCGGACCGGCAGCCGCGGCTGATGTCATTTTAGACGACACAGGAGAGAAGGGTCTGTAAGTAGCGATTTAAGAGGTACCTATCTTAGGTCCAAATGGATTTACGCTAGGTAGATCCAGATTGTGAGGGGGGAGGGGGGGAGGCCTCCCCTGCGCATGTCACAATCCTTGTTGCGGTTAAGGAAGCAGCAGGGACCAGGTGACTCACGGACACCTCCTACTCTTAACATAACGTAAATCCTTACACGCCACATTCCCATTCTCTTCTTCGTGGATTAATGAAAGCAATTCGTTTAATAACTTTCTATATAAATTGGGGTTTGACATTCACCATCCAGAGCCAGACAGTAACATTATATATTATTATAGCTGGTGTGATTATGTATCCGCCCCATTCACAAACCAATATTCTCCTGTGTTTACAACTTCCTGTCTGTTGCCTGATACAATGTTGCATTTTGACATAATGTTACAAAGTAACAGATTAGGAGCCACACAATAGTGTCCCTGGGTAACAACGCAATTATAGAGACCAGGCTTTGGTCTCCATGTCCCATTGTTAATTCTGGTGGCCGTAAGGGTTTTCACCAGGAGGGAGGAATGTTACCTAAGCAACTCTATGTTGTCTTTACAAGTTATAGATCCTAGAAAGTATTTTCATTAAAGCAGCCAACCTGCAAGACAGCTCCTCAGCCATGGCAAAGATCTTTTCTGCCAAGCCAAATGCCATTCCGCACCCTTCATCTCACCTAGGAAATCCCCAGTCTCTCTCTGTGCGAGGAATTTCTACAGTCGGAGGAAGGAGAGAGAGTCCCAATGTGCACAAATGTCCCAACCAAGAGGAAACTATTGTAAAGGACAATCTAGGTGACATCTCCAACCATCAGCTTGATAACTGGCAAAAGCTTGACCGCTGGGCCAACCTAGGTAATTGTGGGAATAGGAGGATTATATGTTATATAAAGTTACTATTAATAAATTACAGGAATTAATAAGAAGTTATTTAATAAATGGAAACAATTCTCATTAGTTACATCAGTAAAACATTATTAGAAAGGGTTAATTTTACCTGTTTCCATATGTTTGTTAATTTATAGGAGTGGGAGCTGCCATATTGCTCTAACTTATAATGTTCTTTTCTGTTACTATATTATCATGACACTAGAATGCAAATAATGTTGAGATTTGTAGTTTATCTACAGCGGAAGTATCTACAATTTCCTCCTTAACCGGTTCACATCTTTGTACTCCACGTCCGTCATTTCAATCCCCAATTCGTAGAGAACCTTACGGAATTGTATACATCTATGGAGTCAGTAGGGAAATGCGGGAGAGTTCGAAGTGCCTGCAGGGATAAGGAGCCAATCAATATCCTCAGAGACAACCAGTAGGGATAAGGAGCCAATCAGGATCATCAACGGACAACCCTAGGGAAAGAGCAACAGGACCTCAGATCAACAGTAGGATAAGGAGCCAATAGGATCCTCAGAGACAACCATAGGGATAAGGAGCCAATCAGGATCCTCAGAGAACAACCAGTAGGGATAAGGAGCCAATCAGGATCCTCAGAGACAACCTGTAGGGATAAGGAGCCAATCAGGATCCTCGAGACAACCAGTAGGGATAAGGAGCCAATCGATCCTCAGAGACAAACCAGTAGGGATAAGGAAGCCAATCAGGATTCTCAGAGACAAACAGTAGGATAAAAGCCAATCAGTCCTCAGAGACAAAAAAAAAAAGATGTCCCTGACCTGTTTGGGCAATGTCCTTCAGCATTAATGAACTTCCTGTGCCACCTTCACTGTGTGTTGTGTTCCTCCTCAGTGGGTCCAGCCAATCAGGGGGTCTTTGTTTTCTTCCCTCTTGAACCGATCGTAGAAGGAATCAAAGGTGATCACTGGTTATCCTCCAAACGCAGTCTGACAAATGGAAGGTTAATGGGCATTAGATCAGCCACATTTATCACAATGGATCAATATCTTTAAAGGGAAACTGTGGTCTCCCAAACAAGTTCCTACCTTTAAAATGAGCCATCAACCATTTCTCTACGTGCTGCAAGACCCAATATGAAGAAACACTGATCAGAAAGTTAGGGGATGGGAGGTTCTGAATCTGCGGTCAGAATACATCTTCCTCCTAATCTGCGGGTTGCACATGCTCAGTGCAGGAGAAATCAGAACAAACTGGGAAGAGATTGAGTTACAGTGACTGAAGGGAGGGGAAAGGGGGGCAGAACAGCACAGCCCAGCCCCCAAGCAGGGAGTGTGTAAGGTGTGTAAATGTTTGTCTTTTTTTAATGCCTCCCACTCGCTGGCCCCCTGGTCCTTACCACTCATTGGCCCCCATGGCTCCTCCCTTCTGGGGCCCTGTGGCCCCCTTGGTCCCTTCTCTTGCAGCTTTTCATGGCCCCCTACCATTCACAGGCCCCCCTTGGCCCATTCTTTGGCAGCCCCCATAGCCTGTTCCCTTGCAACCCCCCTTGACTCATTTCCACTTACGGGCCCCATGGCCCCTCCCCTTGCAGGCCCATGGCCCCTCACCCATTGGCACCTCAGACCTATAACGCCCACTAAAGAAAAAAAAACAGCATTTTCAGGCGAATCAGACAGAAAGTGCTGATTCTGCCTCTGCCTGAAAACACTGAGTGATTGTCACATGGTTTCAGAGCAAGAAGCAGGAAGAGCAGGGGATCCGGTGATGCTGCCATATAACACATAAAAATGGAAATTGTTCAAAACTATGTAAAAAAAAAAAAAAGGTAAATTGCAAAAATACTCAGGAAAGCATGTGAAGTTTCTCATCCATCCAGGTCACGGTATATCTGTAATATTCATCATCCAGGTCACGGTATATCTGATATTCATCCCATCCAGGTCACGGTAATGTAATATCATCCATCCAGGTCACGGTATATCTGTATATTCATCCATCCAGGTCACGGTATATCTGTAATATTCATCCATCCGAGTATATCTGTAATATTCATCCATCCAGGTCATGGTATATCTGTAATATATCCATCCGGTCACGGTATATCTGTAATATTCATCATCCAGGTCACGGTATATCTGTAATATTCATTCATCCAGGTCATGATATCTGTAATATTCATTCCATCCAGGTATGGTATATCTGTAATATTCATCCTCCAGGTCACGGTATATCTGTAATATTCATCCATCCAGGTCACGGTGTATTCTGTAATATTCATCCATCCAGGTCAACGGTATAATCTGTTAATATTCATCCATCCAGTCACGGTATATCTGTAATATCATCCATCCAGGTCACGCGGTGTATCATGATATTCATCCATTCAGGTCACGGTTATCTGTAATATTCATTCCCATCCGGGGTCACGGTATAATCTGATTAATATCCATCCAATCCAGGTCACGGTATATCTGTATATTATTCCAGGTCACGTATATTGTAATATATTCATTCATCCAGGTCACGGTATATCTGTAATATTCATCCATTCAAGGTAACCGGTATATCTGTAATATTATCCCATTCAGGTTCACGGTATATCTGTAATTATTCATCCATCCAGGTCATGGTATATCTGTAATATTCATCCATCCGGTCACGGTATATCTGTAATATTCATCATCCGGGTCACGGTATATCTGTAATATCCATCCATCCAGTTCACGGTTAATCTGTAATAGTTATTCATCCAGGTTACGGTATATCTGAATATTATTCATCCAGGTCACGGTATATCTAATATTCATCCATCCAGGTACGGTATATCTGTAATATTCATCCATCCAGGTCACGGTTATCTGTAATATTCATCCATCCAGGTCATGGTATATATTTGTAAATATTCATCCATCCAGGTCACGGTATATCTGTAATATTCATCCATCCAGGTCATGGTATATCTGTAATATTCATCCATCCAGGTCACGGTATATCTGTAATATTCATTCATCCAGTCACGGTATATCTTAATATTCATCATCCAGGTCATGGTATATCTGTAATATTCATCCATCCAGGTCACGGTATATCTGTAATATTCATTCATCCAGGTCATGGTATATCTGTAATATTTCATACATACAGGTCATGGTATATCTGTAATATTCATCCATCCAGGTCATGGTATATCTGTATATTTCATCCATCCAGGTCACGGTATATCTGTAATATTCACCATCCAGGTCACGGTATATACTGTAATAATTCATACATCCAGGTCATGGTATAGTCTGTAATATCCATCCATCCGGTCACGGTTATCTGTAATATTCATCATCAGGTCACGGTCGGTATATCTGTAATATTCATACATCCAGTCATGGTATACTGTAAATCATCCATCCAGGTACACGTTAATACCTGTATATTCATACATCCAGGTCATGGTATATCTGTAATATTCATCCATCCAGGTCACGGTATATCTGTAATATTATATCCATCCAGGCATGTTATATCTGTATATTCTTCATCCAGGTCACGGTAATCTGTAATATTCATTCATCCAGGTCCACAGGTATATCTGTAATATTCATCCAGCAGGTCACAGGTATATCTGTAATATTCATCCATCCAGGTCACGGTATATCTGTAATATTTCACATCCAGGTCGGTATATCTGTAATATTCATCCATCTCAGGTCACGGTATATCTGTAATATTCATCCATCCCGGTCACAGTGTTATATCTGTAATATTCATCCATCCAGGTCACGGTATATCTGTAATATTCATCCATCCAGGTCACGGTATATCTGAATATTCATCCATCCAGGTCACGGTTATATCTGTAATATTACATCCATCCAGGTCACCGGTGTATATCTGTAATATTCATTCATCCAGGTCACGTATATCTGTATATTCATTCATGGTCACGGTAATCGTAATATCATCCATCCAGGTCACGGTATATCGGTAATATTCATTCCATCCAGGTCACGGTATATCTGTAATATTCATCCATCCAGGGGTCACGGTTATATCTGTAATATTCATCCATCCAGGTCAGGTATATCTGTAATATTCATCATCCAGGTCAGGTATATCTGTAATATTCATTCATCCAGGTCACGGTTATATCGTTTATCATTCATCCATCCAGGTCACGGTAATCTGTATATTCATTCATCCAGGTCACGGTAGATCGTAAGATTATTCACCAGGTCATGGTATATCTGTAATATCATCCATCCAGGTCACGTATATCTGTAATATTCATTCATCCAGGTCATGGTATATCGTATATCATTCACCAGGGCACGGTATATCTGTTTATTCATCATCCAGGTCATGGTTAATCTGTAATATTCATCCATCCAGGTCACGGTATATATGTATATTCATTCATCAGGTTCACAGTAATCGTAATATTCATTCATCCAGGTCACGGTATATCTGTAATATTCATTCATCCAGGTCACGGTATATCGTTAATATTCATCCATCCAGGTCACGGTATATCTGTAATATTTCACCATCCAGGTCACGGTATATCTGTAATATTCATTAATTCATCCAGGTCACGGTATATCTGTAATATTCATATCCAGGTCACGTATATCTTTAATATTCATTATCAAGGTCATGTATATCTGAATATTCATTCATCCAGGTCACGGTATATCTGTAATATTTCATCATCAGGTCACGTATCTCTGTAATATTTATTCATCCAGGTCACGGTATATCTGTAATATTCATCCATCCAGGTCACGGTATATCTGTAATATTTCATCCACAGGTCATGGTAATCTGTAATATTATCCATCCATGTCATGGGTATATCTGTAATATTCATCCATCCAGTCATGGTATGTATAATATACTAGTCAGGTATATCTGTACTATTTCTCCAGGTCACGGTATATCTGGATATTCATATCCAGGTCACGGTATATCTGTAATATTCATCTATCCAGGTAACGGTATATCAGTAATATTCATCATCAGGTCATGGTTATATCTGTAATACATCATCCAGGTCACGGTATATCTGTAATTATTCATATCAGGTCACGGTTAATCTGAATATTCATTATCCAGGTCATGGATATTGTAATATCATTCATCCAGGTCATGGTATATCTGTTGTATTCAATAGATCAACTGGACTTGAAATGTAGTTCTTGAAGACGTTTCGCTAGTCATCCGACTGGCTTTCTCATTCAGAAGATTGTACAGAAATCTGTGGCAATATGTACCCTGGAAAATCCAATTAGCATATCACAGCCAGGTGTTAAGGGTGTGATTGATAGTGGCGTGAGGTGTTAAGGAACGCCCAGAGTAATTGGTAAAACAGCATTGTACATGGCAGACAGTTGGTGTCGAACCCCCCCCTCTATTTAGGCTTGGTTTCTTTATTTTCACATAAATGGCCTCCTTAAACCTCTTGAACCAGTACGTTCCTTCGCCAATAGTTAACATTACAATCTTCAAAGGTAGTCCTTTATCCTTAAGATGCAGATACAAGGGAGTCCTGACCGAGGATTGGCTCTTCTGTGCTGGGCCATACGTTGATGCAGTTGCTTGTTTGGTCTCCCCCAACTACAATCAGAGCATTCTTCACTGCACTGCACTGCATATATGATGTCGCTTTTCTTGTGTTAGGTATTGGGTCTTTTGGATGTACCAATTGCTGCCTCAGTGTGTTGTTAGTTTAAAGCAGACAGGGATACGATGTTTTTTGAAAATTCTTCTTCATTTCCGGAGACCCCTGCTACATATGGGATGACCATGTTCTTCCTCCTGTCTTGCTTTTCCCCTATCATCTAATTCAAGTCCAGTTGATCTAATTGAATACAACAGATATACCATGACCTGGATGAATGGAACCTTCCACAAGCATATTTCTAATCATTTGGGGGGAGAAAACCTCAAACTTGTACGGCATATGAAAAGACAGCAAGGAAATTGGCAGATTACAGAAAACCACCTACGATTTAACCTCCGATTGCAGACAACAAAGGCTAGTACCAGCAGGATATGTCTGGATTCCACGGTTAAAGGCATCAGAGCAAACAGATACTGCAAAGGCTCAAACACAGCTCCTAATGAACGGGTTAGACAGACACATTTTACAGTCGATGCTTTAATGCAACACATAGTCAACTAGAACAGAACCTGGCCTCACAGCTACCTGTGTCCATCTGGGAAAGAGTGATGGGGTTCACCAAAACGCACAGCTTTCTCAGCAATGTAAGGCAAACAAAGGCAACAGAACAAGTTCTCTATTCTGTCATCCCAGAACAGCCCAAAGGAGAACAACTACCTTGGATACAAAAGGAGGGAAGTGTCACTTCATCAAACAAGGAGGAATGGGTGAGAAACTTGTCTAACAGGACCCTGACCCAGCCAGAATGGAGTCCTTGGTAAGGGCTTGAATTTTGCCATCACCCCATAAGCCATCCCTGGGTGGATATTATAGCAGCCACAGAAAGCCTCTATCCACAGAAATAAGGTATCACAGAGTGAGGCAGAACAACTTCGCCTTAAGGTATCTGCAGCCTAGCCAGTGCTAAACCTCCTTCATCTAACCTGACTACACAGGAAAGGAGAGCCTTAACATCCCTCAAGAAAGATTCCAGTATCACCATTCTACCGGCAGATAAGGAAGATGCACGTGGTACTCAAACCCTCCAGATACATGATAAGGTGACCATGCTCCTGGCCGATAAACAACACATATGAGGCTTTAACAAGGGATCCCACCAGCCGTTACAAGAAAAGAGTCATAGACTTACTACAACAGCTTCAAAAGGAATAAGCCATTGACTGAGCAATGTATCATCGCCTCTACCTGGTGAGGCACATCCATGCATATATGGACTCCCAAAGATACATAAGGAAGGGGCCCCACTAAGACCTATAGTCAGCAGCATCAAATCGGTAACATACAAGGTGGCAAAATATCTAGCTAACATCTTAGGACCATTGGTGGGAAGTTCTAAGCATCACATCCAGAACTCTCAGGATTTCACCAACAAGATTGAAGATATGTACTCGGTGTAGAAGAAACAGGGTGTCCATGATGTGACATCTCTCTTCACTTGTATACCCACCAGGAGGCTGTTGACATGGTGAGAAAACGGTGGGCCAAGACAGCACTCTCACCAGCAGAACTGATCTAAACCAGAACAGGTGTGTCCTTGTTGGACTTGGCCTGAATACCACCTATTTCAAATACAGGGATAAGTTCTATAAGCAAAAACATGGATGTGCTATGGGATCTCCAGGTTCACCTATTGTGGCAACCTTTACATGGAGGAGGGTAGAAACACAGGCGCTTAATACCTTTAAGGGCATAGCACCAGCCACTGGTTCAGATATGTGGATGACACCTGGGTTAAAATCCACCAGAGGAAGTCAAGCTTACAGGACAAACATTAATGCGGTGGACAAAAAATTAAATTCACAAGGAAGAGGTACAAAACAACAAACTGGCTTTCTTGGACTGCTTGGTAGAAGTTAAGGAAAATGGTAAACTGGAAGTAGAGGTTTACAGAAAACCAACACACACAGATCAGTATTTGATGTTGACTCCCACCACCCTTTAGATCACAAGCTGGGGGTCATCAGAACCCTGCACACACAGAGCTGAGAACATCCCCACTAGCACAGAGGCGGGAACATCCCCACTAGCACAGAGGCGGCATGGAGAACATCCCCCATAGCACAGAGCTGAGAACATCCCCACTAGCACAGAGCGAGGAACATCCCCACTAGCACAGAGCTGAGAACATCCCCACTAGCACAGAGGCGAAGGCTAAAGAAATGAAACATCTCAGAGGAGCCCTTAAAACTGTGGATATCCAGACTGGGCCTTTGTCAAAAGAAGTAGAAGAAAAAAGAAAAAACCAATACCAACAGTGAAGGGGAAAAGCAAGACAAGGAGGAAGAACATGGTCATCCCATATGTGCAGGGGTCTCCGAGAAATTAAGAAGAATTTTCAAAAGACATCGTATCCCTGTCTGCTTTAAACCGAACAACACACTGAGGCAGCAATTGTGTACATCGAAAGACCCAATACCAAAACACAAAAAAAGCGACATCATATATGCAGTGCAGGCAGTGAAGAATGCTCTGATTTGTATGTGGGGGAGACCAAACAGCAACTGCATCAACGTATTGCCCAGCACAGAAGAGCCATTCTCGGGTCAGGACTCAGCCGTGTATCTGCATCTTAAGGATAAAGGACATACCCCTTTGAAGATTGTAATGTTAACACATGGCGAAGGAACGTGACTGGTTCAAGAGAGGTGTTAAGGAGGCCATTATATGTGAAAATAAAGAAAAACCAAGCCTAAATAGAGGTGGGGGGGTTCGACACCAACTGTCTGCCATGTACAATGCTGTTTTAACACCTTACTCTGGGCGTTCTATAACACCTCTTAGCCACTACTAATCACACCCTTAACACCTGGCTGGTGATATGCTATATGGGATTTCCAGGGTACATAATTGCCACAGATTCTTGTACAAGTCATTCTGAATTGAGAAAGCCAGTCGGTAGATAGCGAAAAGTCTTCAAGAACTACATTTCAAGTCAGTTGATCTAATTGAATACAACAGATATACTCAGGAAAGCAATTCCTGTCAATTTACCTAAAGTTATTTTTGGACCACAGTTTCCCTTTAACATTGTATTTCAAATAATTTCAATAAAATAAATGATAAGATAATACTAATAATAATGAGGTTAATGATAATGATGTTTATAATAATAAAATACTGATAATACTATTAATAAAGTTATACTAATCATAATATAGTAATAATAATAATGATAATGAAAATACTGATAATAGTAATAATAATCATAGTTATTATCATAATTAAAAAATAATAATTATCAGTCAAGTTTAGGTATATGAGAATTTACCGCTGCAGAAGCTCCGCAACTGTTGTGTGCTTAAAAATGACCCAGAAATGTCGTCAGTATGACAAGCAATGAGTCCCTTGAAGAAAAACAAACAAACATTATAGTAACCACAATAAACTGTGTGCCACTGACTTAGACATGCTCAGTGGTGATTTACCCAGGGAGAGAGCATCTCTCCCTTGGTATATCATTTTATAATCTGGTGAGAATTGGGCTTCTCTAGAAACTATCAGTGATAATGTGGAACCGTCCACAGATACTGAATTAATACCGATACCTTTTTCACTTCCCTCGGCCTTCTGGGTCATTATTTAGGAACAGAGATTTCAGTTTGTAAACCCTCCGGAGTTTAACTTATCGAACAGTCGGATTCAAACTAAAAACAGGGAAGAGACAAACAATGAATTACTGATCCCCAAATACAATTCATTGTCAGTGTTCTTTGCTACCATGTTGCACATCTATTTAAGGACACATAGAGATGTTAGCTAAATAAACCAGTAAGACCAATCCCAGTGAATAAATCCTAGTGAGAGCTCAACCTCTTCTGTCTGTGATTGGAGCTGAGAAGGGTCCAGAAGTGGAATCTCTTTGTTCATTCGTCTGTCAATGAAGGTTCTTCCTACAGAACAAGAACACAGACATTTCCATCAGATTACAGAACGCAGACATTCCATCAGTTACAAGAACGCAGACATTTCCATCACTTACAAGAACGCAGACATTTCCATCATTCACAGAACGCAGACATTTCCATCATTCACAAGAAGCAGTTCATCACTCACAAGAACGCAGACATTTCCATCAGTCACAGAACGCAGACATTTCCATCAGTTACAAGAACGCAGACATCCTCAGTTACAGAACGCGCCATTTCCATTAAAGAGCAGCATTTCATCATACAAGACGCAGACATTTCCATCAGTTACAAGAACGCAGACATTTCCATCAGTTACAGAACGCAGACATTTCCATCAGTTACAAGAACGCAGACATTTATATCAGTTACAAGAAGCAGACATTTCTATCAGTCACAAAAGAACGCGACATTTCCATCATTCACCAGAACGCAGACATTTCCATCACTCACAGAACGCAGACATTTTCCATCAGTCACAAGAACGCAGACATTTCCATCAGTCACAAGAACGCAGACATTTCCATCAGTCACAGAACGCAGACATTTCCATCACTTACAAGAACGCAGACATTTCCATCACTTACAAGAACGCAGGACATTTCCATCAATACAAGAACGCAGACATTTCCATCAGTCCACAAGAACGCAGACATTTCCATCCAGTACAAGAACGCAGACATTTCCATCCTCACAGAACGCAGACATTTCCATCACTTACAAGAACGCAGACATTTCCATCAGTCACAAAAGCAGACATTTCATCAGTTCAACAAAGAACGCAGACATTTACCATCACAAGAACGCAGACATTTCCATCAGTCACAAGAACGCAGACATTTCCATCAGTCACAAGAACGCAGACATTTCCATATCAGTCACAAGAACGCAGACATTTCCATCAGTCACAAGACGCAACAGTTTCATCAGTACAGAACGCAGACATCTTCCATAGTCACAAGAACGCAGACATTTCCATCAGTTCAAAGACGCAGAATTCCATCAGTCACAAGAACCAGACATTTCTCAGTCACAAGAAGCAGACATTTCCATCGTCACAAGAACACGAGACATTTCCATCAGTTACAAGAACGCAGACATTTCATCAGTCACAAGAACGCAGACATTTCCATCAGTCACAAGAACGCAGACAGACATTTCCATCAGTCACAAGAACGCAGACATTTCCATCCGTCACAAGAACGCAACATTTCCATCAGTCACAAGAACGGCAGACATTTCCATCAGTCACAAGAACGCAGGACATTTCCATCAGTTACAAGACACGACATTTCCATTAGTCCACAAGAACACAGACATTTCCTACAGTTACAGAACGCAGACATTTCCATCAGTTACAAGAAAACAGACATTTCCATCAGTTACAAGAACGCAGACATTTCCATCAGTTACAGAACGCAGACATTTCCATCAGTTACCAAATTTTCCATCCGTCACCAAGAACGCAGAAATTTCCATCAGTTACAAGAACGCAGACATTTCATCAGTTACAATAACGCAGACATTTCCTGTTACAAGCATGAACATTCATCAGTTACAAGAAGCCGAATTTCCATCAGTTACAAGAATGCAGACATTTCCATCAGTTACAAGAAACGAAGACATTCCATCAGTACAAGAACGCAGACCTTTCCATCAGTTACAGGAACGCAGACATTCCATCAGTTACAAGAAGCAGGACATTCCATCATTACAAGAATCAGACATTTTTTACTAGACATAGACACAAGGTCATAGAGGAATTTCACTTTAAGCTGTAGGGTGAGGCCACAAAGGAACACATGCATGCTTTGATGCAATCCCACAATGTTGTAGCACTTTTATTGGCAAAAAATAGTGATCAAATGCGCTCCAAAAAGCGGAACACAGCACACCGACTTGTGGCCAGACCATTGGCCAACACTAAAGGCACTTTTTAATGCGCGATGGGATCACAATCACGTTAAAAGCGTAATACTTACTGAAAAAAACGAAACGTTTGCGTTGCAGTGTGGCCGTGCCCTCAGCCGACGTTAAAATTATGTGCTAAAATTTGCGAAAATGCGGTATTAAACCATGTGCGCCAGATGCGCTATTATGGAGTCAAAGTTGCGCTAACCGATTGTGAAGATCTGGGTAAACTGTCTCATTTACCCAGAGCCACTGGGCAGTTTTATGGCGTTAAGTCGCGCGTTATCAGCAAGCTTAACTTTAATTCATCTCTTATCACGGGTTTTGCAAAGACAGCGAGCGCATCCGGCACACGCAATTCAATATCCTTTTGGGACTTACCACAGTCACAAATGCAATATTGAACTGTGTTCAGGAGAATTAACAAGTATTAGCGGCTCTGGGTAAATCTCTCCAATATCTGCAATTTAGAATATATATTTGCAACATTTAAGGAGAACTATTGTGTGTATAAAGTTTTTTTTAAAATGGTTAAAATTAAAAGTACTTGGGACAGGATACAGGCCTGGTAATTCCTACCTCCCAATATGTGTTCTGTGAGGGCACCAGCCAAAAGATAACTGATTCTGCCAGTTTCCTCCTGGCTTCAGCACTATCTTTAATACAGGAATAGTCCAAGGCTAACTGGCAAATGAAAACTGTAAGTGCTGTAGCTCCTCAACGAAATGATATTGTGAGGTGGGATCAATCAATCCAATCTCTGTCCCAGGTACTTTCTATTTTATAAAGGAAATATTTAGGGTTAGTTTCCTTTAATACTTTTACAACAACAGTCACAAAAAGGCACTTTTAATGTCTCCGCCCACTGGGAATTCTGGGATTCAGCTTATAGATTAGCTGGGCAATACTATTTTATAGCATGAGGCTGTAATGGGCCATCTGTAACTGGCTAGGTTTTGCATTCAGCCCTTGGATGCTGTTAAAGCCTCTTAGAAGGTATAGCATTCCTAAGGGCTACCACAGAAACATGAAAATTACCCAGAAGTCGATGTTCCTTTTTGCATATCAGAGGGCAGAGCTCTGTAGCCTTAATCCCTCCCTATCCTATTTGATTCCACAGTGACGTCCCTTTAAGAAAAAAATTTTAAGCTTGTGGAGAGATTTTTGGGAATATTTATAAAGATGCGATGCTGATATTCGCCGATACCGTGCCTTTAACGGATGACCTTCACGGATGTACTATTACGATCGCAGGAGTGCATTTAGAATCGATCTACTACCGTACGTTATATGGCTAAATGGTCGTAAATCTACGACCGCAGATGTAATTTTAAGCAACTCGTGGGACTGGAAGTTACCGATGCAGCTGGTTATAAATATGCCTTTTATTTCTCACTTAGCCCTATAGTCACCCTCCCTATAAAGAAAATGTCCTAATCCCAGTTCCCCAAAACACCAACACCGGTACTGCGCCACGGCTGTAAATTACAAAGGAGCAATCTTCTACCTTGATTCCCATCATTTACTCAATATAGACACGTATAACCCCCTTTGTTTAGCTTTTCAGGTACTGTGCCTTTAGAGAGTCTTGACCATTACTAAACCAGTTTCATTGTGGCTCAGTTCCAGTAACCTGATCAGGTCCACGTTACAATCGTCAATACACCATCCATTGCATTATAATCCCCCCTGGCTCCTCTCGGACTCATTCATTAGCTGCCCGCACTTGTTAAGGTGACGAAAATCTCTTCCCATGTTCAGATCAGATAAAAGACAAAATAAAAGGCCCAATCACCGGTTCCAGCCGATCTGCGCCACATAATGGATTAACCCTGAAATCCCAAACTAGAAAACAAATATCTCTTTATCCCCTGGCCTGCAATGTGTGCGATTTAGATTATGAAACCCCCTGAGATGATTTGAAAGGTCCCACCTACATCGCCCTATTAGGGTGTGTAGTTACAGTTCTACTTGTTACATTGTGTACAGGACAATCTTACAATTGTTCATTTTCAGTCTTTAGCCTGATTAACCAGTCAGGTTAACGAGGAATTGAAATGTAAAGGGAACATTGAAAATCAGTGGATTTATCAATAAGAAAAAAAATAATCCAATGAACCCTTTATTTCCATAGATGTTATAAACGATTTTCAGCAATTTTCAGTTTTTTTTTTTTTATGGGGCCTGAAATTAAATTATTATTAGATTATCGTCTAGTTTAACCCATGATGACATCTTTTCCTTTTATATATACAATTTCTGGACCAATAAAACGCAAAGTTATAAAGGCCATTTTCACACATAAAAATAAAAAAATATATATAGATAAATCACCCCCAACCACCACACAATAGTTAGGACCCGACCGCAAAATGCCCTCAAAAGGTTTCTGCCTCCCCTCCAAGCTCTCTGAGCTCTTTTACAAGTTGTGGCATGCTCCCAGAAGGCAGCTAGGGAAAAAAAATTCAGTCATTGGCTGTGTAACTGTAGTATAGTGATAGTAATATTATAATGTTATTATAATAGTGAACAATATAAGTTATGTCATATTAGTAAGTAAATGGCAGCTCCACCCCCATAGGAATATGTACACGTAATTATTCTAGTGATGATAATATAGTAAACAGAAAAGAACATTATAAGTAGAGCAGTATGGCAGCCCCCAGCCATATGGAATATGTACACGTAATCATTCTAGTGTCATGATATAATAGTAACAGAAAAGAACATTATAAGTAGAGCAGTATGGCAGCCCCGCCCTATGGAATATGGACCGTAATCCCTCGTCTCCTTGCCATTTCCGTCCTACCGCGATTTGGTTCATGGGGTGGTGCGTGGTGTTCTGTGTGGAGACTTTTCCTAATGTTTATTATTTCTCTTCCCCTACCCAAACATTATTGCCTATATCTAATCCCTCTGTATGTCCATCCTTCCGCAATCCCTCAGCGTGATACGGGAGTGCTTACCGCTTCTCAGTCACTTTTCCTCCTTGCCCCTGATCTGACTTCCCTGGGACTCTTTCATTCATTAGGTAGGGATGTGTGAATCCAGTCTCTATGGCCATCCCATGCAATTACCCTCAATTGTCTAGATCTCCCGAGGTCCCCCAGTCTGGTTCCTTCAGTACAATTCCACTTGGTTTTTTACAGCTGCCAGTGTCCAAGCTCAGGCAGTCGTGCTTCCCACCTCTTCCATCCAACTCTTCCACAGCTGTTCCTCCACCGCCCAATGTCTTCGCCAACCCGCACACTTCTTACCAGCCTCCCGCCATCCGATCTCATCAATCTTTTACTCCCACATGTCTCACCATCTCATGCCAAATGCCTTACCAGTTCTTCACGACACTCATTTTCTCATACAAGTCTTAACCCGCCGCTCCTTCTCTACGCTTTACCCAATTTCTTCACTTTCCTTCATCTTACACAGTCCTCGACCCAGTCTCATCAGATCATCTAACACAGTCTCACACCCCATCGCATCCATCTGGGACCAGTCTCCCAGTCTCATCCAATCTACACAGTTCTCACCCAATCTCATCCAATCTACACAGTCTCACCCAATCTTACACAGTCTCACCCAATCTCATCCAATCTTACACAGTCTCACCCTATCTTACACAGTCTCACCCAATCTCATCCATCTTCACAGTCTCACCCATCTCATCCAATCTACACAAGTCTCACCCTCCGTCCATCACATCTACCAGTCTCACCCAGTCTCATCCAATCTTACACAGTCTCACCCAGTTCTCATCCAATCTTACACACCTCACCCAGCATTCTTCCCCCAATCTTCAACAGTCTCACCCAGTCTCTCACCCTCATTCTAACAGTCTCCACCCAATCTTACACAATCTCACCCAATCTTACAGTTTCATCCAATCTACACAGCTCCCCAGTCCATCAATCTTACCACACTCTCACCCAGTCTCCCCCCAATCTTACACAGTCTCACCCAGTCTCACCCAATCTTAACAGTCTCACCCAATCTTACACAATCTCACCCAATCTTACAGTTTTCCATCATCTACACAGTCTCACCCAGTCTCATCCAACTCTACACAGTCCTACCCGAATCTTACACAGTCCTCACTCATCCTCACTCATCCAATCTTACCACACTCTCAACCCAGTCATCATCCAATCTTACACACGTCTCACCAAGTCTCATCCATCTTACACAGTACTCACCCAGTCTCATCCAATCTTACACAGTCTCACCGCGTCTCATCCAATCTTAACGGTGCCATACACCAACACGATATACTTAACCCGACCGACCGCTCACACGACGTTCCTGCGATCCTGGCGGAAACCACCTCGCCCGATCTGATATATCGACCGCATGTGATTTGCAAATGAATGGATTTTGCGATCGCATGCCGGTCGTATATAAGATCGGAGAGGTGGTTGTGCCGGCAGATCGCAGGAACGTCGCGTGAGCGGTCGGTCGGGTAATTAATATCATGCTGGTGTATGGCCATCTTTACGCAGTCTCCCCCAGTCTCATCCAATCTTACACAGTGTCCTCCAGTCTCATCCAATCTTACACAGTCTCATCCATCGACCCCGTCTCTCAATCTCACCGTCTCATCATTACACAGTCCATCCAATCTTACACGTCCTCATCAATCTTACACAGTCTCCCCAGTCTCATCCAATTACACTCTCCCCAGTCTCATTCCAATCTCACCATCTCATCCATCTTACCAGTCTCCCCATCTATCAATCTACAACAGTCTCCCAGTCTCATCCAATCTTCACTCCCCCCAGTCTCATCCAATCTACACAGTCTCACCCGTCCATCCAATCTTACACAGTCTCACCCATTCTCATCCAATCTACACGAGTCCCCCCAGTTTTCAATCCAATCTTACACACCCCCCCAGTCTCATCCAATCTACACAATCTCACCCAGTCTCATCCATCTTACACAGTCTCACCCCATCTCATCCAATCTACACACTCACCAGTCTCATCCAATCTTACAGTCTCATCCGTCCTCATCCAATCTACCAGTCTCACCAGTCTCATCCAATCTTACACAGTCTCACCCAGTTTCATCCATCTTAAGGTGCCATACACTATTACGATCGTATACGATCTAAACCGACCGATTTATAGACATATGTACATGTTATTGTACCAGATGTACCATAACTATTGTTCGACATTCAATTTGTTTTGTGATTAATGTCAAATCCTGTCCATTGTGAGGTACATTACATTCCCATTAATCGGAACTTTAGAAAACACACAATCATTTACCAATCGACTTTAAAAAAAACACTTTCCCAATCTTACACAGTCACCAGCTCATCCAATCTTACCAGTCTCACCCAGTCCTCATCCAGTCTTACACAGTCTCATTCAGTCTCATCCAATCTTACACACATCTCACCCAGTCTCATCCAATCTTAACCAACATTCTCACCCGTCTCATCCAGTCTTACACAGTCTCACCCAGTCTGCCATCCCATCTTACCACAGTCTCACCCAGTCCATCCAATCTTATCAGTGCACCTCATCACAACATCTACGTCTCACCCAATCTCATCCAATCTTACACACTCTCATCTAGTCTCACCCAATCTTACACTTCTCAACCCATTCTACACCGTCTCACATCTACACATCTCACTATCTACATGCTCACCCAATCTATCCAAGCTTACAGTCTCACCCAGTCTTACACAGTCCTCATCCAATCCAATCTCATTCCAATCTTACAATACACAGTCCTCACCAACTGTCTCAATCTCAAGTCTTACACAGTCTCACCCAATCTTACACAGTCTCACCCTATCATCAATCTTACACATATCCTCACCCAGTCTCATCCAATATTACATCTCCCCCAGTCTCATCCAATCTTACACAGTCTCACCCAGTCTCATCCAATATTACACAGTCTCACCCAGTCTCATCCAATATTACACACTCTCACCAGTCTCATCCAATCTTACAACTGTCTCACCCAATCTCATCCAATCTTACAGTCTCACCAAGTCTCATCCAATCTTACACAGTCTCACCCATTCTCATCCCATCTTACACAGTCTCCCCCCGTCTCATCCAATCTTACACAGTCTCACCCAGTCTCATCCAATCTTACACAGTCTCACCCAGTCTCATCCAATCTTACACAGTCTCACCCAGTCTCATCCAATCTTACACACTCTCACCCAATCTTACACAATCTCACCAATTCAATTACAGTCCTCATCCAATCTTACACAGTCTCACCCAGTCTCATCCAATCTTACACAGTCTCACCCAGTCTCATCCAATCTTACACAGTCTCACCATCTTACACAGTCTCACTCAATCTCATCCAATCTTACACACTCTCACCCAGTCTCATCCAATCTTACACAGTCTCACCAAGTCTCATCCAATCTTACACAGTCTCACCCAGTCTCATCCAATCTTACACAGTCTCACCCGGTCTCATCCAATCTTAAGGTGGCCATACACCAGCACGATATTACTTACCCGACCGACCGCTCACACGACGTTCCTGCGATCCTGCCGGAACCACCATCACTCTCCCATCTTATATACGACCGACATGTGATTGCAAAATGAATGGATATTGCGATCGCATGTCGGTCATATATAAGATCGGGAGAGTGTGTTCCGGCAGGATCGCAGGAACGTCGCGTGAGCGGTCGGTCGGGTAATTAATATCATGCTGGTGTATGGCCACCTTTACACAGTCTCCCCCAGTCTCATCCAATCTTACACAGTCTCATCCAATCTGACCCAGTCTCATCCAACTCCCCAGTCTCACTCCAATCTTACAACAATCTTAAAGACTTCTCTCACTTACCATCTCCCCAGTCTCATCCAATCTTACACGTCTCCCCTAGTCCATCCAATCTCACACCCACCGTCTCATCCACTCCGTCTCATCCAAGTCTACACAATTCTCACCCATTCTCATCCATCTTACACAGTCCTCACCCAGTCTCATCCAATCTTACACAGTCTCACCCCAGTCCTCATCCAATCTTACACAGTCTCCCCATTCTCATCCAATCTTACACATCCTCCCCCAGTCTCATCCATCTTACACACAGTCTCCCCCCAGTCTCATCCAATCTTACAACAATCCACCCAGTCTCATCCAATCTTACACAATCTCACCCAGTCTCTCATCCAATCTTACACATCTCACCCAGTCTCATCCATCTTACACAGTCTCACCCGTCTCACCAATCTTACACAGTCTCACCCAGTTTCATCCAATCTTACACAGCCCCCCCAGTCTCATCCAATCTTACACATCTACCCAGTTCAATCCAATCTTACACGTCTCACCCAGTCTCATCCAATCTTACACAGTCTCACCCAGTCTCATCCAATCTTACACTCTCACCCAGTCTCATCAATCTTACACAGTCTCACCCAAGTCTCTCAATCTCAGTCTCCCAGTCTCATCCAATGTTACACAGTCTCACCCATCTCATCCAGCTTACCGTCTCACCCAGTTCTCATCCAGTCTTACACAGTCCATTCAGTCTCACCTCTACCACCACTTTCCCCCACCCCCAGTCTCATCCAATCTTACACAGTCTCTCACCCAGTCTCATCCAATCTTTACACAGTCTCACCCAGTTCTCTCAGTCTTCACAGTCTCACACCAGTCTCATCCAATCTTACACAGTCTCCACCCAGTCTCATCCATCTTCACAGTCCACCCAGTCTCATCCAGTCTTACACAGTCTCACCCAGTCTCATCCAATCTTACACAGTCTCACCCAGTCTCATCCAATCTTACACAGTCTCACCCAGTCTCATCCAATCTTACACAGTCTCACACCAGTCCATCCAATCTTACACAGTCTACCCAGTCTCATCCAGTCTTACACGTACCTCACCAGTCTCTCCAGTTCTTACACAGTCTCATTCAGTCTCATCCAATCTTACACAGTCTCACCCAGTCTCATCCAATCTTACACAGTCTCCCCAGTCTCATCCAATCTTACACAGTCTCACCCAGTCTCATCCAGTCTACACGTCCACCCAGTCTCATCCAATCTTACACAGTCTCACCCAGTCTCATCCAATCTTACACAGTCTCACCCAGTTTCATCCAATCTTAAACAACCCCCCCCAGTCTCATCCAATCTTACACAGACTCGTCCAGTCTCATCCAATCTTACACAGTCTCACCCAGTCTCATCCAATCTAACACAGTCCAGAGGTTTTCCTAGTGTTTTTGACACCTGAACAACTTTAATGCCCCCTATAGGTAGACGACTGGTGGCATGAAGAGGGCGGGGTTTTCAGCCCTCTAATCATTACTTGGTGTTATCAGCCCTCCATTCATTACTCTGGTTATCAGCCCTCCAGATCATTACTCGTTGTTATCATGCCTCCATTCATTACCGTGTTTGTCAGCCCTCCAATTCATACTCGGTGTTATCAGCCCTCCAATCATACTCTGTGTTATCAGTCCTCCAGTTCATTACTCAGTAGTGTCAGCCCTCCAGATCATTTCTCTGTGTTATCAGCCCTCCAGATCATTACTCGTTGTTATCATGCCTCCAGTTCATTACTCGGTGTTGTCAGCCCTCCAATTCATTACTCGGGTTATCAGCCCTCCAGATCATTCTCTGTGTTATCAGTCCTCCAGTCATTACTCAGTAGTGTCAGCCTCCAGATCATTTCTCTGTGTTATCAGCCCTCCAGATCATACTCGGTGTTGTCACCCCCCATTCATTATTCGTGTGTCAGCCCTCCAGTTAATTACCTGGTGTTGTCAGCCCTCCAGATCATTACCGTGTGTATCACCCTCCATTAATTACTTGTGTGTTATCAGCCCTCCAGGTTAGCTCGGTGTTATCAGCCCCTCCAGTTTATTACTCTCGTGTTATCAGCCCTCCAGTTTCTTACCCAGGTTTGTCAGCCCTCACATACATAGTTGTTTCAGCCCTCCAGATCATTACCCGGTGTTATCATCCTCCAGTTCATTAACTCTTTGTTATCAGCCCTCCAGTTCTTACTTGGTGTTATCACCCTTCAGTTCATTGCTCGGTGTTGTCAGCACTCCAGATCATTACCCCCCGTGTTGTCCGCACCCAGATCATTACCCCTGTTATCAGCCCTCCAGATCATTACTCGGTGTTATCAGCCCTCCAGTTATTACCTGAATTTTTATCAGCCTTTCAGATCATTACTCTGTTTTATCAGCCCTCCAGTTCATTACTCAGTGTTATCAACCCTCCAGTTCATTACTCTGTGTTATCAGCCCTACAGATCATTACTCATTATTATCAGCCTCCAGTTTTATTACTCTGTGTTATCAGCCTCCAGTTCATAATCTGTGTGTCATCATCGCCCTCCAGTTCATTACTCGGTGTTATCAGCCCTCCAGGTCATTACTCAATGTTTACGCCCTCCAGTTCATTACTCTGTGTTATCAGCCCTCCAGTTCATTACTTGGTGTTATCAGCCCTCCAGTTCATTACTCGGTGTTATCAGCCCCCCAGTTCATTACTCGGTGTTATCAGCCCTCCATTTTATTACTCGGTGTTATCAGCTCTCCAGATCATTACTCATTGTTATCATGCCTCCAGTTCATTACTCGGTGTGGTCAGCCTCCAATTCATTACTCTGTGTTTATCAGCCCTCCAGATCATTACTCGTGTTTATCAGTCCTCCAGTTCATTACTCAGTAGTGTCGCCCTCCAGATTATTCTCTGTGTTATCAGCCCTCCAGATCATACTCGGTGTGTCAGCCCCCCTTCATTATTCGGTGTTGTCAGCCCTCCAGTTAATTACCTGGTGTTGTCAGCCCTCCAGTCATTACCGGTGTTATCAGCCCTCCAGAAATTACTCTGTGTTCTCATCCCTCCAGATTAGTACTCGGTGTTTATCAGCCCCTCCAGTTTATTACTCTGTGTTATCAGCCCCCCAGTTCATTACCCAGTCTGTCAGCCCTCCAGACCATTACCCGGTGTTATCGCCCTCCAGATCATACCCGGTTATCATCCTTCCAGTTCATTACTCTGTGTTCAGCCCTCCAGTTCATTACTTGGTGTTATCAGCCCTCCAGTTCATACCGGTTGTCAGCACTCCAGATCATTACCCCGTGTTGTCACACTCCAGATCATTACCACCCGTGTTATCAGCCCTCCAGATCATTACGCGTGTTATCAGCCCTCCAGTTTATTACCCGATGTTTATCAGCCTTTCAGATCATTACTCGTGTTTTTCAGCCCTCCCGTCATTACTCGTGTTATCAGCCCTCCAGTTCATTACTCTGTGTTATCAGCCCTACAGATCATTACTCGTATTATCAGACCTTCAGTTTATTACTCTGTGTTATCAGCCATCCAGTTCTTACTCTGTGTCATCAGCCCTCCAGTTTATTTCTCTGTGTTATCACCCTCCAGTTCATTACTCTGTTCATCACCTCCCTTCATCTACTCGGGTTATCAGCCCTCAGGTCATTACTCAAGTTACAGCCCTCCAGTTCATTACTCTGTGTTATCAGCCCTTCAGTTCATTACTTGGTGTTATCAGCCCTCCAGTTCATTACTTGGTGTTATCAGCCCCCCAGTTCATTACTCGGTGTTATCAGCCCTCCATTTCATTACTCGGTGTTATCAGCTCTCCAGTTCATTACTCGGTGTTATCAGCCCTCCAGTTCATTACTCGGTGTTATCAGCCCTCCAGTTCATTACTCGGTGTTATCAGCCCTCCAGTTCATTACTCAGTATTATCAGCCCTCCAGTTCATTGCTCGGTGTTATCAGCTCTCCAGTTCATTACTCGGTGTTATCAGCCCTCCAGTTCATTACTTGGTGTTATCAGCCTTCCAGTTCATTACTCGGTGTTATCAGCCCTCCAGTTCATTATCTCGTGTTATCAGCCCCCAGATCATTACGGTGTTTTCAGCCCTCCAGATCATTACTCGGTGTGTCAGCCCTCCAGATCATTACTCGGTGTTGTCAGCCCTCCAGATCATTACTCGGTGTATCACATCCCACGATTGTTTTAAAGTCTGATTTGTGTCTGCCTGCACTGCATTGCCTAATGAAAATTGGTTGGATGGTATAAACCTTAGTTTAGTAGTTCTGTGACAATAGAAACACAATGTTTGTTTATAAATACTGAGAATGTATTGTTGTACATGAAACAAAAATCGCTGTCAATGCCTCTGGGTAGCCTGTAGGTGGCAGAAAACCTTCTTGGAGACAGTGCAATTCATCATAAAACTGCAATGTCCATTTCAAAGGCCATTCGTTGGCCACAGATTACATGACCGCTCCTAAAAAATAAAAACCACCAGAATCAAATGATCACCGGAGTGCAGAATCGCTGACGCTCGTAATATAAGAAACCCAATGGCAACAAAAACTTGTGTATCAGTTTAGGGTTTGTTCACACAAACAACGCACGCAAACGCATCACAACGTGTCATTACAGCTGACCATCTGACAATCCATCCAAAAAACTGGACCTGGTGATTGATCGGATTAGCAATACGCTGGCCTATAGAAGTGATAATCACTTTATGGATAGAATACAAATTATTGCCCAATCTACAGGCAGCGTATCAACCGGCAAGTTGGAGGGAATTTTATTTTCTCAAAAGTGTTTCATTCTGTCAAAAATACTGATCTCTATTGTACATGGCTACATTGTAGCTTATAAGAACTATGACACATAAGAGGTATGGTTTGCTGCATGGCTGGCGCTCTTCTGGTGGTTTGATTTGTTATGACAAGTGGCTTTAACTTTTGTTACTAGAAAGTGACAAATTCCTGTTCTTTCATTTCTTCTTTCATTTTATTGTTCCTATTTTTTGGACTGTATCTCTCCCACAGTTTTGACTCAGAGACATGAAATTCGGTGCGGGGGCATATAGGAGAAGTGTTCAGTTACCTATCCACGGAATCCACGGAAGCTTACCGCAATATCTGCAATGTACGGCCATTTTTTTGCCTAGACATTGAGTAGAACCAAACGTGAACATTCTAAGAGGCCAACTGTCACACAACAACACAGATACACCACACCTACTGATAAACCCCAACACCACCACAACCTTTTCATGACGACCAAACACACACAGCGGTGTCTCTAGGATTTTTGCCACCTGAGCCAAACGTTTGAATGAAGCCCCTATGTACTACGAGACGCCATGTTTCTTTCTTCTTCTCTGCTCTGCTGCCTCTCTGATATTAAGCAGGGGCCTGCCCTGAGCAATTGCTCATATTGCCTCATTAGAGAGACCACCCTGGGCACGCAATAATAAGAATATATTAATTTTAATCACAATCATTTAGGAAATGTTTTGTCCCTTTCATTGCTATAGCAAGATTATTGAGTTTTAAAACCTCCAGTACAGACACACACACATTCCTTCCATAATGCAGCTAATTCAAGACGAATTCCAAGTTTATTTTTACTGCAGGTGTTTTTTTCGGATCGTGATGAAACAATAAATTCATTTAATAGGAAGTTACACGTAGTGGGAATTAAAGGAAACGTCCACCCAAATGTTTCTCCTAAGGTAGTTGACCCCTGTCCATAACCGAAATATTTCTTTATAAAAATGCTTAGATCGATTTTTACAGCCCCTTCTCTCCCGTGACGGAATTTGCAAGCAGGGGCCGGACCGGCAGCGCGGCTGATGTCATTTTAGAGACACAGGAGAGAGGGTCTGTAAGTAGCGATTAAGAGGGTACCTATCTTAGGTCCAAATGGATTTACGCTAGGTAGATCCAATTGTGAGGGGGGAGGGGGGGAGGCCTCCCTGCGCATGTCACAATCATTGTTGCGGTTAGGAAGCAGCAGGGACCAGGTGACTCACGGACACCTCCTACTATTAACATAACGTAAATCCTTACACGCCACATTCCCATTCTCTTCTTCGTGGATTATGAAAGCATTCGTTTAATAACTTTCTATATAAATTGGGGGTTGACATTCACCATCCAGAGCCAGACAGTAACATTATATTTATATAGCTGGTGTGATTATTATCCGCCCCATTCACACAACCATATTCTCCTGGTTACAACTTCTGTCTGTTGCCTGATACACATGTTGCATTTTGACATAATGTTACAAAGTAACAGATTAGGAGCCACACAATAGTGTCCCTGGGTAACAACGCAATTATAGAGACCAGGCTTTGGTCCCATGTCCCATTGTTAATTCTGGTGGCCGTAAGGGTTTTCACCAGGAGGGAGGAATGTTACCTAAGCAACTCTATGTTGTCTTTACAAGTTATAGATCCTAGAAAGTATTTCATTAAAGCAGCACAACCTGCAAGACAGCTCCTCAGCCATGGCAAAGATCTTTTCTGCCAAGCCAAATGCATTCCGCACCCTTCATCTCACCTAGGAAAATCCCCAGTCTCTCTCTGTGCGAGGAATTTCACAGTCGGAGGAAGGAGAGAGAGTCCCCAATGTGCACAAATGTCCCAACCAAGAGGAAACTATTGGTAAAGGACAATCTAGGTGACATCTCCAACCATCAGCTTGATAACTGGCAAAAGCTGACCGCTGGGCCAACCTAGGTAATTGTGGGAATAGGAGGATTATATGTTATATAAAGTTACTATTAATAAATTACAGGAATTAATAAGGTTATTTAATAAATGGAACACTTCTCATTATTACATCATATAAAACATTTTAGAAAGGGTTAATTTTACCTGTTTCCATATGTTTGTAATTTATAGGAGTGGGAGCTGCCATATTGCTCTAACTTTAATGTTCTTTTCTGTTACTATTTATCATGACACTAGAATGTAAACTAGTATAAAGTATAATAAACTAGTATAAAGTATAATAAACTAAGATAAACTATAGTAAAGTATTATAAATTAGAGTAATCTGTAGTAAAGTACACTAAATTATAATAAACTTTAATAAAGTATCATAAAGTACAATAAACTAGAATAAAATATAATAAACTAAAGTAAAGAATCATACATTTTAATAAACTGCAATAAAGTATAATAAAATATAATAAACTGAAGAATAATACATTTTAATAAGCTATAATAAAGTATTATAAAGTTAAATAAACTAGAATAAAGTACCGGTATAATAAACTAGAATGAACTAGAATAACTTAAATTAAACTAGAATAAAGTATAATAAAGGATTTTAAACTAGAATAAACTAGAATAAAGTATTGTAAACTAGAATGAACTAGAATAAAGGATTGTAATTAAAGTATAAACTAGAATAAAGTAGAATAAATATAATAAACTAGAATAAACTAGAATAAAGTAGAATAAATTATAATAAACTAGAATAACATATAATAAAGTATAATAAACTAGAATAAAGTATAATAACATATAATCACGTATAATAAAGTATAATAACGTATAATAACGTATAATAAAGTATAATAACGTATAATAACGTATAATAACGTATAATAACGTATAATAACGTATAATAAAGTATAATAACGTATAATAAAGTATAATAAAGTATAATAACGTATAATAAAGTATAATAAAGTATAATAAAGTATAATAAAGTATAATAACGTATAATAAAGTATAATAACGTATAATAACGTATAATAACGTATAATAAACTAGTAAGGTTTAATTTAACTCTCGTTTTTCTGTAAATAAATTTGACCGTTTGTTATTGAACCGACACGTTATTTTTTCTGTGTTACAATATAAAGTCCTGGTTTGTTTTATGAGCGAAACTTAATCCCCTCTTAGTACATTATCAGGGCCAGATTAAAACCTTTGGGGCCCTGAGCAATACAAGGTGTTGGGGCCCAATATGAGTCATTGGGAGAATTGTGCAGGTCCCAGTGGGTGGATTTCTCCCATGAAGGGACCCAGGAGTGAGAATTGGATTGGATCCTGCCAATGCAGCTGTAACATTTAGGGTCTGGACCACCGCTACCCCCCACTACAGTCTCACTGTACAGCCTGTGTGGGTCCTTGTAGCCAGGACTGACCCTTTGTTATTTATTCCCTATGGAAGGGGGTGGAGGGGAAGGGATTGAGAGGAAGCAGATGGTTCCCTGAGCCCCTTGTGGAGTTGGGTGACCGACAGAAAAGCCTTTGTGCTTGGGACAAAGCATTGTGAATAGGGCAGGGCTCAGACTGTCACTGGATGCAGGTGAGGGGGACACTGGGATTTTGTCTCATTAGCAATTGGGGGAGGTGGGACCATCTCATTAATATTAATATATAATATTATTATTCATAGGATTATTAATAATCAGCATTATAATGTGTTCTGTAATAAAATATTATTAAATCAACCAAAGAATTTCATTCCAATCCCACTGCTTTCGGTTAATCAATATTATCATGAAAAATTCAACGTGTTGGTCAGGAGCTGTTAGAACTACATTTCCCATCATCCTCCAAAAACTAACTCCGTTCCTAGACTGAATTCCAGGGGGGTGAGAGTGCATGCTGGGTAACTACCATTTCATTGGCGGTTGGAGGGTGGGAGAGTGCATGCTGGGTAACTACATATTCCGGTTGCAGGGTGAGAGTGCATGCTGGGTAACTACATATCCGGTTGCAGGGTGAGAGTGCATGCTGGGTAACTACATATCCGGTTGCAGGGTGAGAGTGCATGCTGGGTAACTACATATCCGGTTGCAGGGTGAGAGTGCATGCTGGGTAACTACATATCAGGTTGCAGGGTGAGAGTGCATGCTGGGTAACTGATTCAGGGGCTGTACCCATTGGTCAGTTATGTGACGTTTCTAAATAACGATCAGGGATTATAAAGAGACTTTTTGTCTGTCTGGAATTTCATCTAAAATAATAAAATGTCCTTTATAAAAAGTCATTTTTATCATCATTAAAAAGTGATCAGCGGCCGAGGGCGACTCGACCTTTCCCTACTGCCTTTTTCAATGAACTCTCGCTCTCTAATAAAATGCGAGCCAAGTTCCACGAGTCCATTAAAAAAGAATCCATGTGGCAACTCCGCAAATGGGGTGAAATGAGGTGGAAAACTGAGGGACCTGCTGCCGCTTTACAAACACCAGACACAAGGACAAAGGTGGTGAGGGATGTATGGGGGGGTATCGCTGGTAATCTGCATAAGAATTGCCTTGTGTGTGTATATCAGGGACCCCCGTCACATTAAGGAGCTTTTTGTGAATCTCATACTTGGGCTTTTCAATGACCATCTGTACCAAACTATAGGCTGGGTTAGTTTTGTCTCATTCGGGGCCCTCCTTCTGTTTGGCCCTTGGCGGTCTTGGTTCTTCCCCTTAAAGGACAACTCCACCCTCATAATAACATCTTTTAGATAGAATGGCCTCTTTAAAATATGTTGATATATCATAGTTTGTCCTATGAATTCATTATTGTATGCCTGCTATGCTTCTGGATGCCTCATGGAAACTGAGCCATTTATAAACCTGTACTGAGCCTGTACTGAGCCTGGGCATGCTCAGAAGAGACAGACAGGGGATTAACATTCAGTCATTGGCTGTGATGTCAACTGTCAAATCCATAACTGACAGTTACTAACTGGAAGAACCAGGAAGCGGAAACAGGGGAAACAGGACATTGTGCAGGATTTCAGGTTAGACTTACACCTTTCACATTTCAAACTATTACCGTTTAGGGTTTTGGGAGGTGGTTTACCTGTATGTAAGTTTTCATTTTAGGGCTGGACTTGCCCTTTAAACCAGTCCAGTTAGTATAAAGTGTGAACTGTGCCTTTAACTGGAATTTCTACATCATTTGGGAAACCAATAGATCACATGGGGTGAATTCCAGAAGAATGGAGTTTAGTTGTAGGTACGAGACACTGATAGGTGACACCCACGTAAAGGTGCCAATACACCGATCGGATTCCATCGGAACCGGAGTTTGCCAATGCGGGCATTCATAGGTACAACTGCGCCGTCAATACTTACTATTGACGGCGAACATGTTGGTATTGCTACCCTATACTTTAACACAGGAATTCAGTGGCAATCGGATGGAAATTTTCTGTTTGGACCAATAAGTTGCGATAGATTTATAACCTATCCATAGACTGATCCAATGGGATTTACTGAATATTGCCATGTGTATGGGCTCCTTAATATCCTTATATCCCCATTCCGGCTATTAAATTCCATATAGTGAATGGGGCTTGTGTATAGGCAATCCACATCACATTGCTGGTAGGTACATCTTGAAGGCTGTAGGTGACAGAGCTTCAAACTGGCCCCACACCATATAAACTGATTGTACAATCTTCTAATCTATTCAAATCAACTGAGCCTTCAATTGCAGAACATTGTATGAACATTGTACAATCAGGTTGGAAAGTATGTGAGCAGCTTTTTAGCCTTTTCCAAATAAATAAATAAAAAGGATTATCCAGCCTGTGATCTTCCTTCCCTTTAACCCATAAAAAAAAGTGTCTCTTTCCATATAAATCCCCCATCGTCTCCCAATGTAACGTGATGCAGTCAGGAATCTCCCTCAATATCGATATCTCGGATTCCAGGCACCATGTGACTCGATGGTCCTTATCACTACTTCCGCTCTTGGAGTTTTCCCAGGAAAAATCTCGGAATAGCTATGGATCTGTATCGTTATCACCCATTGTAAAACTCTGATACTGCGTGTTTATTAATAAGCCCCTATTTTCTTTTAACAGTCGTGTATCTAGATGACAGATCACGTGACGCTACCAAGAAAAAAAACAACGAATCTTAAGGTCGAGCCTGGCGGAACGGCGAACGGTGTCGGGGGTCGTGGCTCGGGCGAAGTACGAACCTTAAGGGCACGGCCACACTGCAACGCAAACGCAATCACAATCGCATGCGATTTCATGTGCGATTTTTTTTGCGTTTGCGCTTGCGATTTCTTCAATAAGTATAGGAAAATCGCACCGAAAAACGTGCGTTTTTTTTGCGTTGGCGCGTTTTCGATGATTTTTTAAAAACGCAATCGCAAGCGCAAACGCAACAAAAATGCACCAGTGTGGCCTAGCCCTAAGAAACGTAAAAAATCTGCAGAAATAACGCCAAAAAACCCGAACTCCGGGGGACGCTGTTTGCAACATTGTTACAATATAATGATAATGATAATGATCTCTCGGACTTTACATTCCTATCGATATCATTCTGCTGAATTTATCTGACAAGGGTTAATTGGCCGATCCCAGTGACAGATGTCTGGATGGTGGGAAAGCTATCATTAGTCTGTCACCCAAACACACTATTGTTCATTGTTAGGGGGTCTTTGTGAGTTTGTAGGTGGGGGGATTATCCTCACTTTCCAATGTGCCCCCCTGACACAGACACTGGGACATCCAGTCTATTTATCTAGTCTGATCCACATCTGGCACATTCCATGGCCGTTAGATGACGGCTGCTTTTTTTTTTTTTTTTTTTTTGCACAATGGGGGTTTCTGGGAGTTGTAGGCTGCTTAGCCCAACTTTAACAAGATGAGGACTTAACTGGTGGCTGTTAAATGGTTAACGATCACACACACACACACACCACCCAATTTCATGGCAAATTCTCAATTAATCTGTCAATCATCTGTCGAGATGTGGCATACATAGCCAGACCAGTACGGGACCAGTATAGGCCCATGCACAGTTACAATCAGACCAGTACAGTTCCCTGTATAACTCAGTCTGTGTCCTTGTACATTTCTATAGACACAGAACTGCTCAGTGACTTCTAATATCCTTATAATTTACAGTAGGGGATACATTATCCCTTATAATACATGAGTGGTACCCAGAGTTCTCTGTATAACTCAGTCTGTGTCCTTGTACCTTTATATAGACACAGAACTCCTCAGTGACTTCTAATATCCTTATAATTTACAGTAGGGGATACATTATCCCTTATAATACATGAGTGGTACCCAGAGTTCCCTGTATAACTCAGTCTGTGTCCTTGTACCTTTAGATGGAACAAGAACCCTCAGTGACTTCTAATATCCTATAATTACAGTAGGGGATACATTATCCCTATAATACATGAGTGGTACCCAGAGTTCCCTGTAACTCAGTCTGTGTCCTTGTTCTTTATATAGACACAGAACTCCCAGTGACTTCTAAATTCCTATATTTACAGTAGGGGATACATTATCCCTTATAATACATGAGTGGTACCCAGAGTTCCCTGTATAAACTCAGTCTGTGTCCTTGTACCTTTATATGGAACAGAACTCCTCAGTGACTTCTAATATCCTTATATTTACAGTAGGGGATACATACCCTATAATACTGAGTGGTACCCAGAGTTCCCTGTATAACTCAGTCTGTGTCCTTGTACCTTTATATAGACACGAACTCCTCAGTGACTTCTAATTATCTATATTTACAGTAGGGGATACATTATCCCTATAATACATGAGTGGTACCAGAGTTCCCTGTATAACTCAGTCTGTGTCCTTGTACCTTTATATAGACACAGAACTCCTCAGTGACTTCTAATATCCTTATAATTTACAGTAGGGGATACATTATCCCTTATATTACATGAGTGGTACCCAGAGTTCCCTGTATAACTCAGTCTGTGTCCTTGTACCTTTATATGGACACAGAACTCCTCAGTGACTTCTAATATCCTTATAATTTACAGTAGGGGATACATTATCCCTTATAATACATGAGTGGTACCCAGAGTTCCCTGTATAACTCAGTCTGTGTCCTTGTACCTTTATATGGACACAGAACTCCCCAGTGACAGTTATTTACAGTAGGGGGTGCATTATCTACTTTTATTGCCATTATTATTATTACTGTTACTATAATTGCTATCAGTAATGTTATTATAACAATTATTATTACTATTACTGTTATTATTAATTGGTTGGTTTAATTGTGCTGTGGATGTATTTCTCTACCTACTAATGTGTTCGCATTCGGATGGACCAGAGGGCGCCCCATATGAGGTGATGGAACATACGAGAGGATGAGGATAATACGGTATCTGGGGAACAGGACAGGCTGCCAATGACACCCATCGTTTTATCAGCCACTTGCAGCCTTTCCATTGAAAGATGGTAAACTGAGATAACATGGAAACCCAGACATACACAGAAACTTACCACTCTGCTCCGAGGGGTAACCCATCTGCCCATAGGGAGGCTGTTGGTATGGCTGGCCCGGGTATGGTCCACTGGGATATGGTCCTGGGTTGTAGGCAGCAGGGGGATATGGTGGCTGCTCCATCGGTGCATTATGTGGGTAAGGGACAGAATTAGGGTATTGAACATCACTAGGGTAAGGTGCCATATTGGGGTTTGGTCCTACGATAGGATAGGGGGTAGTACTGGGATAGGGTGGCTGCCCATATGCAGGGGGAGGAGCAGGTCCCTGCCCAAGGGGGTATGGGGTATTGGAGTAGGGCTCCCCGACATATAAAACAGTTGAATAAGACATACTCATGATAAGCGAATAATGTCCCCTTACAGGAATATATAGGGATAATTTCCCCTTACAGTGTAATATAATAAGGATAATTTTCCCCTTACAGTGTAATATATAAGATAACGTTCCCCTTACAGTGTAATATATAGGGATAATTTCCCCTTACAGTAATATATAAGGATAATTTCCCCTTAACAGTGTAAATATGGATATGTTCCCTTACAGTGTAATATATAAGGATATGTTCCCCTTACAGTGTAATATATAGGGATAATGTTTCCCCTTACAGTGTAATTATAAGGATAATGTTCCCCTTACAGTGTAATAATAAGATAATTTTCCCCTTACAGTGTAATATATAAGGATAATGTTCCCCTTACTTATATAAGAGATAGGGATACGTTCCCCTTACAGTGTAATATATAAGGGTATAATGTTCCCCTTACAGTGTAATATATAGGGATAATGTTCCCCTTACAGTGTAATATAGAAGGATAAGTTCCCCTTACAGTGTAAATATAAGGATAAGGCGTTCCCCTTACAGTGTAATATATAGGATCAACGTTCCCTTCAGTGTAATATTAAGGATAAGTTCCCCTTACAGTGTAATTATAAAGGATAATCTTACCCTACAGTGTAATATATAAGGGATAATGTTCCCCTTCAGTGTAATATATAGGGATAATTTTCCCTTACAGTGTAATATATAAGGGATAATGTTCCCCTTACAGTGTAATATATAAGGGATACACGTTCCCCTACAGTGTAATATATAAGGGATACGTTCCCCTTACAGTGTATATATAAGGGATAAGTTCCCCTTACAGTGTAATATATAAGGGATAATGTCCCCCTTACAGTGTAATATATAAGGATAATGTTCCCCTTACAGTGTAATATATAAGGGATAACGTTCCCCTTACAGTGTAATATATAAGGGATAATGTTCCCCTTACAGTGTAATTAATAGGGATATGTTCCCCCTTACAGTGTAATATATAAGGATAATGTTCCCTTACAGTGTAATATATAAGGATTGTTCCCCTACAGTGTAATATTAAGGGAATCGTTCCCCTTACAGTGTAATATATAAGGATAATGTTCCCCCTTACAGTGTAATATATAAGGGAAATAATGTTCCCCTTACAGTGTAATATATAAGGTAATGTTCCCCTTACAGTTGTACTATATAAGGGATAATGTTCCCCTTACAGTGTAATAATAAGGGATAATGTTCCCCTTACAGTGTAATTATAAGGATAATGTTCCCCTTACATGTAATATTTAAGGGATAATGTTCCCCTTACAGTGTAATATATAAGGATAATGTCCCCTTACAGTAATATATAAGGATAATTTCCCCTTACAGTGTAATATATAAGGATAATGTTCCCCTTACAGGTGTATATATAAGGATATGTTCCCCTTACAAGTGTAATATATAAGGGATAATGTTCCCCTTACACTCCCCGGTCACCAAGAAGCTTTTTTCATGGGACATCCTTGTTGGAGAGGGAAGTCGGAAATGTTTCCAGAATCAGCCAGTAAAAATCCCAAGCGTCTGAAAAAGTAAAGAGAGAGAGAGAGAGAGATTAGTGTCATTCCACCCATGTAAATAGAGAGAGAGAGAGAGAGATTAGTGTCATTCCACCCATGTAAATAGAGAGAGAGAGATTAGTGTCATTCCACCCATGTAAATAGAGAGAGAGAGAGATTAGTGTCATTCCACCCATGTAAATAGAGAGAGAGAGAGATTGGTGTATTCCACCCAGTAAATAGAGAGAGAGAGAGATTAGTGTCATTCCACCATGTAAATAGAGAGAGAGAGAGATTAGTGTCATTCCACCCATGTAAATAGAGAGAGAGAGAGATTAGTGTCATTCCACCCATGTAAATAGAGAGAGAGAGAGATTAGTGTCATTCCACCCATGTAAATAGAGAGAGAGAGAGATTAGTGTCATTCCACCCATGTAAATAGAGAAAGGAGAGAGAGAGAGAGATTAGTGTCATTCCACCCAGTAATAGAGAGAGAGAGGATTAGTGTCATTCCACCCATGTAAATAAGAGAGAGAGATTGGTGTCATTCCACCCATGTAAATAGAGAGAGAGAGGAGATTAGTGTCATTCCACCCATGTAAATGAGAGAGGAGAGAGATTGTGTCATTCCACCCATGTAAATAAAGATAGAGGAGAGAGATTAGTGTCATTCCACCCATGTAAATAGAGAGAGAGAGAGATTGTGTCATTCCACCCATGTAAAGAGAGAGAGAGAGATTGTGTCATTCCACCCATGTAATAGAGAGAGAGAGAGAGATTAGTGTTCATTCCACCCATGTAAATGAAGAGAGAGAGAGAGAGATTAGTGTCATTCCACCCATGTAAAATAGAAGAGAGAGAGAGATTAGTGTCATTCCACCCATGTAATAGAGAGAGAGAGAGATTAGTGTCATTCCACCATATGTTAAAAAGAGAGAGAGAGAGAGAGAGATTGGTGTCATTCCACCCATGTAAATAGGAGAGAGAGAGATGTAGGGTCATTCCACCCATGTAAATAGAGAGAGAGAGAGATTAGTGTCATTCCACCCATGTAAAAGAGAGAGAGAGAGATTAGTGTCATTTCCACCCATGTAAATAGAGAGAGGAGAAGAAGAGATAGTGTCATTCCACCCATGTACATAAAGAGAGGAGAGCAGAGAGAGAGAGAGATTAGTTGTCATTCCCAACCCATGTAAATAGAGAGGAGAGAGAGATGGTTGTCATTCCACCCAGTGTAAATAAGAGAGAGAGATGAGAGATTAGTGTCATTCCACCATGTAAATAGAAGAGAGAAGATTGGTTTGTCATTCCACCCATGTAAATAGAGAGAGAGAGAGATTAGTGTCATTCCACCCATGTAATAGAGAGAGAGGAGAGAGATTGGTGTCATTCCACCCATGTAAATAGAGAGAGAGAGAGAGATTAGTGTCATTCCACCCATGTAAATAGAGAGAGAGAGAGAGAGAGAGAGAGAGAGATTAGTGTCATTCCACCAATGTAAATAGAGAGAGAGAGAGAGAGAGATTAGTGTCATTCCACCCATGTAAATAGAGAGAGAGAGAGAGAGATTAGTGTCATTCCACCCATGTAAATAGAGAGAGAGAGAGAGAGAGAGAGAGATTAGTGTCATTCCACCCATGTAAATAGAGAGAGAGAGAGAGAGATTAGTGTCATTCACACCATGTAATAAGAGAGAGAGAGAGAGATTAGATTAGTGTCATTCCACCCATTTAAATAGAGAGAGAGAGAGATTTAGGGTCATTCCACCCAATGTTGTAAATAGAGAGAGAGAGAGAGAGAGATTAGTGTCATTCCACCCCACTGAAATAGAGAGAGAGATGAGAGAGACGAATGAGGAGAGAGAGAGAGAGAGATTAGTGTCATTCCACCCATGTAAATAGAGAGAGAGAGATTAGAGTGTCATTCCACCCATGTAAATAGAGAGAGAGAGAGAGAGATTAGTGTCATTCCACCCATGTAAATAGAGAGAGATTAGTGTCATTCCACCCATGTAAATAGAGAGAGAGAGAGAATTAGTGTCATTCCACCCATGTAAATAGAGAGAGAGAGAGATTAGTGTCATTCCACCCATGTAAATAGAGAGAGAGAGAGAGAGATTAGTGTCATTCCACCCATGTAAATAGAGAGAAGAGAGAGATTAGTGTCATTCCACCCATGTAAAATAGAGAGAGAGAGAGATTAGTGTCATTCCACCCATGTAAATAGAGAGAGAGAGAGAGAGATTGTGTATTCCACCCATGTAAATAGAGAGAGAGAGAGAGATTAGTGTCATTCCACCCATGTAAATAGAGAGAGAGAGAGATTAGTGTCATTCCACCCATGTAAATAGAGAGAGAGAGAGAGATTAGTGTATTCCACCCATGTAAATAGAGAGAGGAAGAGAGATTAGTGTCATTTTCTCACCCATGTAAATAGAGAGAGAGAGAGAGATTAGTGTCATTCCACCCATGTATAAATGAGAGAGAGAGAGAGAGAGAGAGATAGTGTCATTCCACCCATGTAAATAGAGAGATGAGAGAGATTAGTGTCATTCCACCCATGTAAATAGAGAGAGAGAGAGAGAGTAGTGTCATTCCACCCATGTAAATAGAGAGAGAGAGAGATTAGTGTCATTCCACCCATGTAAATAGAGAGAGAGAGAGAGATTAGTGTCATTCCACCCCATGTAAATAGAGAGAGAGAGAGAGAGAGATTAGTGTCATTCCACCCATGTAAATAGAGAGAGAGAGAGAGATTAGTGTCATCCACCCCCATGTAAATAGAGAGAGAAGAGAGATTGGTGTCATTCACCCCATGTAAACTGAGAGAGAGAGAGAGAGTGAGATTAGTGTAATTCCACCCATGGCATAATAGAGGAGAGAAGATTGAGGAGAGAGAGAGAGAGGAGATTAGTCATTCCCCCATGTAATGAAATAGAGAGAGAGAGAGAGATTAGTGTCATCACCCCCATGTAAATAGAGAGAGAGAGAGAGGGATGAAGGAGAGGAGAGAGAGATTAGTGTCATTCCACCCATGTAAATAGAGAGAGAGAAGGAGAGAGAGATAGTGTCATTCCACCCATGTAAATGAGAGGGAGGAGGAGAGAGAGAGAGATTAGTTCATTTCCACCCATGTAAATAAAGAGAGAGAGAGAAGAGATTGGTGTCATTCCACCCCATGTAAATAGAGAGAGAGAGAGAGATTAGTGTCATTCCACCCATGTAAATGAGAGAGAGAGAGAGATTAGTGTCATTCCCACCAGAAATAGAGAGAGAGAGAGATGGTGTCATTCCACCCATGTAATAGAGAGAGAGAGAGGAGATTAGTGTCATTCCACCTGTTCCAATGTAAATAGAAGAGAGAGAGGAGAGAGAGAGAGTTAGGTGTCATCCACCCATGTAAATGAGAGAGAGAGAGAGAGATTAGTGTCATTCCACCCATGTAAATAGAGAGAGAGAGAGATTAGTGTCATTCCACCCCCTGTAAATAGAGAGGAGAGAGAGATTCGTGTCATTCATCCACCCATGTAAAATAGAGAGAGAGAGAGGAGATAGAGTTCATTCCACCCATGTATAAATAGAGAGAGAGAGAAGAGATTAGTGTCATTCCACCAGTAAATAGAGAGAGAGAGGGATTGAGATTAGTTTCATTCCACCCATGTAAATAGAGAGAGAGAAGAGAGAGAGATTAGTGTCATTCCACCCATGTAAATAGAGAGAGAGAGAGATTAGGTCATTCCACCCAGTGTGAAATAGAGAGAGAGAGAGAGAAGATTAGTGTCATTCCACCCATTGAAATAGAGAGAGAGAGAGAGAGATTAGTGTCATTTCACCCATGTAAATAGAGGAGAGAGAGAATTAGTGTCCTTCCACCCTGTAAAGAGAGAGAGGAGAGAGAGATTAGTGTCATTCCACCCATGTAATAGAGAGAGAGAGAGAGATTAGGGTCATTCCACCCATGTAAATAGAGAGAGAGAGAGATAGTGTCATTCCACCCATGTAAATAGAGAGAGAGAGAGAGAATTAGTGTCATTCACCCATTAAACTAGAGAAGAGAGAGAGATTTGTGTCATTCCCCTGAAATAGAGAGAGAGAAAGAGAGAGAGAGAGATTAGGTCATTCCACCCATTGAAATAGAGATGAGAGAGAGAGAGAGATTAGTGTCATTCCACCCATGTTGTAAATAGAGAGAGAGAGAGATTAGGTTCATTCCACCCATGTAATAGAGAGAGAGAGAGATGTTGTCATTCCACCCATGTAATAGAGAGAGAGAGAGAGAGAGAGTTAGTGTCATTCCACCCATGTAAATAGAGAGAGAGGAGGAAGACGAGAGAGAGAGAGAGAGATTAGGGTCATTCCACCCATGTAATAGAGAGGAGAGAGAGAGAGAGATTAGTGTTCATTCCACCCATGTAAATAGAGAGAGAGAGAGAGAGAGAGAGATAGTGTCATTCCCACCCATGTAAATAGGAGAGAGAGAGAGAGTTAGTGTCATTCCACCCATGAAATGAAGTGAGAGAGGAGAGAGAGAGAGAGAGAGAGATTAGTTTCATTCCACCATGTAAATAGAGAGAGAGAGAGAGAGATTAGTGTCATTCCACCCATGTAAATAGACGAGAGAGGAGAGAGTGTGCATTCCACCCAAGTGTAAATAGAGGAGAGAGAGAGAGAGAGAGATTAGTGTCATTCCACCCATGTAAATAGAGAGAGAGAGAGAGAGATTTAGTGTCATTTTCCACCCATGTAAATAGAGAGAGGCGAGAGAGGATTAGTGTCATTCCACCCAGTAAATAGAGAGAGAGAGATTAGTGTACATTTAAAAATTAAATAGCAAGGAGAGAGGAGAGAGAGTGTAATATATAAGGATAATGTTCCCCTTACAGTGTAATATATAAGGGATAATGTTCCCCTTACAGTGTAATATATAAGGATAATGTTCCCCTTACAGTGTAATATATAAGGATAATGTTCCCCTTACAGTGTAATATATAAGGGATAATGTTCTCCTTACACATAAGGCTAGGCATTTTCAATGGGGAGGTGTAGTGGCGAGAATCAATATTACAGTCACTCAGTGATGTCACTGAGTGACTTCCTGTATTGCATTGTCTCTTCCCTCCCTTTATTAGTCATTTATATAGGAAGCCCTATATATATATATATATATATATATAAATAAGTATATTCTGCTCCTCTAAGTTACATGGCCTGTATAAAAGCACTCGGTCTGTGGCTTTGTGCTTCTATATGGTCATGGAACTCCTCTGTGGCATAATATCCTTATATTACACTGTAGCTAGCGTATTATTATTTATATATTACACAGCAAATGCAACAAAGTGTTATCTCTTTCATGTTTGAGGTTTCAATACTTTAAAGTGACTGGTTTTGCAGTGTTTATATATCTGTTGCATTTGTTTTTTTATTTAATTGCTTAGTTTGCTATGCCATTAGCCTAATCATCTGTGACATAGGAGCAAAGAATATCATTACGACTGGACAGCATGTCCTTGTACATTTACATGGACCCAGAACTCTTCAGTGACTTTTAATATCCTTATAATATACAGTAGGGGATACATTATCCCTTATAATACATGAGTGGTACCCAGAGTTCCCTGTATAACTCAGTCTGTGTCCTTGTACATTTACATGGACCCAGAACTCTTCAGTGACTTTTAATATCCTTATAATTTACAGTAAGGGATACATTATCCCTTATAATACATGAGTGGTACCCAGAGTTCCCTGTATAACTCAGCCTGTATCCTTGTACCTTTATATAGGCACAGAACTCCTCAGTGACTTTTAATATCCTTATAATTTACAGTAGGGATACGTTATCCCTTATAATACATAAGTGGTACCCAGAGTTCCCTGTATAACTCAGTCTGTGTCCTTGTACCTTTATATGGGCACAGAACTCCTCAGTGACTACTAATATCCTTATAATTTACAGTAGGGGATACATTATCCTTATAATACATGAGTGGTACCCAGAGTTCCCTGTATAACTCAGTCTGTGTCCTTGTACCTTTATATGGGCACAGAACTCCTCAGTGACTTCTAATATCCTTATAATTTACAGTAGGGGATACATTATCCCTTATAATACATGAGTGGTACCCAGAGTTCCTGTAAACCTCAGGGGGGGGGTCTGTGTCTTGTACCTTATATGGACACAGAACTCCTCAGTGATTCTAATATCCTTATAATTACAGTAGGGGATACATTACCCTTATAATACATGAGTGGTACCCAGAGTTCCCTGTATAAAATCAGTCGTGTTCCTTGTACCTATATAGACCACAGAACTCCTCAGTGACTTCTAATATCCTTATAATTTACAGTAGGGGATACATTATCCCTTATAATACATGAGTGGTACCCAGAGTTCCCTGTATAAATCAGTCTGTGTCCTTGTACCTTATATAGGACACAGAACTCCCTCAGTGACTTCTAATATCCTTATAATTTACAGTAGGGGATACATTATCCCTATAATAAATGAGTGGTACCCAGAGTTCCCTGTATAACTCAGTCTGTGTCCTTGTACCTTTATATGGGCACAGAACTCCTCAGTGACTTCTATATATCCTTATAATTTACAGTAGGGATACATTATCCTTATAATATGGTGGTACCCAGAGTTCCCTGTAAACTCAGTCTGTGTCCTTGTACCTTTATATGGACACAGAACTCCTCAGTGGACTTCTAATATCCTTATAATTTACAGTAGGGGATACATTATCCTTATAAACATGAGTGGTACCCAGAGTTCCCTGTATAACTCAGTCTGTGTCCTTGTACTTTATATAGACACAGAACTCCTCAGTGACTTAATACCTTATAATTTACAGTAGGGGATACATTATCCCTTATAATACATGAGTGTACCCAGAGTTCCTGTATAACTCAGTCTGGTCTTGTACTTATATAGACACAGAACCTCAGTGACTTCTAATATCCTTATAATTATTACTAGTAGGGATACATTATCCCTTATAATACAGAGTGGTACCCAGAGTTCCCTGTATAACTCAGTCTGTGTCCTTGTACCTTATATAGACACAGAACTCCTCAGTGACTTCTAATATCCTTAAATTTACAGTAGGGATACATTATCCTTATAATACATGAGTGGTACCCAGAGTTCCCTGTATACTCAGTCTGTGTCCTTGTACCTTATATAGACACAGAACTCCTCAGTGATTAATATCTTATAATTTACAGTAGGGGATACATTATCCCTTATAATACATGAGTGGTACCCAGAGGTTCCCTGTATAACTCAGTCTGTGTCCTTGTACCTTATATAGACACAGAACTCCTCAGTGACTTCTAAATCCTTATAATTTACAGTAGGGGATACATTATCCCTTTAATACATGAGTGGTACCCAGAGTTCCTGTAAACTCAGGTCTTGTCCTTGTACCTTTATATGGACACAGAATCCTCAGTGACTTCTAATATCCTTATAATTTACAGTGAGGATACATTATCCTTATAATACATGAGTGGTACCCAGAGTTCCCTGTATAACTCAGTCTGTGTCCTTGTACCTTTATATAGACACAGAACTCCTCAGTGACTACTAATATCCTTATAATTTACAGTAGGGGATACATTATCCCTTATAATACATGAGTGATACCCAGAAGTTCCCTGTTAAAACTCAGTCGTGTCCTTGTACCTTTATATAGACACAGAACTCCTCAGTGACTTCTAATATCCTTATAATTTACAGTAGGGGATACATTATCCCTTATAATACATAGGGTGGTACCCAGAGTTCCCTGTATAAAATCAGTCGGTCCTTGTACCTTTATTAGACACAGAACTCCTCAGTGACTTCTAATATCCTATAATTTACCGTAGGGGATACATATCCTTATAATACTGAGTGGTACCCAGAGTTCCCTGTATACTCAGTCTGTGTCCTTGTACCTTATATGGGCACAGAACTCTCAGTGACTTCTAATATCCTTATAATTTACAGTAGGGGATACATTATCCCTTATAAACATGGTGGTACCCAGAGTTTCCTGTATAAACTCAGTCTGTGTCCTTGTACCTTATATGGACACAGAACTCCTCAGTGACTTCTAATATCCTTATAATTTACAGAGTAGGGGTACATTATCCTTATAATACATGAGTGGACCCAGAGTTCCCTGTATAACTCAGTCTGTTCCTTGTACCTTTATAAGACACAGAACTCCCAGTGACACTAATATCCTTAATTTACAGTAGGGGATACATTATCCCTATATACATGAGTGTACCCAGAGTTCCCTGTATAACTCAGTCTGTGTCCTGTACATTTATTAGACACAGAACTCCTCAGTGACTTCTAATATTCTATAATTTGCAGTAGGGGATACATTATCCTTATAATACATGAGTGGTACCCAGAGTTCCCTGTATAACTCGTTTGTGTCCTTGTACCTTTATATAGACACAGAACTCCTCAGTGACTTCTAATATCCTATAATTTACAGTAGGGGATACATTATCCTATAACATGAGTGGTACCAGAGTTCCCGTAAACTCAGTCTGTGTCCTTGTACCATTTATATAGACACAGAACTCCTCAGTGACTTAATATCCTTATAATTTACAGTAGGGGATACATTATCCTTATAATACATGAGTGGTACCCAGAGTTCCTTGATAACTCAGTCTGTGTCCTTGTACCTTATTATAGACACAGAACTCCTCAGTGACTTCTAATATCCTTATAATTTACAGTAGGGATACATTATCCCTTATAATACATGAGTGGTACCACAGAGTTCCCTGTATAACTCAGTCTGTGTCCTTGTACCTTTATATGGACACAGAACTCCTCAGTGACTTCTAATATCCTTATAATTACAGTAGGGATACATTATCCTTATAATACATGAGTGGTACCCAGAGGTCCCTGTATAACTCAGTCTGTGTCCTTGTACCTTTATATAGACACAGAACACCTCAGTGACTTCAATATCCTTATAATTTACAGTAGGGGATACATTATCCTATAATACATGAGTGGTACCAGAGTTCCCTGTATAACTCAGTCTGTGTCCTGTACCTTTATATAGGACACAGAACACCTCAGTGACTTTGTAATAGCTTATATTTAAAGTAGGGGATGACATTATCCTTATATTAATACATGAGTGGTACCCAGAGTTCCCTGTATAACTCAGTCTGTGTCCTTGTACCTTTATATAGACACAGAACACCTCAGTGACTTGTAATATCCTTATAATTTACAGTAGGGGTTCATGAAAAACCTGCACAAGGAGACACAATATCACATGTACCTACGAAAGGATTTGCTATTTCTGTACAATCTCTGTACACTCCATCTGACCTACTTTTCACTGTTTGGTCTATGGGGGATATAACTTCCCCCCAGTGCTGCACAGACAGAGGGACCGAGACCTCAAAATACAATATCATTACATTACAATATTGAAGTACCCATCATGCACAGGGGCCCACACACTCATGTCACACCGACAACCCCTAGATCTGTTGTGTTGACACTGATGTGTGGGCAGAAGTGTAAACGTGTTACTATGTACCAATAAACAAAGATCACATTCCTACCCACGGTGACTGTCAACAGAATTGGGTGGGGTTGCCACTGGGATTGCACACAGAGTCACACATGGGACGTACCCATCACCACTGATAGAAGGCCATGAATAGACAGTTTGGTGCTGGACATTGTCACTGTTTACACTATTTATAATGTGATAATCGGAGGGCTATCAGATATGCTTTGGTCTGGGGATGTGCCGCTGGATTGGAAAAAAGCCAATGTAATACCAATATTCAATAAAGGTAGTCGTTCACAGCCTGGAAACTATAGACCTGTAAGCCTAACACCAGTGGTAGGGAAGGTGATGGAAACTAATAATATATAGTATATAATAATAATATAGTCAGCGTATGGTGGGGACTTACAATCAGTTCTTCTAATTGGATTTTGCAATTGTTTTGACTGTTCAAAATTCCAACCAGAAAACCATCATCCCATGTATGACTAGTGGCTGGGTACACACAAGAAGAATACGGGGTGTGTATTATATCCCAACAGAATGACGGCGTTTCTATGGTCAGTCGCGAATAATGGCGATCGTCCGTTCAAAATGTAGCCAGATTTGCCTGAATGTCTATTGGTGGGCACTGGCAGGACGTTCCGTTTTGCTGATTTTCCGTTTGATCGCATAAACATCGAACCCACCTACCCGTGGAGGTAATACGGTTGGCTATCAACATTACGGCAGTGAAGTAATACTGGAAGGTAAAGGTTCGTAAATCCGTGCGTTCGCGGGTGCCAACCTGCGAAGCATTCGGATATCCGCCCGGCGGATCGGGCAATGATCTGCGAGCGACCGCCCGTATGTGCCCATACACGGGGCGATTATCGGCCGAAACGTCCGTTCATACACATCGTGCGTCGCGGGTCGGCACCAACGTTCGCACGTGTGTACTAACCTTAAGTCTTGTATGGGGCAGGAACACCGAGGGCAATATTGACCCCATATTCCTGTCCAACAGACAGACATTAATCTGATCCAAACCAGGTCTAAGCCGCCCATTGCGGTGCCTGCCAGACGGTGCAGCTCAATCGGAACCTCCTAATCTATATTATTTAACTGGTCCATGGATTGTCCGATATCTCTGAGCAGTCTATTGGTTAAACGGCCATACACGGGTCTATTCAATCAAATCAATGAAAATTACCGGTCCGTGTGAGCCAGATGAAAACTCCATTTAAACCAAACGTAGAAAAATGTAATACGGTAAATATAACAACATTTCAGAGAATTGAACCCGGCCAGATTGTTTCAGACGATGGAGTTCTATAATATTGTACCAGATCACTGTTTTATGGAATCATTTATGGGTAATACAGTATCTCCAATACAATAGAATGGGACCTTTGGGACCTTTATGGGACTATTTATCTTTCCATCACCCAGCCGGATTAAGGTGACCCCATTGGTTCACGTCTGACGTTCTCCATTTACAAGTGAAAGTGATTCCCCCCCATCGGTGCTTTCTACACAAAGATCATCTGTTTCTTACGTCGTATCTGCCTTTCCATGTGGTGGAAACAAGGGAAACCCTGAAATCCCTTCCCACTGACCCAATGACACCAACGCTGGTGTCTCAAAGTGACAACACAAACCCTGATAATACGTCTGCAATGAATGTCTATCAGATTTCACTTTCCGTGCCCGTGGGGGATGCTGGGATTTGTGGTCCAAGTCTAGAGACCCCTTGTCTTTGTCATCTCCAGGGACAGCAGGTCAGGGAATAATAACCCTGGATTAAAGGGAATTGGTTTACTGATTATCTCTTTCTGTTGTAATCCCCCACACCCCGTCCCTAAGATCCTGCAGAATTGGAGCATCTGCCTAAAGGACAATGGGACCCTCATTTGCACAGACGAGTTCACACAAAGCCCCTCGCAGTCCCCCCCTTATTGTTACTGTGATTGCACAATGTTCCCTGATTGTGTCATTTGCACCTTAACAACAAAAAAACTCCATTGTTTTCACTCCTGGAGGATCAACAGATGATCAGCTCAGGATGTTTACAGCAATCCCTCTGTCTTCTTATCACAAACCCTAAATTTGTGTCTTTATTCAACCTGGATGACTATGTTACTATGTTGGCTGATACAGAGCGAACTGCAAGCAGCCAATCGCAGCACAGCAGGTAAAGCTGTCTACACACCATTCCAAATATTGGATGGTGTCCTGGGCCGGATGTTTGTCCGGATTGGACAAATGGGGGATCGGACGGGTCGGAAAACCACGGGTGATCCTGCAATCCTCTACATAACGCATGCTTGGTCGTGGTGAACTGCCGGCTGCAGATACTTTTACCGAAAGCGTCAGTCCTTCGTCCTGGCCAACCGGTCGCAAGTATCAAATGTCCGGTCAGCACGCATGATCCAAACGCGTGTAGATACTTTTACCGCGAGCGTCAGTCATTCTTCTGGCCAACCGGTCGCAAGTATCAAATGTTCAGTCAGCACGCATGATCCAAACGCGTGTAACCAGCTTAGTAGTGAGCTCTGCTTGCCGTCTCTCTGATATTAAGCAGGGGCGCTGCCCTGAGCATTTTGCTCCATTTGCCTCATTAGAGAGACACCCCTGGGCACCAACCAGGCAGTCTTTCGTCTGTGGCATTGTGTGAGTTGTAGTTTGAAATCAGCAGGTAGGTTGCAACCTTCATTATTTATTTACTTTCTAGGAATATTGCCCAATCAAAATGTCTTCATTCAAACAAATGATAGAAAAGACAAAGGGACTTTAATTATATCCAATTTGCTTTTGTTTGACTTGCCGTTTATGGTACCAGACGGCCCATTGTTTCCAGTAATCAGGTGTTTGTCTCATTGTGTGGACAGTATCTGTCTATATGGTGGGAAACATAATGCCTGGTACACACGTTACAATTCTTCCTTGTGACCCTTTTGAGACTTTCGACCGGCTGACCAGGAGGAAGGACTGTCCGTTGTGGTAAAGCAGCCACGTCCGACAGTTACCACGAGGACCGCACGATCGGTTATGGTTTTCCAACCTGTCCGATCGTGCTTTAGTCCGATTCGGAGCCGCCATACAATAATTTGGTGCAGTGGGATGAAAAGTGGGCAGGTCCTTAAAGCTGCAAGATTATTATTGGCTACGAGAATTGCTTCTCTAGCCCTAATGGTACATAGAGTATTATTTAGTATATAGTATGAGGTGCAAAGGTTTGTCTATGCGGTTTATTTAGAACCACCAATAAAATGTTACCTTTTCACTGGTCTACTGCGGTAAGAAAGAATTTGATTGGTTGACACCAATTAATGACATTTCATTGGTTGCCCAAAAGCCACAAAATATCTGACTGAACAAATCCTCCCCTGCTGGGGTGATTCACACTGAGCATGTGCGAGGTCACTGAGATATGGGAGGGGCGGTTACTTCTGGGATTGAAAGATTTTACTGTGTATCTTTAGGGATTGCATAGAAAGGGATATATCCGTTTAATCAGAAGTTTCTGGGGTATAAATCAAGGGAACATGTTTTTTAGGGTGGATTTACAGTTTAAAGACAACAATAACCTCCCCCTATGATAACTGCCCATTGTAAGGACATATCCACTAGATCCTCAACCCTGGGTTCATCTTTAATACCTGGAAATTAGATTTCTAGATGAATGGCCCATTTGTAGCTCCACCCCAACATTATCCAAGATCTGTCCAATAAAAAAACATGCTCCCTGCAATGCGTCTCCCCATTGGTTAGGCCCTCGGGCCGAAAGGGGCTCAAAGCTATAAATGGGCCAATGAATAGAATTTTAACTAAAAGTTTCTATCCAATAAACTCATTGGTTGACTTAATGGAGGGGGTGGGCTGGAGAGCCTGGGGGGGATTGTGCTTTAAATACAACCCCTAAACACAATCAGTTCCCTTGTGATAATTCCATTCATTAAGAGCATCGTCCAATCAGCAGGTGATCTGCTTTCCTTCTGTTCATTCATGTGCTGGGAGGTGGGAGTCGCTAGTGGGCAGGTGGCAGGTGATAATATCACAAACAGGTTTAATCTACAGGGAACAGAATGACAGCAGGTGATAAGGAAATGGAGGAATCCTATTGGCTCATGCAGCAGGGGAGGGGCCAGGTGCACCAACGCTTTTGGGTGAGGTGTATTGAATGAGCAGCCGCCTTCAGTGCTGGGATATGGATAATTTATAGGTGGGGGAGGGGGTCATAGAATTGTGGGAAAATCATGACAATGCAGCAAATTACACAGCTAGCCCTTTAAATATGGGGGGTTTGGAGTGTGAGTGAGGCCTCAACAGGCAACTGTCACTCACAATCAGTCACGATTCAGCTGTTAAATGCGACAAATCCTCGAAGGCTGCAGGACGATATTTAAAAAGAAGACGTATTGCTGGATAACGATATTGATCCTTAATTAGTGTTTTTATGATATAATATAACTTTACGGTAAATTAACATGACGATCGGCTATTTACGACCCCTCAGTAAACGTATCGTTAACCCCCAATATTGTTCCTTTGTCCTATTACAGATCTCTATTATTAGTATTGTGGATTTATATAGCGCCAACATCTTCCATAGCGCTGTACAATGACATGTATACATTTACATCAGGCCCTGTCCCGAAGAGCTTACAATCTAATCACTTTATGTACACATACAACCTATCAGTATGTCTTTATGATTGTGGGGGAAACCGGAGTGCCCAGTGGAATCCCACGCAAGCACGGGTAGAACATACAAACTCCTTGCAGATGTGTCCAAGGGTGGAATCGAACTTAGGACCTCAGCGCTGCAAGGTATCAATGCTAACCACCGAGCCACCGTACTGACCAATGACTATGGGTTTTTGTATCAGGCCTCAATCATACTGACTTTTACAATCCAATGAGCTCTGCTTGATGAAGTTCAGAAAATAACTGTCACTAGTGTGACCCAAAGACATATACATGTTCAATTAACTAGGTCACATAGTGTCTGTGTCTTTGTACCTTTATATGGACACAGAACTCCTCAGTGACTTCTAATATCCTTATAATTTACAGTAGGGGATACATTATCCCTTATAATACATGAGTGGTACCCAGAGTTCCCTGTATAACTCAGTCTGTGTCCTTGTACCTTTATATAGACACAGAACTCCTCAGTGACTTCTAATATCCTTATAATTTACAGTAGGGGATACATTATCCCTTATAATACATGAGTGGAACCCAGAGTTCCCTGTATAACTCAGTCTGTGTCCTTGTACATTTATATGGACACAGAACTCCTTAGTGACTTCTAATATCCTTATAATTTACAGTAGGTGATACATTATCTATTATAATACATGAGTACTTTGTTAAAATCTTTGTTCAAATCACAAACTTCCACATAAAGTTACCATTATTCTGTGTGTGGTGTCAGTGATTAACATATTGGGCTCCCTGATAGGGACCGCTTTTGACAGTGTATTTAAACATGATAGGGCCCCTATAGACAGAGTGTAATTAAACACAATAGGGGCCCCTATAGACAGAGTGTATTTAAACATGATAGGGGCCCCCATAGACAGTGTTATTAAACATGATAGGGGCCCCCAGTACCCGAGTGTAATTAAACATGATAGGGTCCCCCTACATTAAGACAGAGTGTAAATGGGTAACATTATAAAGGGGCCCCATATGACTGTTGTAATAACCATGGATGGGCCCCTATAGACTGAAGTTAACTGTAGCATAACATGTTATAATGAGGGCCCCTATAGACAGTGTATAATGATAGGGACCCCCATAGACAGTGTGAAATTAAACATGATAGGGGCCCCTATAGACACGAGTGTATTTAACATGATAGGGGCCCCCATAGACAGTGTTATTAAACATGATAGGGACCCCCGTAGACAGTGTTATTAAACATGATAGGGGCCCCTATAGACAGAGTGTAATTAAACATGATAGGGGCCCCTATATACAGAGTGTAATTAAACATGATAGGGCCCCTATAGACAGAGTGTAATTAAACATGATAGGGGCCCCTATAGACAGTGTATATGATAGGGACCCGCATAGACAGTGTGAAATTAAACATGATAGGGGCCCCTATAGACAGAGTGTAATTAAACATGATATGGGCCCCCATAGACAATGTAATTAAACATGATAGGGCCCCTATAGACAGAGTGTAATTAAACATGATAGGGGCCCCTATAGACAGTGTATATGATAAGGACCCCCATAGACAGTGTGAAATTAAACATGATAGGGGCCCCTATAGACAGGTGAAGTAACATGATAGGGGACCCCATAGACAGTGTAATTAAACATGATAGGGCCCCCTATAGACAGTGTAATTAAACATGATAGGGCCCCCATAGACAGTGTAATTAAACATGATAGGGGCCCCTATAGACAGAGTGTAAGTAACATGATTGTATGCCTGCTATGCTTCTGGATGCCTCATGGAAACTGAGCCATATAAACTGTACTGAGGCTGTACTGAGCCTGGATGCTCAGAGAGAACAGACAGGGGATTAACATTCGTCATTGGCTTGTGATGTCAACTGTCAAATCAATAACTGACCGTACTAACTGGAGAAACCAGGAAGCGGAGGAACAGGGGAAAACAGGACATTGGCAGGATTTCAGGTTAGACTTACACCTTTCACATTTTAAACTATTACCGTTTGGGTTTTGGGAGGTGGTTTACCTGTATGTAAGTTTATTTTAGGCTGGACTTGCCCTTTAAACCAGTCCAGTTAGTTATAAGTGTGTGAACTGTGCCTTTAAACTGGAATTCTACATCATTTGGGAAACCAATAGATACATGGGGTGAATCCAGAAGAAATGGAGTTTAGGTGTAGGTACGAGGACACTGTAGGTGACACAACGTAAAGGTGCAACACCGATCGGATTCCATCGGAACCGGAATGTTGCCAATGCGGGCATTCATAGGTACAACTGCGCCGTCAATACTTATATTGAACGGCGAACATGTTGGTATTGCTACCCTATACTTAACACAGGAATTCAGTGGCAATCGGATGGAAATTTCGTTTGGCTCAATAAGTTGCGATAGATTTATAACCTATCCATAGACTGATCCAATGGGATTTATGAATATTGCCATGTGTTTGGGCTCCTTAATATCCTTATATCCCCATTCCGCTATTAAATTCATATAGTGAATGGGGCTTGTGTATAGGCAATCCACATCACACTTGCTGGTAGGTACATCTTGAAGGCTGTAGGTGACGAGCTTAAACTGGCCCCACACCATATAAACTGATTGTACAATCTTCTAATCTATTCAAATCAACTGAGCCTTCAATTGCAGAACATGTATGAACATTGTACAATCAGGTTGAAAGTAGTTGAGCAGCTTTTTAGCCTTTTCCAAATAAATAAATAAAAAGGATTATCCAGCCCTGTGATCTTCCTTCCCTTTAAACCCATAAAAAAAGTGTCTCTTTCCATATAAATCCCCCATCGTCTCCAATGTAACGTGATTTGCAGTCAGGAATCTCCCTCAATATCGATATCTGGATTCCAGGCACCATGTGGACTCGATGGTCCTTATCACTACTCCCTTCTTGGAGTTTTCCCAGAAAAACTCGGAATAGCTATGGATCTGTATCGTTATCCACCATTGTAAACTCTGATACTGCGTGTTTATTAATAAGCCCCTATTTTCTTTTAACAGTCGTGTATCTAGATGACAAGTCACGTGAGCTTACCAAGAAAAAAAAACAACGAATCTTAAGGTCGAGCCTGGCGGAACGGCGAACGGGTGTCGGGGGTCGTGGCTCGGGCGAAGTACGAACCTTAAGGGCACGGCCACACTGCAACGGCAACGCAATCACAATCGCATAGCGTTTATGTGGATTTTTTTGCGTTGCGCTTGCGATTTCTTCAATAAGTATAGGAAAATCGCACCGAAAAAAGTGGTTTTGTTTGCGTGGCGCGTTTTCGATGATTTTTTAAAACGCAATCGCAAGCGCAAACGCAACAACAAATGCACCAGTGTGGCCTTAGCCCAAGAACGTAAAAATCTGCAGAAATAACGCAAAAAACCCGACTCCGGGGACGCTGTTTGCAACATTGTTACAATATAATGATAATGATTAATGATCTCGGACTTTACATTCCTATCGATATCATTCTGCTGAATTTATTGACAAGGGTTAAATTGGCGGATTCCAGTGACAGTGTCTGGATGGTGGGAAAGCTATCATTAGTCTGTCACCCAAACACACTATTGTTCATTGGTAGGGGGTCTTTGTGAGTGGTGTGGTGGGGGGATTATCCTCACTTTCCAATGTGCCCCCCTGACACAGAACACTGGGACATCCAGTCTATTTATCTAGTCTGATCCACATCTGGCACATTCCATGGCCGTTAGATGACGGCTGCTTTTTTTTTTTTTTTTTTTTTGCACAATGGGGGTTTCTGGGAGTTGTAGGCTGTCTAGCCCAACTTTAACAAGATGGGACTACTGGTGGCTGTTAAATGGTTAACGATACCCACACACACAAACACCACCCAATTTCATGCAAATTCTAATTAATCTGTCAATCATTGTCGAGATGTGGCATACATGCCAGACCAGTACGGGACCAGTATAGGCCATGCACAGTTACAATCAGACCCGTACAGTTCCCTGTATAACTCAGTCTGTGTCCTGTACGATTTCTATAGACACAGAACTGCTCAGTGACTTCAATATCCTTATAATTTACAGTAGGGGATACCTAATCCCTTATAATACATGAGTGGTACCCAGCGTTCTCGTTGATAACTAGTCTGTGTCCTTGTACCTTTATATAGACACAGACTCCTCAGTGACTTTCTAATATCCTATAATTTACAGTAGGGGAACATTATCCCTTATATTACATGAGTGGTACCCAGAGTCCCTGTATAACTCAGTCGTGTCCTTGTACCTTTATATAGACACAGAACTCCTCAGGGACTTCTATATCCTTATAATTTACATTAGGGGATACATTATCCCTTATAATACATGAGTGGTACCAGAGTTCCCGTATAACTCAGTCTGTGTCCTTGTACCTTTATATGGACACAGAACTCCTCGTGACTTTCAATATCCTATTAATTTAAAGTAGGGGATACATTATCCCTTATAATACATGAGTGGTACCAGAGTTCCCTGTATAACTCAGTCTGTGGTCCTTGTACTTATATAGATACAGAACTCCTCAGTGACTTCTAATATCTTATAATTACAGTAGGGGTACATTATCCCTTATAATACATGAGTGGTACCCAGAGTCCCTGTATAACTCAGGTCTGGTCCTTGTACCTTTATATGGACACAGAACGCCTCAGTGACTTCTAATATCCTATAATTTACAGTAGGGGATACATTATCCCCTTATAAACATGAGTGGTACCCAGAGTTCCCTGTATAACCCAGTCTGTGTCCTTGTACCTTATATAGACACAGAACTCCTCAGTGACTACTATATCTATAATGTACAGTAGGGGATACAATTATCCTATAATACAATGAGTGGTACCCAGATTCCCTGTATAAACTCAGTCTGTGTCCTTTTACCTTATATGGACACAGAACGCCTCAGTGACTTCTAATATCCATAATTACAGTAGGGGATACATTATCCCTATTAATAATGAGTGGTACCGAGTTCCCTGTATAACTCAGTCTGTGTCCTTGTACCTTTATATAGACACAGAACTCCTCAGTGACTTCTAATATCCTTAAATTTACAGTAGGGGATACATTATCCCTTATAATACATGAGTGGTACCAGAGTTCCCTGTATAACTCAGTCTGTGTCATTGTACCTTATTATGGACAACGAAACTCCTCAGTGACTTCTAATATCCTTATAATACAGTAGGGGGATCATTATCCCTTATAAACATGAGTGGTACCCAGAGTTCGGTAAAACTCAGTCTGTGTCCTTGTACCTTTATATAGACACAGAACTCCTCAGTGACTTCTAAATCTTATAATTTACAGTGGGGATACATTATCCCTTTAATACATGAGTGGTACACAGAGTTCCTGTATAACTCAGTCTGTGTCCTGTACCTTTATATAGACACAGGAACTCCTCAGTGACTTCTATATCCTTATAATTTACAGTAGGGGATACATTATCCTTTATAATACATGAGTGGTACCCAGTAGTTCCTGTAAACCAGTCTGTGTCCTTGTACCTTATAGGGCACAGAACTCCTCAGTGACTTCTAAATTCCTTATAATTTACAGTAGGGGATACATTATCCCTTATATACATGGTGGTACCCGAGTTCCCTGTATAAAATCAGTCTGTGTCCTTGTACCTTTTATGGACACAGAACTCCTCAGGACTTCAATATCCTTATAATTTACAGTAGGGGATACATTATCCTTATAATACATGAGTGGTACCCAGAGTTCCCGTGTATACTCAGTCTGTGCTTGTACCTTTATATAGACACAGAACCTCTCAGTGACTACTAATTCCTTATAATTTCAGTTAGGGGAACATTATCCCTTATAATACTGAGTGATACCCAGAGTTCCCTGTATAACTCAGTCTGTGTCTTGTACATTTAATAGCACAGAACTCCTCAGTGACTTTCTAATATCCTTATAATTTGCAGTAGGGATACATTATCCCTTATAATACAGAGTGGTACCCAGAGTTCCCTGTATAACTCCGTCTGTGTCCTTGTACCTTTATTAGACACAGAACTCCTCAGTGAATTCTAATATCCTTTTAATTTACAGTAGGGGATACATTATCCTTATAATACATGAGTGGTACCCAGAGGCCCTGTTCATCAGTCTGTGTCCTTGTCAATTTATATAGACACAGACTCCTCAGTGACTAGTAATATCCTTTATAATTTACAGTAGGGGATACATTATCCTATAATACAATGATGGTACCAGAGTTCCTGATAACTCAGTCTGTGTCTTGTACCTTTATATAGACACAGAACTCCTCAGTGACTTTCAATATCCTTATAATTTACCGTAGGGATACATTATCCCTTATAATTACATGAGTGGTACACCAGAGTTCCTGATTAACTCAGTCTGTGTCCTTGTACCTATATGGACACAGAACTCCTCAGTGACTTCTAATATCCTTAAATTTACAGTAGAGGATACATTATCCTATAATACATGAGTGGTACCCAGAGTTCCTTGTATAACCAGTCTGTGTTGACCTTTATATAGAAACAGAACACCTCAGTGACTTGCAATATCCTTATATTTACAGTAGGGGATACATTATCCTTATAATACATGGTGGTACCCAGAGTTCCTGTATAACTCAGTCTGTGTCCTTGTACCTTTATATAGACACAGAACACCTCAGTGACTTGTAATATCCTTATATTTACCGTAGGGGATACATTATCCTTTAATACATGAGTGGTACCCAGAGGTCCCTGTATAACTCAGTCTGTGTCCTTGTACCTTTATATAGACACAGAACACCTCAGTGACTTGTAATATCCTTTAATTTCAGTAGGGGTTCATGAAAAACCTGCACAAGGAGACACAATATCACATTACCTACGAAAGAGTTGCTATTTCTGTACAATCTCTGTACAACTCCATCTGACCACTTTTCACATGTTTGGTTGGGATATAACTTCCCCCCAGTGCTGCACAGACAGAGGGACCGAGACCTCAAATACAATATCATTACATTACAAATTGAAGTACCCATCATGCACAGGGGCCCCACACACTCATGTCACACCGACAACCCCTAGATGTTGTTGTGGACACTGAGTGTGCTGCGAGAAGTGTAAACGTGTTACTATGTACCAATAATAAACAAAGATCACATTCCTACCACGGTGACTGTCAACAGAATTGGGTGGGGTTGCCACTGGGATTGCACAACGAGTCACACATGGGACGTACCCATCACCACTGATAGAAGGCCCTGAATAGACAGTTTGGTGGACCATTGTCACTGTTTACACTATTATTAATGTGATAATCGGAGGGCTATCAGATATGCTTTGGTCTGGGGATGTGCGCTGGATTGGAAAAAAGCCAATGTAATACCAATTATCAATAAGGTAGTCGTTCACGCCTGGAAACTATAGACCTGTAAGCCTAACACCAGTGGTAGGGAAGGTGATGGAAACTAATAATATATAGTATATAATAATAATATAGTCAGCGTATGGTGGGGACTACAATCAGTTCTTTAATTGGATTTTGCAATTGTTTTTGACTTTTTCAAAATTCCAACCAGAAAACCATCATCCATGTATGACTAGTGCTGGGTACACACAAGAAGAATACGGGGTGTGTATTATATCCCAACAGAATGACGCGTTTCTATGGTCAGTCGCGAATAATGGGACGTCCGTTCAAAAATGTAGCCAGATTTGCCTGAATGTCTATTGGTGGGCAACTGGCAGGACGTTCCGTTTTGCGATTTTCCGTTTGATCGCATAAACATCGAACCCACCTACCGTGGATGGTAATACGGTTGGCTATAACATTACGGCAGTGAAGTAAACTGGAAGGTAAAGGTTCGTAAATCCGTGCGTTTCGCGGGTGCCAACCTGCGAAGCATTCGGATTCCGCCCGGCGGATCGGGCAATGATCTGCGAGCGACCGCCCGTATGTGCCCATACACGGGGCATTATCGGCCGAAACGTCCGTTCATACACATCGTGCTCGCGGGTCGGCACCAACGTTCGCAGTGGTACTAACCTTAAGTCTTGTAGGGGCAGGAACACCGAGGGCAATATTGACCCCATATTCCTGTCCAACAGACAGACATTAATCTGATCCAAACCAGGTCTAAGCCGCCCATTGCGGTGCCTGCCCGACGGTGCAGCTCAATCGGAACCTCCTACTAATATATTATTTAACTGGTCCATGGATTGTCGATCATATCCTGAGCAGTCTATTGGTTAAACGGCCATACACGGGTCTATTAATCAAATCAATGAAAATTACCGGTCCGTTGTGAGCCAGATGAAAAACTCCATTTAAACAAAAGTAGAAAAAATGTAATACGGTAAATATAACAAACTTTCAGAGAATTGAACCCGGCCAGATTGTTTCAGACGATGGAGTTCTATAATATTGTACCAGATCACTGTTTTATGGAATCTTATGGTAATACAGTATCTCCAATACAATAGAATGGGACTTTGGACCTTTAGGGACTATTATATCTTTCCATCACCCAGCCGGATTAAGGTGACCCCATTGGTTCCCGTCTGACGTTCTCCATTTACAAGTGAAAGTGATTCCCCCCCATCGGTGCTTTCTACACAAAGATCATCTGTTTCTTAGTGTATCTTGCCTTTCCATGTGGTGGAAACAAGGGAAAACCCTGAAATCCCTTCCACTGACCCAATGACACCAACGCTGGTGTCTCAAAGTGACAACACAAACCCTGATAATACGTCTGCATGAATGTCTATCAGATTTCACTTTCCGTGCCCGTGGGGGATGCGGGATTTGTGGTCCAAGTCTAGAGACCCCTTGTCTTTGTCATCTCCAGGGACAGAGGTCAGGGAATAATAAACCTGGATTAAAGGGAATTGGTTTACTGATTATCTCTTTCTGTTGTAATCCCCCACACCCCGTCCCAAGATCCTGCGAGAATTGAGCATCTGCCTAAAGGACAATGGGACCCTCATTTGCACAGACGAGTTCACACAAAGCCCCTCGCCGTCCCCCCCTTATTGTTTACTGTGATTGCACAATGTTCCCTGATTGTGTCATTTGCACCTTAACAAAAAAAAACTCCATTGTTTTCACTCCTGGAGGATCAACGATGATCAGCTCCGGATGTTTACAGCAATCCCTCTCTTCTTATCACAAACCCTAAATTTGTGTCTTTATTCAACCTGGATGACTATGTTACTATGTTGGCTGATACAGAGCGAACTGCAAGCAGCCAATCGCCAGACAGCAGTAAAGCTGTCTACACACCATTCAAATAGTGGATGGTGGTCCTGGGCCGGATGTTTGTCCGGATTGGACAAATGGGGGATCGGACGGGTCGGAAAACCACGGGTGATCCTGCAATCCTCTACATAACGCATGCTTGGTCGTGGTGAAACTGCCGGCTGCAGATACTTTTACCGAAAGCGTCAGTCCTTCGTCCTGGCCAACCGGTCGCAAGTATCAATGTCCGGTCAGCACGCATGATCCAACGCGTGTAGATACTTTTACCGCGAGCGTCAGTCATTCTTGGCCAACCGGTCGCAAGTACACAATGTTCAGTCAGCACGCATGATCCAAACGCGTGTAACCAGCTTAGTAGTGAGCTCTGCTTGCCGTCTTCTGATATTAAGCAGGGGCGCTGCCCTGAGCATTTTGCTCCATTTGCCTCATTAGAGAGACACCCTGGGCACCAACCAGGCAGTCTTTCGTCTGTGGCATTGTGTGAGTTGTAGTTTGAAATCAGCAGGTAGGTTGAACCTTCATTATTTATTTACTTCTAGGAAATTGCCCAATCAAAATGTCTTCATTCAAACAAATGATAGAAAAGACAAAGGGACTTTAATTATATCCAATTTGCTTTTGTTTGACTTGCCGTTTATGGTACCAGACGCCCTTGTTTCCAGTAATCAGGTGTTTGTCTCATTGTGTGGACAGTATCTGTCTAATGGTGGGGAAACTAATGCCTGTACACACGTTACAATTCTTCCTTGTGACCCTTTTGAGACTTTCGACGGCTGACCAGGAGGAAGGACTGTCCGTTGTGGAAAGCAGCCACGTCCGACAGTTACCACGAGGACCGCACGATCGGTTATGGTTTTCCAACCTGTCGATCGTGCTTTAGTCCGATTCGGAGCCGCCATACAATAATTGTGGTGCAGTGGGATGAAAAGTGGGCAGGTCCTTAAAGCTGCAAGATATTATTGGCTACGAGAATTGCTTCTCTAGCCCTAATGGTACATGAGTATTATTTAGTATATAGTATGAGGTGCAAAGGTTGTCTATGCGGTTTATTTAGAACCAAATAAAATGTTACTTTTCACTGGTCTACTGCGGTAAGAAAGAATTTGATTGGTTGACAACCAATTAATGACATTTCATTGGTTGCCCAAAAGCCACAAAATATCTGACTGAACAAATCCTCCCCTGCTGGGGTGATTCACACTGAGCATGTGCGAGGTCACGCAGATTGGGAGGGGCGGTTACTTCTGGGATTGAAAGTTTACTGTATCTTTAGGGATTGCATAGAAAGGGATATATCCGTTTAATTATCAGATTTCTGGGGTATAAATCAAGGGAACATGTTTTTTAGGGTGGATTTACAGTTTAAAGACAACAATAACCTCCCCCTATGATAAACTGCCCATTGTAAGGACATATCCACTAGATCCTCAACTGGGTTCATCTTTAATACCTGGAAATTAGATTTCTAGATGAATGGCCCATTTGTAGCTCCACCCCAACATTATCCAAGATCTGTCCAATAAAAAAACATGCTCCCTGCAATGCGTCTCCCATTGGTTAGGCCCTCGGGCCGAAAGGGTCAAAGACTAAAATGGGCCAATGAATAGAATTTTAACTAAAAGTTTCTTCCAAATAACTCATGGTTGACTTAATGGAGGGGGTGGGCTGGAGAGCCTGGGGGGGATTGTGCTTTAAATACAACCCCTAAACACAATCAGTTCCCTGTGATATTCCATTCATTAAGAGCATCGTCCAATCAGCAGGTGATCTGCTTTCCTTCTGTTCATTCATGTGCTGGGAGGGGGAGTCGCTTAGTGGGGCAGGTGGCAGGTGATAATATCACAAACAGGTTTAATCTACAGGGAACAGAATGACAGCAGGTGATAAGGAAATGGAGGAATCCTATTGGCTCATGCAGCAGGGAGGGGCCAGGTGCACCAACGCTTTTGGGTGAGGTGTATTGAATGAGCAGCCGCCTTCAGTGCTGGGATATGGATAATTTATAGGTGGGGGAGGGGGGGTCATAGAATTGTGGGAAAATCATGACATGCAGCAAATTACACAGCTAGCCCTTAAATTGGGGGGTTTGGAGTGTGAGTGAGGCCTCAACAGGCAACTGTCACTCACAATCAGTCACGATTCAGCTGTTAAATGCGACAAATCCTCGAAGGCTGCCAGCGATATTAAAAAGAAGACGTATTGCTGGATAACGATATTGATCTTAATTAGTGTTTTATGATTATATATAACTTTACGGTAAATTAACATGACGATCGGCTATTTACGACCCTCAGTAAACGTATCGTTAACCCCCAATATTGTTCCTTTGTCCTATATCAGCATCTCATTATTAGTATTGTGGATTTATATAGCGCCAAAATCTTCCATGCGCTGTACAATGACATGTATCATTTACATCAGGCCCTGTCCCGAAGAGCTTACAATCTATCACTTTAGTACACATCAACCTATCAGTATGTCTTTATGATTGTGGGGGAAACCGGAGTGCCCAGTGGAATCCCACGCAAGCACGGGTAGAACATAAAAACTCCTTGCAGATGTGTCCAAGGGTGGAATCGAACTTAGGCCTCAGCGCTGCAAGGTATCAATGCTAACAACGAGCACCTACTGACCAATGACTATGGGTTTGTGTATCAGGCTCCAATCATACTGACTTTTACAATCCAATGAGCTCTGCTTGATGAAGTTCAGAAAATAACTGTCACTAGTGTGACCAAAGACATATACATGTTCAATTAACTAGGTACATAGTGTCTGTGTCTTTGTACCTTTATGGACACAGAACTCCTCAGTGACTTCTAATATCCATATAATTTACCGTAGGGGATACATTATCCCTTATAATACATGAGTGGTAACCAGAGTTCCCTGTATAACTCAGTCTGTGTCCTTGTACCTTTATATAGACACAGAACTCCTCAGTGACTTCTATATCCTTATAATTTACAGTAGGGGATACATTATCCCTTATAATACATGAGTGGTACCCAGAGTTCCCTGTATAACTCAGTAGTGTCCTTGTACCTTATATAGACACAGAACTCCTCAGTGACTTCTAATATCCTTATAATTACAGTAGGGATACATTATCCCTTATAATACATGAGTGGTACCAGAGTTCCCTGTATAACTCAGTCTGTGTCCTGTACCTTTATATAGACACAGAACTCCTCAGTGACTTCTAATATCCTTATAATTTACAGTAGGGGATAATTATCCCTTTAATACCTGAGTGGTACCCAGAGTTCCCTGTATAACTCAGTCTGTGTCCTTGTACCTTTATATGGACACAGAACTCCTCATGCTTCTAATATCCTTTTTATTTAACGTAGGGGATACATTATCCCATAATACATGAGTGGTACCCAGAGTTCCTTTATAACTCAGTCTGGTGTCCTTGTACCTTTATATAGACACAGAACTCCTCAGTGACTTCTAATATCCTTATAATGTACAGTAGGGGATACATTATCCTTATAATACATGAGTGGTACCCAGAGTTCCCTGTATAACTCAGTCTGTGTCCTTGTACCTTATATGGACACAGAACTCCTCAGTGACTTCTAATATCCTTTTAATTTACAGTAGGGATACATTATCCCTTATAACATGAGTGGTACCCAGAGTTCCCTTTATAACTCAGTCTGTGTCCTTGTACCTTTATTAGACACAGAATCCTCAGTGACTTCTAATATCCTTATAATGTACAGTAGGGGATAACTATCCTTATAATACATGAGTGGTACCCAGAGTTCCCTTATAACTCAGTCTGTGTCCTTGTACCTTTATATGGACAAGAACTCCTCAGTGACTTCAATATCCTTTTAATTTACAGTAGGGAACATTACTTTATAATACATGAGTGGTACCCAGAGTTCCCTGTATAACTCAGTCTGTGTCCTTGTACCTTTATTGGACACAGAACTCTCAGTGACTTCTAATATCCTTATAATTACAGGAGGGGATACATTATCCTTATAATACATGAGTGGTACCCAGAGTTCCCTGTATAACTCAGTCGTTGTCCTGTACCTTTATATAGACACAGAACTCCTCAGTGACTTTAATATCCTTATAATTTACAGTAGGGGATACATTATCCCTTATAATACATGAGTGGTACCCAGAGTTCCCTGTATAACTCAGTCTGTGTCCTTGTACCTTTATATAGACACAGAACTCCTCAGTGACTCAATATCCTTATAATTTACAGTAGGGGATACATATCCCTTAATACATGAGTGGAACCCAGAGTTCCCTGTATAACTCAGTCTGTGTCCTTGTACATTTATATGGACACAGAACTCCTTAGTGCTTCTAATTCCTTATAATTTACAGTAGGTGATACATTATCTATTTAAACATGAGTACTTTGTTAAAATCTTGTCAAATCACAAACTTCACATAAAGTTACCATATTCTGTGTGTGGTGTCAGTGATTAACATATTGGGCTCCCTGATAGGGACCGCTTTTGACAGTGTATTTAAACATGATAGGGCCCCTATAGACAGAGTGTAATTAAACACAATAGGGGCCCCTATAGACAGAGTGTATTTTAAACATGATAGGGGCCCCCATAGACAGTGTTATTAAACATGATAGGGGCCCCTATAGACAGAGTGTAATTAAACATGATAGGGGCCCCATATACAGAGTGTAATTAAACATGATAGGGGCCCCTATATACAGAGTAATAAACATGATAGGGCCCTATAGACAGATGTTAAACTGATAGGGGCCCCTATAGACAGTGTATATGATAGGGACCCCCATAGACAGTGTGAAATAAACATGATAGGGGCCCCTATAGACAGAGTGTATTTAAACATGATAGGGGCCCCATAGACAGTGTTATTAAACATGATAGGGACCCCCGTAGACAGTGTTATTAAACATGATAGGGGCCCCTATAGACAGAGTGTAATTAAACATGATAGGGGCCCCTATATACAGAGTGTAATTAAACATGATAGGGCCCCTATAGACAGAGTGTAATTAAAATGATAGGGGCCCCTATAGACAGTGTATATGATAGGGACCCGCATAGACAGTGTGAAATTAAACATGATAGGGGCCCCTATAGACAGAGTGTAATAATTAAACATGATAGGGCCCCCAAAGACAATGTTAGTAACATGATAGGCCCTATAGGACAGAGGTAATTAAGGGGGTAAGTACAATTTTTAAGTGGGGATACCCTTTAATCTTTCAATTAAAATGTTTTTTGCAATTGTTGTAAGCCATTATTTACATAATGTACAGTAGGGGATACATTATCCTTATAATACATGAGTGGTACCCAGAGTTCCCTGTATAACTCAGTCTGTGTCCTTGTACCTTTATATGGACACAGAACTCCTCAGTGACTTCTAATATCCTTATAATTTACAGTAGGGGATACATTATCCCTTATAATACATGCTGAATATTTCTGTGCTTTCCTTAGGAGTTTGTTCTGTGGTTGCTAATTCCTCATAATCTAAGCAGGTTTTCCTATAAGCCTCCGGAATCTGCAGGGTTAGAATTGTCCGTGTTCTTAAATGAGTCCAGAAACTCTGCTAATAAGCCAGGGGGTTACATAACGGACTATTAGGGGGTTAATCTGCAGCAAGATATCGGATGTTATCCAAAGGTCCGTACCATGTGCGATTCGTCCTCTCGACGCTGGACTGAACTGTTTTGCAGAATTTTTGGTCTATCATTTAATTATGGCGGTCAGGCGTCATTGATGATCCCGGGTCGTATCATAGAGGCTTGATCTTAACTCAACGTGTGTCACCTGTCAGGTCAAATCGTACATGTCTACGGACATAAGGCTGATAAATGAACATTTGTTGTGGACATTATATTATTTCCGTCTATAGGGGGCACCCTTGGCGGGGGTTGTTTGGTACATTATATTATTTAGTCTATAGGGGGCCACCTTGGCGGGGGGTTGTTGGTACATTTATTATATCCGTCTATAGGGGGCACCCTTGGGGGGGTTGTTTGGTCATTATTTATCCGTCTATAGGGGGCACCTTGGCGGGGGGTGTTGTTTGGTACATTCTATTATATCCGTCTATAGGGGGCACCCTTGGCGGGGGGTTGTTGGTACATTATATCCGTCTATGGGGCACCCTTGGCGGGGGGTTGTTTGGTACATTATATCCGTCTATAGGGGGCACCCTTGGCGGGGGGGTTACTGAAAATCATATTCTAGTTTAAAAATGTAGGTTCTTGACCCCTTACTACCACAAAGTCATTCTAAATAATTCCCTGGGTGGCCCTCAGTGGGTTCTGGGCTCTCAGGGGCCACAACAGGATAATTTTTTTTATTGAGACCAAATAGTAAATTGCAGCTTAACAACTGTTTTAAGTGGCCAGATAGTAGAAGTAGGAACCAGGGCTGACATTCTGGGTTGCCCGCTGCCGGACTGGGTTGCCCGCTGTCTGACTGGGTTGCCCGCTGCCGGACTGGGTTGCCCGCTGTCGGTCTGGGTTGCCCGCTGTCGGACTGGGTTGACCACTGTCTGACTGGGTTGCCCGCTGTCGGACTGGGTTGCCCGCTGTCTGACTGGGTTGCCCGCTGCCGGACTGGGTTGCCCGTTGTCTGACTGGGGTTGCCCGTTGTCTGACTGGGTTGCCCGCTGTCGGTCTGGGTTGCCCGCTGTCGGTCTGGGTTGCCCGCTGTCGGTCTGGTTGCCCGCTGTCGGTTGGGTGTCCCGCTGCCGGTCTGGGTTGCCCTGCCGGCTGGGTTGCCGCTGCCGGTCTGGGTTGCCCGCTGCCGCTGGTTGCCCGCTGCCGGTCTGGGTTTGCCCGCTGTCGGTCTGGGTTGCCCGCTGTCGTCTGGGTTCCCGCTGCCGGTCTGGTTTGCCCGCTGTCGGTCTGGGTTGCCCGCTGGTTTATTTTCTATTTAACCATTCTGATCTCTTCAGCTTCTAGACAAACACGTGACATTTTCACCCACGTGCATTCCACATGGATACTTTATATTCCTTTCATTGGTCCAGCCAACTGAGGGGCGGTGACTTTTATTCTCAGTTACTACCAATCAGCATTCACCTCTCTCGAAGATGTCACTTTGTTGCTGAGCCTTGAAAGCAAAGGGGGGGGGGGCAGATGTCTCATGAACACGATGATGTCATTGGTTCTCTTTAAAGAGACCGACCATAGATAATTACGGTAACCCTTTGTGTTAATCAGCAGCTTGTTCTCTGTACTACGTGGATTCAGTATTGAATTATTGTATGTTATAATAATATATAATACAGATCAGCTGGAAACACCTACTCCCACACCCCCCTTTAAATAGGGACACTTACCTACCCTCCAACACCCCCTTTATATAGGGACACTAACCTACCTACCTCCAACATTCCCCTTTATATAGGGACACGTACCACCCTCCAAACATTCCCCTTTATTAGGACACTTACTTACCCTCCAACATTCCCCTTTATATAGGGACACTTAACCTACCCTCCGACATTCCCCTTTATATAGGGACCCTACCCTACCCTCCGACATTCCCCTTTAATAGGGACACTTACCTACCCTCCAACATTCCCCTTTATAGAGGACACGTACCTACCTCCAACATTCCCCTTTAATAGGGACACTTACTTACCCTCCAACATTCCCCTTTATATAGGGACACTTACCTACCCTCCGACATTCCCCTTTATATAGGGACACTAACCTACCCTCCGACATTCCCCTTTATATAGGGACACTTACCTACCCTCCAACATTCCCCTTTATATAGGGATACTAACCTACCCTCCAACATTCCCCTTTATATAGGGACACTAACCTACCCTCCAACATTCCCCAGTAAATAGGGACACTAACCTACCCTCCAACACTCCCCAGTAAATAGGGACACTAACCTACCCTCCAACATTCCCCTTTATATAGGGACACTAACCTACCCTCCGACATTCCCCTTTATATAGGGACACTAACCTACCCTCCAACATTCCCCAGTAATAGGGACACTAACCTACCCTCAACATTCCCCTGTAAATAGGACAAAACTACCCTCCACACTCCCCATTAAATAGGGACAATAACCTACCCTCCAACACTCCCCAGTAATAGGGACACTACCCTACCCTCCAACACTCCCAGTAAATAGGGACACTAACCTACCCTCCAACAGAGTGCTGCTGGGTAAGTGAATTCAGGACTGCAGGGCGAGAGTGCATGCTGGGAAGTGAATTCAGGACGGCAGGTGAGAGTGCATGCTGGGTAAGTGAATTCAGGATTGCAGGGTGAGCGTGCATGCTGGGTAAGTGAATTCAGGACTGCAGGGTGAGAGTGCATGCTGGAAAGGTGAATTCAGGACTGCAAGGTGAGAGTGCATGCTGGGTAGTGAATGCAGGTTGAGAGTGCTGCTGGGTAAGTGAATGCAGGTGAGAGTGCATGCTGGTAAGTGAATGCAGGGTGAGAGTGCATGCGGTTAGTGAATGCAGGGTGAGAGTGCATGCTGGGTAGTGAATGCAGGGTGAGAGTGCTGCTGGTTTAGTGAATCAGGATGAAGTGCATGGCTGGGTAGTGAAAGTAGGGTGGAGAGTGCATGCTGGGTAAGTGAATGCGGGGTGAGAGGTGCATGCTGGGTAAGTGAAGGTAGGGTGAGAGTGCATGCTGGGTAAGGGAAGCAGGTGAGAGTGCATGCTGGTAAGGGAATGCAGGGTGAGCGTGCATGCTGGGTAAGTGAATGCAGGGTGAGAGTGCATGCTGGGTAAGTGAATGCAGGGTGAGAGTGCATGCTGGGTAAGTGAATGCAGGGTGAGTGCATGCTGGGTAAGTGAATGCAGGGTGAGAGTGCATGCTGGGTAAGTGAATGCAGGTGAGAGTGCATGCTGGGTAAGTGAATGCAGGTGAGGATGCATGCTGGGTAAGTGAATGCAGGGTGAGAGTGCATGCTGGGTAAGTGAATGCAGGGTGAGAGTGCATGCTAGTAGTGAATGCAGGGTGAGAGTGCATGTCTGGGTAAGTGATGCAGGGTGAGCGTGCATGCGAGGTTCTAGGGTGACCATACATGCTGGGGTTTCTCTACACACTTTCTATTGCGTTTTGCGATCAGTTGACACGTGAAAATCGCACGCCAGGCTAACACAATAGGGGTGGCCACACTGTATGCGGCAATTAGTTTTCAGGGAGCGTAAGGGCTACGCCACACTATCGCGTTTTCTTTTTCTTGCGTTTGCCCAGCGACTGCGCTGGAATTTTTTTCAGATCATCGAAAACGTGGCAACCAACCGAAATCCGCATTTTCTGGTGCATTGCGAGTTTGCGTCCGCATTTAAATCACAATCGCATGCGTTTTCCTATACTTAATGGAAAAACGCATGCGCAAACGCAACAAAATCGCACATAAAATCGTGTGCGATTGGTTTGTGGGGCGTGCCCTAAATCACTTTTGTTTGGTGCTTTAATAACAGAATATTGGAGGAATCGCAGCACGAACCCACAACACCGCAGTTTGCACATTTTGCGTGAGTTTCCACCGTTGCAGTGTCACCCAGCCTTACGGAGTTTAGGGCTTTGGGTGAGAGTGGTTGCCAACTGTTTAGAACTGTACATGTTGCATGGCTGCATTGAAAGCGATGCGGCCTGCATCGTGATCCTCATACACATTCACCATGATAAATTATGTGTGTTCAGTTTTAAAGGAAAGGTGAAAACTCTTCATTTTTATTAAATTATTAACCACCGGGAACCAGAAGCCCCACTGTGTTCGGCTGTACAATTCCTGTCTGCAGTGCAGCAGGGGGTCCGCCCGCTTGGCCTTCCACTGACTAATTCTGGAGTTCGGAAAACAATAGACTTTGTGTCCCCACTTTCTTTTTGAGCCAAACAAGACCCCCCCCTCCCCCTCCCAAACCCCCCTGAGCAGAGGATCATGGGTAACTGTGATGTGTAATTGTATTGTACGGTTCTGCACATTAGAGTTAATCGCTATATCCGTTCATCGCCGTCTTTCCTACTCCTCAACTACTAAAAGAATTCAGGCTGGCACTGAGGGGTTAAAGGATGACATCATTGCGAGCAGAGGAGGAAAGAAAACTACATTTCCAGCAGTGCTTTGCAGCTCGGCATGCAGAAGTCCAGCCCTATCTATCTGCAGCGAAATGGTAAACAAAGTGAATGTCAGTGCAGACGGCTTCCTTGGGATCTCTCCCGGCCCCCTGCAACTTTACCGCTCTGTTCGTCTCAACCCAAGCTGGGAAATCCTCTAAACATCAGATGATCCCTAGAATATAACAATTCTGGTTTTGCTTTACCTTTAATTTTTTTTTTAAATCGAATTATTTTTGCATATCGTCCCTTGCAGCCGGATCCCAGCACGGGGGCCCAGGTAAAGCTGCCAAACAAGTCATTTTACAATCCCCCCCCCCTCCCCTTCCTCTGTCTTTGCAATTTTTAAAAGAAATTCCTGCCGACCCCTTTAAATTATATTGAGAGATTATTTGGTTTTTTTTTTTGCGAATTGAACGAGATAAAGTCCCGGGTTAGTGCGATATGGACTGCGTGCGGATGTTAAACGTGCAGCGTCTGCTAGAGGCAGCCGATTACCTGGAGAGGAGAGAGCGAGGTAAACCTTTTACTGCTGCAGATACGGTGACAATTGTAAATCCGTTGGTGGTAACCCGGAGCCCCCTTCGGTACGGTAACGGAGAATTAACCGTGGGAATACCAGAGAGCGTGGCTAGAGATTTTAGCTCTGATGAGGTTAATGAGTTAACTTTGTTGCGCGCGTGTGTGTGTGTGTGTGTGTACGTACGTGTGTGTGTGTGTGTGTGGTGCGCAGTTTTGTACAATTCTGTCCTGTGTAGGAACTTTGGCGTTTGAATTGCACAATGTAATTTACAATAGGGGACAGTGTCATCGTGGTTCATAATCATTCATACCATTTGTGTACTGTATACCTCCTATGGGGATTATGCAGAGTTACGGACAGGATGACATCATTCCTCCTCCCACCCCCTCCCCATTGGTACAGATCGGAGGAAAGGCCACATTAACACTGATTACTATAAGTCTCCTGATACAAGAAATGCTCCCATAATGGGGGGATTGTTAAAAGGACTTTAAATCCACATGAACAACGAGAAATGTACAAATCCACCGTATTATTAAAGTTTAACGTTTTAATACATTCCGTGACCTCATACCGTCATTTATTTAATCTGATTCCTGCTGTTTTAATTGACGTGAGTTTTAATTATTGGGTAATATTTCTTATCTGTCGTTAACGCATCTCCCCTGCGTGTCTCTTCTTTGCAGAGGGCGAGCATGGGTACGCATCCCGTTCCCTTCTCCTGAGACCTCCGATCTGCAGAGATTAAAACAGAGGAGGATAAAACCAAAATGCTGCAGCCTTGGAATTAACCCCAATAGGTAAACACCTGTCGGATATTTATCTAATAATCCCATAAGGAGATGGAGTTACAAAGATACTTATGTAATAAGGTAGAAAATGTGCCTGTCCTGTTAAATTGCAGCAGCCAATCAGTTGTTTGCTTTTTGCCTTTTAATATTCAGCTCCAATTACAAAACGTCTGATTGGTTTCCGTATATTAACAGCGAAGGCAAAACTGTCACACTCCCTTATACAGCCTATTATAGCTAATGTGAGACCTGGTAATGTAGTAACTATGTATGGAGGATATAAAGACATACGTCCATCTAGTCCACCTTTATACCCTACCCATATGTCTGTATAACAGTTACATAGTAACTAGTATTGGAGTTGTATAAAGACATACGTCCATCTAGTCCAACCTTTATAACCTACCCATAATGTCTGTATAACAGTTACATAGTAACATAGTATTGGAGGTTGTATAAAGACAATACGTCCATCTAGTCCAACCTTTATACCCTACCCATAATGTCTGTATAACAGTTCATAGTAACATAGTATTGGAGGTTGTATAAAGACATACGTCCATCTAGTCCAACCTTTATACCCTACCCATAATGTCTGTATAACAGTTACATATGTAACATAGTATTGGAGGTTGTATAAAGCATACGTCCATCTAGTCAACCTTATACCTACCCATAATGTCTGTATAACAGTTACATAGTAACTAGTATTGGAGGTGTTGTATAAAGACTACGTCCATCTAGTCCAACCTTTATACCCACCCATAATGTCTGTATAACAGTACATAATGTCTGTATAACCGTTACTGACATAGTATTGGAGGTTGTATAAAGACATACGTCCATCTAGTCTGACCTTATACCCTACCAATAATGTCTGTATACGGTTACATAGTAACATAGTATTGAGGTTGTATAAGAACACACGTCCATCAGTCCATCCTTTATAGTATTGGAGGTTGTATAAAGACATACGTCCATCTAGTCCAACCTTTATACCCTACCCATAATGTCTGTATAACAGTTACATAGTAACTAAGTATTGGAGGTTATATAAAGACATACGTCCATCTAGTCCAACCTTTATTACCCTACCCTAATGTCTGTATACAGTTACATAGTAAACATGTATTGGAGGTTATATAAAGACATACGTCCATCTAGTCCAACCTTTATACCCACCCATAATGTCTGTATAACAGTTACATAGTAAACATAGTATTGGAGGTTGTAAAAGACATACGTCCATCTGGTCCAACCTTTATACCCTACCCATAATGTCTGTATAACAGTTACATTGTAACATAGTATTGGAGGTTATATAAAGACATACGTCCATCTAGTCCAACCTTTATACCCTACCATAATGTCTGTATAACAGTTACATAGTAACATAGTATTGGAGGTTGTATAAAGACATACGTCCATCTAGTCCAACCTTTATACCCTACCCATAATGTCTGTATAACAGTTACATAGTACATAGTATTGGAGGTTGTATAAAGCATACGTCCATCTAGTCCAACCTTTATCCCTACCCATAATGTCTGTATAACAGTTACATAGTAACATGTATTGGAGGTTATAAAGACATACGTCATCTGGTCCAACCTTTATACCCTACCCATAATGTCTGTATAACAGTTACATTGTAACATAGTATTGGAGATATTGGAGACATGTCCATCTGGTCCAAACATTATAGCCTACTCTACCATACCTAACTTGTCTAATCTGCCTTTAGTTGCCCTTCTCTGAACTGCCTCAATTTCCAAGATGTCCCTTTTCTATATAGATACCAAAACTGCACCGCATATTCCAAATGGGCCTTACCAGTGCCTTGTAAAGAGGGAGAATAATATTTTTCTCTCTTGAATCTATTCCCCTCTTTATACAAGACAATATCTTGCTAGCTCTAGCTGTTGCTACCTGGCATTGTTTGCTACAGCTAAGTCTGTTATCTACCAGAACCCCCAAATCTTTTTCCATTTCAGATGCACTTAACACAGAGTATTTATGGTGTAGGTGGCACAGGGATTTAAATCCCAAATGCATCACCTTACATTTACCAACATTGAATCCCATCTGCCATTCTGCTGCCCATTGTGATAATCTATCTAGGTCTGCTTGCACACTTGTACATCATTGGAAGTTTCCAAAGCTCTGCATAATTTAGTGTCATCAGCAAACACAGAGACCTTGTTCTCAATGCCCCTTCTAAGTCATTTATAAACAGATTAACAGAAGTGGCCCCAGTACAGAACCCCGAGACATTCTTGTTACACAGGACAGTACAGTTGGAATGAAATCGGTGAGACTACATTTCCCAGAACCCTAGTCAACAGGGATATGGTTATAAACAGTAGTACGTTGTGCCACGTTGTATTCTATTGGTTTATTATGAATTCCATGTTGCTTTTATTCTTGTTAAGGGGCTTTTGGGATTTCACACAAGGTCTTTCCTGCTTTACATTGACCTTCCTCTCTCGCCCTATAATAATAGGCACCGTGTGACCTAAAGACCAGACACGTAATCCTGTTAGTAAACTGGTAAATTGCACTAATCGCTGCATAGATTTCCTTCTTCCATCCTCCAAGCCGTGTAACCGGACACGTAGTCCCTCTTCCCCCTCTACTACACCACCATACTTCCGTTATATAACCACCGGATTTTATATTGATAATAGAAAAACTTCCATGTATAATAATGTTGTTTGTGTGCGTCACATTAATTAGTTGGCGGATGTAGTTGAGATCTCTGAGTCTACCGGATTCTGGGGTGGTCTCCCGCGAGCTCAAGCTCACTTATAGCTCACCTGGCTGGCACCCCCCAGAGGCCTAAAGGGACAGAACATTAACATACCGTATATACTCGAATATAAGTCGATCCGAGTATAAGTCAGGTACCTATTTTTACCTGAAAATTAGTAAAACATGATTGACTCGAGTTAAGTCGAGGGTAGAAATTATCTCTCACACATTAACCTCCATGAGACTCCAGATGTTTGGAAACTACAACTCCCAGCATGCTTTAGCTGCTGGGAGTTGTAGTTTCAAACGTCTGCAGGACTAACCTGATTTGCTGCACAATGTTTCTGCTCCCCCCCTCTATTTCTTCTTTGGTTACAGCTCTAAAATACATACACAAGCTCATATACCCCAATAAACAAAAACATACATGTTACCCCACGGGATAAAGAAACCCCCATTCACGCCTACAGGACATATACAGGGCAATGCTATAATGGCAACTCATCCAGATGAATTGGTGTTAAACCCATGCTAAGAGAAGAGGACTTGCCTGTGTGCGAATCAAGGAATCCGGCTGCATCACTCAAGCATCGCTCTGCATACACTGTCTAGTGCCGGGAATGAGACCGGCGCTGAATATTGACCGCCAGAAAGCGTGAAAGTGACGGAAGTGAGCTGAAGCCGGATAACTGCATTACAAAGACGAGTGACCCGAGTATAAGTCGAGGTTCGATTTTTAGGCTATTTTTATAGCCTAAAAACCTCGACTTATACTCGAGTATATACGGTACTTGTTGCTTTTTTTTTTTACATTTCTTTTATTTGATTTTTTATATATGTAACTTTATAAAAAAAAAGTAAATAAAAGGCGACAATCTCGGGCGATGACCGTAGTAAAATGAATAGACAAGGACAATCTTTAAAATTCCACGTTAGCCATCAATGAAATGTTTTGTTTAAATGAACCTATATTTATTTGTAGATGAACTTCCCCTTTAATCGAGCATTGCCACCCTGTCTCTAGCGTAGACCCCCCTATTATGTGGTTGGAGGGTTAATTATTTCAAACTAAGCTATATTCTAGGTATTAGACTGTAATTCAGTCTGTTTCCTTGGATTTACTAGACAGTTGGTCCCATTGCAGCTGTTGGCCAACTTGATATGGAAAGAAATTCCGAGTCTCGGATAGTCCATTAGGACTCCATGTTGATACAATGAGAAGGGACTAACACGGAATTCCGGATAAATTAACGTCACCTGCGTGGGATAAGGCATTTGGCTCTCTGAGACAACTGGGAATAATCCCCAACCTTGACATGAAAGGATGAAAACTACGTCGCCACATGTGGATCCTGATAATCTCTTAACATGACATTGGGATGGTAGGAGAGGGTCAGCAGAAGGAAGAATCATTTAAAGGCCAAATAAGACCAAACTGGTCAAATGGGTCCTTTGGTCTTATACTAATGTGTTTCTATAAGCTAGGGAAAGACAACCCAGCCTGCACTTGTCTGGTTCGTGGGGGATTCTGGGATTGTAGTCCAGGATTTGAGGAGCAGACATTAGATAGTAGGACAGTAATAACTCACAGTTCTGATGGCAGAAGAAGATAATCCCGTTACCACACACATGAGGACCAACGCCGTGTTGGGTTTTCAATCTGTCCGGTGTACTGAGCCGATAATAATGGGAAAATCTGTTGCGAGTTCTTCTCATTCTGAACTTGGTATCTACTGCATGGGGTAAGCAGTATGGTAGCAGCTATTTGAAGAGACGCTATTCGTTCCGCTTTTGCGCTGCGTTTTTGTAATTTAACATTAGAAAAACGCGTCTGCTTAAAAAAATGTGCACCAAAACAATGCCAATTTCCGATTAAACCAAAATCGTGTTTGCAAACGCACAAGAACGCCCTAAGGGTTGGAATCAATAAAGGTCCAGCAAGTTCAATCCTCCCATCCAAAACCCGAATTCCCTCTATTTATTTTACTGTTTGATATAAATATAATACCGTCCTTATACAGGAAACATCATCTTTACCTTTATACAGGACTGTCGTTTTATTATTTTTATATGAGAATATTTAGAATATATTCATAAAATATTACTAATTATCTTATATTTCTCTTTCAGATCAACACACAACGAACTGGAAAAAAATGGTAAGTACCACTATAATCATAGGAACTAGTATTGCACCTTCATTTATTCTGTATGTTCATATAGTCAGTTTGGAACTGTGGGTAACATTAGGAATTGTGGGTAGAGGTTAACCCGTGGGTTAAAGGAGCTTATAATAAAAAGGATCTACATGGTCTCTATCACCCAAATCTCCAGTGATTAACCTTTAAAGTGCCTGTGCCTTTAACAGTGATTATTATAGGCATTAAAGGGATACAGTTATCTTTAAATTCCCCTTCCATAGGCACTAGGATTTACTTAAAGGTAATGTCTGGCTAGGCCCCACTTACGCGTTTTTTTAAGTGTTTGCGGCCGCAACAGCGCATGCGTTTTGGTTATAATGTAAATCGCGGGAACGCAAAAATCCCCGCGATTTCCCATGCGCATGCGATTGCATATCCATTTCCATTTGGAGCGTACGCGCAAACGGAAAACGCACAAGATGAACGATTGCGAGCGCAATTTAGTGCGTTGTAGTGGAGCCATAGCCTTACGGAAAGGATCTCTGAACATCTCCTTGGGACAGTTGCTTGGAGACCACAAGGTCACAATGAATGTCATTTTAGGGTTTAGGGACCTTGACATGTGTAACATAACAGATAAAGGATCAGGTCCCTTTAACACTCACCTGGAAGGTGACAATGAGGCCTTTGAATTCTAATTTAAGATGCGAATTGGTGCCTGTTTGGGTGAATAATCTCTGTCCGTTCCCTACGGTCAAGCGATTTTACCCTTTTTATCGCGGCCGTCCTGTGTAATATAGAGTTTCGATTTAACCCTTAAATTTCTCATTCTAATATGTATTAGTTACGCTCATTAGCGCCAGGCAGTGGCGTAACTAGGAATCCCTGGCCCCTATCCGGCTTCATCCAGTGGTTTTCTGGGAGAGGCTATCGGTCATAGGAAACTAAGAAGATGGGGTCCCCCTGCTTCCCAAGGGCCCAGTACTGAGGAGCCTCTCTGCCCAGTGGGTGTTAACGTTTCCTTTTCATTGGTATTGAATTCTCTGTAAACCCTGTCACATCCCATTAAAGTTATTCAAATGATTAACTCTTTCTTCCCTCTGCTCGGATCTCTAATAGTTCCAATAAGAGATTGTTGGTTGTTTGTAGTTTAACTACAGACTGGAAATCTAGACATGGCCCCTGTGGTATTAAATGTATTGCACTAGATTATAGATTGTGGCCCCAGCTCCCTGACCTTTTAATATTTATGGTTACATTGCCGACCCTTGCCGTACTGATTTTCTGTTTCTTGCATTGGTAGGAGGGCTCATCTGCGCTTATGTTTGGAACGGTTAAAAATTTGATTCCTCTGGATCCAGACAGCACCAGACACACCACTCTGGGGACTTCTTAACAAGGCAAAGCTGCATATCAAGGTTAAGAAGAATAGTGGCGCCTCCTAGTGGAAACTTTACCTGTAACGTTGCATTACAAAGGTTATTACGTCTTATAATTTTACATAGATATACCATACATATTGCTCCACATTCAATTCATGTTGTGATTAATGTCTGTCGTCTATTGTCAGATTATATTTACTTTAATCGGAACTTCAGAAACAACTTACTCATTTTACCGATCGACTTTCCCAATCGTAATTACGATCTAATGTCACATAATAAGATTGGGAGAATGTCCAATTTTTTTTCGGCCAATCAATGGAAACGTCGGATTGTATATAAAATCTAATGTATGGTCGCTTGCAATCTAACCTGCTTGCATTACAAGAGGAATGTTTACTCGACCCTAACCACAGGCTACAGGAATGAATTATAAAACCTGGGGAAGATTTAAATGATTTATAAATAGTCTTAGTTCTGGTCCCAAGCACAATTCCCTCCCCCAGTTGCGTCTCTTGTCTTTGTCCCAATTAGATAAGAGGCCAGGGATTGTGTTCTTTTCCAGGATTCCTTGATGTCCCTTCTTCCTTATAAGGCAGTTTGTGTCAGTCTTAGGTTTGCTGTAATAGAGACCAATTGTCAAGACACCCTGTTTCTTTTCTCCTTTCAGAAACTTGAAGACGCGCGCAAACGCAGCCACACCAGTTGGATGTATTGGAACGAGAGCACCGGTTCCTGAAAGGAGATTGGAACATCTGCAGGTTGCACCGGAGTCTGAAAGGATCCGATCGGACAGTGTGGGCTCAAACGCGTCTACGGACAGATCGTCCGACAGAGGTACAGGAATTAGTTTGTTGTTGCCATAAGATGTAAAAAGAACTACATTTTATATCTTGTATTAATAATATTAAAACTACATACACACAGGAACATAAGAATATTCTCGATGAAAGATGAAATTTTCATACATTGGGTTCTACTGACACTTTAATAAAGTCCATGTTCACCTAGTAGTTTGAACAGCTTTTAAGGGAACTTAAGTCCCCAGACAACATTTTCCTAATAGACTGCTAAGGGAGTGGTCAGATTTTTGTAATAAGCAAGTCTGGGATTGAACCTATAACCTCATGGGCTCTGTGTGTCTAAATGTAAGCACTTGTACAATAGAAATATGTACATTAAAAACACTGGGGAGAGACTTAGCAGAGCCGCTATCCCTCGGGGGAAATCTACCACTGCAGATTTCATATCCATTTTGCAGTTGTCTCGAAGGGGATTACTTACAGCGTTACTTAACACCAGCTAACATGAAAAGTCTTGATGGTTTAAGCGCACAACGAATGTTGTTACCGCCGGCTGTGGGGGTGTCCTGACCTCTCAGTAAATCTGCCCCTTTATCTTTGCTATGAACACAGAAAGCAAATTTTTTTAAAAAGGCAGTAAATCAGCTGACTATTTTGTATCATTCCTGGTAGGCTGTCTGCAATGCATGCTGGCTGAAAATAAACTGCATTGGTAATAAGCAAGTCTTATCGGGGACTTCCAATTGATGTACATCTGTAAAGATAATATTTGCATAGAGACAGTGAATAGTGGGGTCAGGGGGGGTGTCTCAAATAGCTACACATGCTCACAAGGCTCCTTGAAGTCAACAAGGACTGTGCAACATGAAAGCCTTCTTAGTTCAAAATCTAAAATCACTAAATGTACATAATGCAACGGACTAGAGAAGGACAAACCCTTTCGGGAGATTCAATATTAAAGATCGATTACTTAAACTGAGTTACGTCGGGCGTTGCATTGTGATCGTGCGATGGTAACACGTTCCGGATGAAAGACCTCGTACATAACCCCTTACGTTTCGTGCTACGAGATAGCATTAAACTTAACCAAAGGGGTTTGTATCCGTTGCACATCGCTTTCCAAACATTTACAAATGCGCTGTGCCCTAAACACAAGTAAAACGCAAGTTAACCTGATAATCGGCTTAACGTGGGTTTACACGGATTGGACCCACATTGAATCCCCCGAAATAAGTTTAAAAATATATATGTATAGTTTCTTCTATAAGGTTAAATCAGGAAGAAATTCACAAGATATTTAATTTTTACGGCGCCCACACAGGGTCATACACTTTCTATCGGGAAGTAGGCGATCAAAATGCCCATCGCGCACCATCGATCTTCACAGAATGTACACCTAGTGTGTTCTATCTGGCTGGCTTTATTATCTTTATAAACCATATTATACTAGTATTCCTACGATGGAGTTGCCAGTCGAGCTGATTGCTGATTGGTTGCTTTCAGTGTAGCATTGTGCCCATCTGTTTAATTTGTTGACTTATTCAGCTCTGTAATTGTGAACCTGTGACCTTATGTAGGATTGTGTCTCTTTTGTTGCAGAGGAGATTGAAGTGGACGTTGAGAGCACAGAGTTTTCCCACTTGGAAGTCAGGAGCAGCAGTACGGCCAGCGTCAGTGACTTGGATGATCACGTAGCATGCAGAGTCTGGGCAGTGATGAAGGCTACTCCAGTGCCAGCATCAAATTGCTTTCAGCACCTAGATGGTAAATCCCGGACACCGATGGGCCAATGGCATTCTACACGGTCATATATTGCAGCTGTCTCGGAGATCTATGTCCCCTCATGCGTTGGTGTTGTCGGTGGGATTTTTCTCTGCTTAAAGGGACCAAAATCTTTGTCTTTGACTCTCATTCACATCACCGTCCAGATGTTGGTTGTTGTAATCGATCTGCCTTGCCGAAGACTTGACCAAACAAGATGATGTCGTTGGGTTGGATATCGGCAGGATCCAATGGGAAATCTTGGTTTACCTTGGACGTCACTATCTAAATCTATTTGTTTTGCACTGACATTTAATGTCTGAAATCATCTAATGTTTACTGTGGCGGCAGAGAAGAGCGATCAGCCTTCATAGAGCACACGGTGCCATGTTACAGGTACGACCAGTGGCACGGGCAGCGGGGCTCACTCTGCGGACCAATCCTTGCCTTCTCAAGGGCTGATATTAGAATGTTTGTTTTCCTGTGATCCACACAAGACTTTGGAAGTGTTTGATCAGTTGCACCCAATGAGCATACACCTGCTCCTAGAGGATTCTGGGAGTTGTATTTCAGGCTGCTTATTGATGGACATTGGGAGAAAATCCTGGCACGAGAGTTTCATATCTACCTACCCGCACTCCCTTAAATTATTTTTGCAGATGAAATTTTCAATGATGATTTTTTTACGTCAAGCAGATGGAATAAGATATATATTATAATATATATGTGTGTGTTAGGTGATTATGACACCCAGAAACTCCATTGTCTACACCCAGGTGAAAATCTGGTGCCTTTAAAATCACTTTTATTTTTTAACTTATTTTAATATTTTGTCTATTTTAGTGGGGTTTTTTTTCCCCTCCATCCACTAATTCTCAGGGGGTGGGCTGGGTGCATTTTATCAGGGTGGGGCTTTTAAGTGGGAGGAGTCTTGCTTAGCGCAGTTATTTTCTGGACTGGGGAGGGTTTTTTTCCCCCAAATAATTTTTTATTGGTTCGATTTTCTTGCAGGTCTTATCAGAATGGGCAAGTTTACTTCTCTTTCTTAAAAATAAGTAGCTATAATGGAGAGGGAAATGTAGCATTTGAATGGAGATATCTGCTGGTGTTTTTTTGTTTTTTTTGTATGTGGCCATAAGGCTGGGTACACATGAACGTTTATTTGTCCCGTTGGGACCGTTCGATCGGAATTTACCAACATGTCTGATCGTCATCGTCTCCTGATTCAGGTCGGCCGCCCCACACCAGCAGATATTTTCGGCCGACCCAAAGTGGTGTGTACCCCCCTTAGAGTTTGCAACTCTGTGTTAAAGGAATTGTCCAGTAGCACAACACCCCCCCCCAAGAGAGACTCACTCTAATTATGGAAACTGGGTGTTTTAGCAACACGGTATGAGAGTGGTACTGAACTGAATATACGTCCTGTGTCTGTTAGACTGATATATGTTCAACTTTGTAAGTTTGTGCATTATGGGGCAGTTCCGTGCATACGCTGCCTCACTGTATTGGTGAGAGCAGCTTTAAGATTTTTTTTTTTTTTAACCCCAGTGGGGACACGTTTTGCTTTCGACCCTTGACCATTTTGCTGCTGCTTCTTTTCCAGAGATCCGAGGGTTAATAAGGGGGTTTCAGGTCGCCTGTCGCGGGCTAAACTGCTTTCCTAGTGCACCAATTGCCAAGATGTCGTTGTGTCTGTCCCAGCAGTAGGCACAGTCGTTCTATAAAACTGTGACCCAACGGGACAAATTTAGAAACCTGCAGTATCGGAAAATTCCATAGCGCTGTTATCGTAAAAGTACATCACATCGGCCGTACAGTACCAAGCCGTAGGTTTGGTAATTTAAAGGAGCTCGTAAATGTACGATAAACATCAGGCGCAAGGGCACGCCACACTGCAACGCATACGATTCCATGTGCGATTTTTGTTGCGTTTGCACGTGCTTTTTTTATTGACTATTGAAAAACGCATGTGATTGCGATTTAAAATGCGGAACCAAATCCAACGCGCCTTGAAAATATGGCCCTTGTAACTGGCTGTCTTCATGCTACCGGAATCCAGTTTGGCAGCTTCCTTATAAACTAAAGCTAATATAAAATGACCCTGAATGCACATTTTTTTTTAACGCGGTGTGTCCCCTGGCCTCCCAGTATAATACGGAGCCTTTTGACTTGATTCTGTTAACATAATCTATAGAACAGATGAGCCTTAAAACCAGATCAGGGTGAATGGCGTCCACTACCAACCTGCTTTGTTTTTATTCTAGGAAACTTTAAGTTCATTCATATGCTTGCAGAATGCTGGGGGTTTGTTGTTTTCAAACATTGAAACCAAAAGACAGACGCCTGTATCCTTTTGCTTAGCTAATTGTTTAAAGGGGAAGTTACCATGTAGCCATAAAATGCAGCACCTGAACATTGGTAAATAAGCATATTTGCACTCATACTACATTATTGGTGCCTTAAGGGGCCAGCCCCTGTATCGGACCTTGTCATTCGTACCTCTGAGTTAGGCCGGGTCAGAAGGACTCTGTAGCCAAAACATTAAATATCATAAATTAATAAATAGCAATTCAATTAAAACCATTGCAGATGTGCTTTATTTAAATGTCTGACTTTCTATTTAATGGTGCACTTCCACTTTAAGATTTCTACTGCTGTGGGGTTTTCAATATATTCAGATTAAGGTGCTTACGTGTAGGAACCTATTTCATCCCCTTCAACATCCCCCTTTAATGCGTATTGCCCCCTTTAATAGTTTACACTTATAGAAACTATGTACAAGCTGCAGGATGGAGATGATAATGAAGCGAACCTGATCTTAGCACAGCTCTGTCAATGTATTTCTCTATAGTGTCCCTATTTAAAGGGGAAGGTTGGAGGGTAGTACTTATCAAAATAACATAGTACAGAGCTGCAGGAGGATGATAATGTAGTGAACCTGTCTTAGCACAGCTCTGTGCAATGTGTTTCTCTATACTGTCCCGATTTAAAGGGAAGGCAGCTGTACATACCCACACTGCACTATTTTACAACTGCTTTGATGTGATATCACAAATATGCCATATGCTTTATTAATATGCCCTGTAATTTGCATGAACCTCACCTGCTCTCTCCTATATCTCACTGGGTTTTAACTCTTTCCTTTCCTGCATTAATCAAGGCACTGTTGATCTAGTGGAAATCCAATTTATAGTAATAACCAGGTAGACTGGTTGCAACTAGGAGAATGGCAACTCGTTACAATTGAAGTTTACTAGCTTGTTATTGGATTGAATGCTGGATTAGAAAAAGGTTAATGAATCAGTTTGTCCTTTTAAATGCATCATTTTAGATGTAGAAATTAAAAGCAAAACCTCCACTCATATCCGTCAGTACAAATACCACATCCTTTTTTGGTGTTGCTTTCCTAGGCTAGACAGGATGTATAGGCCCAGACAGAATGACTAACCAGCTGTTGTTGAAGTGATTTTGTTGCGGGCCTTGCTGGAGTTGGAAGATCATTTTTGAAGACTGCACCATTATCAACATACATTTTAACATTAAAGCCATTGCTACCTAAATAATTATTTAAAATGAGTTAATTTAATTTACCCTTATTGCTAATATAACATTATAGAATTTCCTAAGTTATTGATGGTGTCACTGTTTTTGTTTAACGCCTTGTAGTTTATTTTTTATGTTTAATGTATTCAGAAAACTGGTGCAACGTTGAAACAGATCAAAATAACAAATCAAAAAGAAATTGCCTGTCCCAGTACGTTCCTCTCTTAATACCAACTGGGGTTCTGTTTAAAGGGTAAGTCGCTCCACTGCTAAAACCTAAACCTATACTCGCGTATAAACCGAGGTTTTCAGGCTTAAAAAAGCCTGAAAATCTATACCTCGGTTTATACTCGAGTCAGCCTATCTCCTACCTTGTCCGCCGGCCGTGCGATCCGCATCCTCGCTCCACAGCCTCTGCGCATCCGGATGATGTTACTACCTGCTCGCAAAGTGAGAGGCGCCGGTAGTGACATCATCCGGATGCGCAGAGGCTGTGGAGCGAGGATTCGGACCGCGCGACCGGGACAAGTAGGAGAAACTTTTACTTGCACAGGGAATTGGAAAATACTTACAAATAAGAGTAAACCTTATTTGTGCATACCCCTATTTGCCACTTAAGATGTTTGAAACCAACTCCCAGCTGCTTTATTGCTGGGAGTTGTAGTTTTCAAACATCTTAAGTGGCAATACTTGCAATAGGGTAAATCCTCCTATATTTGTGCAATCAGTATGCACAAATAAAGAAGGTTTTACTCTTATATGTAAGTATTGCAACTTAAGATGTTTGAAAACTACAAACTCCCAGCAATAAAGCATGCTGGAGTTGTAGTTTCCAAACATCTTTAGTGGCAAATACTACCCCCTCGGTTTATACTCGAGTCAATGTGATTTCCTTTTTTTACCTAACTAGGTACCTAGGTTTATACTCGGGACGGTTTATACTCGAGTATAACGGTACCCAAACTTTTTTCAGTTTAATTGAAGATCGGAAGTAAAGGACTATGTCTTACCTAGCAAAATATAAAGTAGAGGAGCACACAACTTTATGAAAACTTCTTTATTTAGTGCAAAACAGGAGAAGCGGCCTAGTGTCCCGAAACGTTGATGCGGTTTTTGCACTAAAATAAAGAAGTTTTCACTAAAGTAGTGTGCTCCTCTACTTTATACCTTGCTGGTTTATGGAGCCCTGGAAGTAGGGGGCTGAGAGGATTGCAACCTACCTACTTGTCTGGCCAACCAGCCAACAGCAGTGTGCCACAGTACAGTTGGATCTTTTTGGAACTGTCTTACCTACCAGTCTTTTATTACACAGCCAGGAGAGTGGAGATATTATTGGGGATATGGGGTGGCAGAGTACACAGGGATTGTATTCCCTGGTCGAGGTAGGGATCTTCGTGACTTTGACAGGGGTACTGTATATTTGTGAGGAAGTGGGATGCCCTTAAGGCAATGTAAAGGAGAGCTCATGCAGTTTCCAGGTTTCAAGTACCAGAACATTTATGGACCGGGGGGGGGGGGGGTGTGTGTTTTAAATTTAGTCGTGGGGGTGGATATCGTCTCGGGTTCCTCCCATTCATGAACATACAACCTCATAGACTGACTAAGAGGAGCCACAGAGAAGTTGATTGCGTATTGAGTGTAGGTTATAGAGACCCCAAAATTGACTGTATTGGGCAACAATCCAACATCATAACAATATTAAGTGATCCGCCTGGTCAGATCTCAATGTCTCGTTCTCCCACATTGCAGGAGATCTCGGGATCGCTCCCTTCCCATTTAAACAAGGAACTGCTCGTCAGTCTTAACATTCTAAAGCCTCATACACATGTGCAATTGCGGGGACCAATCCGTGTATGGGAACTTTGCGGCCAAAACAGCCCAGCGGTCAGGGCTCGTTGACCCATCGAGACAGATCATCAACCACCCCTTAACCAAATGCTCCATACACAGAATAGTCGGCCAAACTGATGTGCATATACATCGTATCAGCCCGCGACATATGAACCTTCACACAGACACATGCTAACCAGGTATAGCAAACTAATACAAGGTCCCAATGTGGGATCTTTAACAAAGGGTAACTAATGTTAACAGAAGAGAATGTCAGTGAACAAGAAAACCACTCCCATGTAAGGGCACTCAGGTTAGAGAGCTCCGTATTTAAGGGATAACGCGCCCTTTCCAGTGTAACGTAAGGTTATTACATCACCGAGATCCCTGACCATTATTACACAACCCTGAGGTGACCTGATATCCTTGTAATGTTAAGGGAGCAAAGTGAGTTCCAATTGGACAAATTCCAAAACGCTGGCAAGAGAGCTCAGCACTCTCCAGACAGACTTTTACACCATTTTTGCTCTGCAAATCCAGGCAGCCTTTACAGCTACACTAGTGGGTGTTGTGTCCAGTCTTGGGTCGGTACACAGCTTCAATTGACAATCTGCGACAGACACAAGTATAATATAATATAAAAGAATATTCTGACATGAGCCATTCCAAGTGCATCGTGTGTGGGGTTCTGCCTAGTTCTTCATATGTACCCCATGTAAAACACGTGTAAAGTGACACTGACCCAAACAGAACCTTACTGACCAATCTCTCCTGCACCCCTATTATAAATTTCACCATTCATGGCTGTAATCGGATCTGGGGTGACTTGTAAAACATTTTATTTCATAGAAAGTTTCCATACAAACAAATTCACATTTATCATTAACCACAAAAAAAAAAAACAAATCCTCAGGACACCCAGATACCCAGACACTGCTTGGCACGTATTCAGGGTGCCATGTTTATCATCTTTGGCACGACTGTACCCTCTCTTCCTAGAAACTCAACTCTTTCTTACTCACGAGATTAGATTCTACAGTTGAACAGAATGAGGCTCCAAAGCATGAAAACGAATTGTGTTTAAAAAAAGTTGATTATTATGGACAAGTCCAGTTTTTACACTAACTTAAAGGAGCACCGCTACAGCACTGGGCTTTAATTTACTGGGTCACAGGATAAGCCCTTGCAGTACACATGGAAGCTACCATACCACTTTCCAAAGCATTTTCCAAGTACCCTGGTGTAGGCAGACCATGCTTTACTCAAAGTAAAAGGTCACCGATCTCTGAACGAGCGGCTGTTTCGACGATAAAGTGCCCACAAGCGGGCCGATTACCTTAACAATGCCTGTCAACCGCTTAATTATAGATAAGCCTCAGCCTCTCGCATAAATTACACGTAACTGTTTTATATTGTTGATTTTTTTGCCCATTCTCCATTGACCTGGTTTCCTCCAGTCGGAAGTGAATACAACTCCTGTATGAAAACAATCCTAACCTAACCCTTAACTGTTGACAGACAGGTGGGTACACACTGTAACAGTCTGAAGACATCTTTGACAGATGGAAGAGTACACAGTCAGTATAGGGAGAATGTCTGTTCCCTACGATCATGTCACACTCTCTATACTCTCGAACAGGGGCCGACGTGTGAAGCGGAAAGTTTTGTCCGAAACATCCATTCCAGATGACGATGCTAACATTTGTCATTTCTTCCATGCATGCTTTACCTATCAGTACCGATGGGATTGCCCTTTATCGGGAATGTGTGTCACCAGCTTTAACTGGGCAGATGACAGATTTCAGTTCCAACAAATGACAACTTGCCTACATGGCTGTAATACTTTTCACTGCTATCCCCTTTAAATACAGTAATAAATGGCATCACAACAGCTGGAAAACATGAGGAGGATCAAAATGGCGAGGAAGCAGAAGAGTTGGGCTTTAAGTGCAGTCTTAAAGGGATACCAACAGTCCAATTAATGTTATAGAAGCGTAGGGCATGACCACTCTTCAAATAAACCGTCCTTGTCAGTTACCTGGATAGGAGATTCGGGGATTTTTAATTTTCAAAACATCTGGGGTTAAAAGTGAAAATCTTGCAGTTCTCACTGACCCGAATATGTGGTAAACAAACTGACTGACGGGGATCTCCAATATTAATCGAGTCCATTTACAGAAATAATTAACACAAAGGAAGGTCGGAGAAACAAACCTAGCTTAAACAACCACACTTTTATGTCACAAAATGATATATATATACATGTCACATCAGACTAGGCCTTTATCTTCAACTAATACACTTACAGTTCCCCAAAATTACAGCTTTATATGAGGACTAGAACCAGCAGGTTGAGAATGTTTCACCACGCACAAAAGGTGCCTGCACAATGGTAACCGGAGATTAAAGGACAACGATACGGACTTAAAAATCCCACTATAATACAGAAATAAAAAACTAAACCCCCCAGGTTTGCAGGACCCAGAGCTTATTTCCATGTTACAGACCCTCAAGTTCAGTACAAGATTCAGTAGTTTGTAAAAATTTGTATAATGTCCTTGGAATGTTAACCCCTTCCACCAAATGCAACACTGTCACATCCAAATCTTGCTAAATAAAGTTACAGATTTTAAAAACACTGGGTATCCAGCACTGCCAGCACCCACATGGTGCCAATTTATTCCACCCCTACCACTGGACTGCGTTGTGTGAATGACCATTCTCTATTCCCCATACAAAACACCCACCCAGTATGCTTTACTATCCCTCATAATAACAGCAAATAATAGTATTTAGAAAAATATAATGATAAAATGTTAAGCCCCAGCAAAGTCGAAACCAGTCCCTTCCATTACTGGGGCATGAGATGTCGGACGTTGTATTTGGAAGTGTCTTGGTACTGAGTCATTGGCTTGTCTGCATTCCACACTCCCCACGCCAACCTTGCCTGTGACACTCTCAGTAACGGCAAAAATACCTCCTCGACCTAAATCAAGGACAGGGAAGGAAAGGGAGGACAGATTGTTCTGTTCAATGTTTACGTGCATTGGCTCATCCGACAGCTAGAAAAAAAAAACAAATGAAAGCAAAAAGAATACCTTATATACTCGATATAAGCCGAGGTTTTCAGGCTTTAAAAATAGACCTTAAAACCCAACCTTGGCTTAACCGGGTCGGCTTATACTGGAGTATATACGGTACAAGTATTTCCCAAAACTAAAATAAACTAGCAGCCCCATCACTTGGACAGATATTCAACTTAATGTTATTGGGTCAGTCTCTGGAAAAGCTATGCTACAGAGATGGAACTCAATGCTTTCTTATAAGATCAACACAATTCATCCATTCATGGAACCATTCTCTAGCCTCTGGGAATTGCCTTGTTTTTATTCTGTGACAGGAAGTGCTAGTTCCAAATAAACCTATGGCTAGTTAAGGGAAGTTCTGTACTATACAGGAGTTAACTTGTTATATATAAAAGTGGGGTTTACTTCTTCTGCCCTTACTGGATACAGATCTCCACATCCTATTCTAGTACCCACATTTGGTTAATGTGCAACTACAGCTCTGTACTATAAACAACAGGAGGGGGAAACATACTGCCCTTCTTGTTCTTGGAATAGGCTTGTATTATTGAACTGCTGCCATTTAGTTTTCTGATCTTTCCCTCTCCTGTTCCCTCCTTGATCCTCTGGGCTTTCTTCAATCTTTCTTTTTTTGTATTCTCTCTGCTGGGCGATCATCTCTTTCCTGTAAAAATAACATGGCAAATAGAGAATCCGGACCCAGATCAGCCATAGAATGCCCTAGAATTACTGTGTTACGATCAATCAAATCGGCAATGCCTGCCTCATCCAGTACTCTCCACCTCCTCTCTTCCTAATATTGGTCTACGGCTTTACTAGGCCTCCTTGGTTACTTTACCCATTGCTATGTATAGAGATATTATAGTCATTCCTTCGGACAAAGGTTATTGTAGGCCATCTAGTGGTAACAGCTAAAAATTGCAGATAAACAAGCAGACAAAGAGACAAAATGAAGCTCATAAATCCCCTCTATCATGTGACAAGCCAAGCTCCCTGCTTTACATCATGGGCAAACAAATCCCACCAATCAAAGCTTAGTTTGGATCCTTTGTTTCGTTCAGCATTTATCACCAGTCAAGCCAGGACGCAGGACTGTTGGTCGCCAAAAGTAGATGGCTAACAGTTCACCGTGACCAAGTGTGCGGTAAATATAGGACCACACATGATTGCCAGTGGTTTTAAGCGACCAATCCATTCGTCCGAATTAACGGTCAGGACGTCTGTCGCGGCTGCACAAGGAACCATTCAATATCTTGCCCAGATACACTGAAATGTCGGTCAGCCACAAATATGGATGGTGTGTACTCCGCTTAATGCAAAGGCAGCGACTTGCTATCTTGTCCGTGTAGCTTGTAAGAAGGGTGGATTTTTGTGACATGATTATTAGCACTATCAGTGCAAAGTGTCACTAATGTTCATCCCATTATAAATTCACGTTTGTTCTGGAATCTACAACAAAAGGGACACTTTCCAGTACTGACCTACAAAGGAAACTCACTGCACTTTACACAACCAACTGAAAATACAATTCTGAAGTTCAGCCTGCGAGATCCCAGTAAAAAACCAAATGAAACATTATGGACGACATACTTTGACACAGGATGACTCCACTGTCTTCCTTGGCCTTTTCTCCCCCCCTCCTCTAATTGCTTCAGATTAAGCAGAGACGTGACTTCCGCGTTCCCAGAGCCCATGAAGGTGATTGAGCCGCTGTCCCGTTGTCTCATCTTCTCCTCGATCTCTGCCTCGTACCACCTGTAAGATATCATGGCTGAAGCATGTGAGTAATGCAAAAAAACCATTGAAATCCTATAGCCTGGCATACAGCTACAGAAGACTCTAAACATTTGTAATGTTTGCTATTTACTCCCAGGTCCCACACGCTAGATGGCTCTATGTGCGTTTTCTGCATACAGGCACAAACTAACTTTAGCGGTCACACTACTCAATTACAATTGGACAGGCCTGGATTAGGACAGTTTCCTTTATGTTTTCCTTTTATTTAGACACTTCGCATCAGGGAAATCCTTTCTGACTATTAATAGGACTCCCTATTTTTATCCTATGCCAACAATCCAGGAACAGAGATAGAAATGTTGCTCTTCCCCACTGTGTCCCATCAGTTTACTACTTTTTTGCCTGGATACTTTCTATGTCAATGAAATTCCAAAAGGTGGGCAGTCAGATTCAACACAACTTAAAAATGGAAATATTGTCCTAGTTGTTCAGACAAACTGTTCAAGGAAACTAAAGTTTAACCCACTCTTTGGTTGTACCCAGACAGGGAAACTTTGTAAAAGTTAATTAACAGGAATTAAAAATTTGGAAATTAATTGTTATCTTTACCACATTGCAGGTTCAGTTTGACTGCTGCCTCTTTACATAGTGGGCATACAGCCAAAGAGAATGCACGCTTTACAGGATGTGTAATTTCTCATTGGGTGATTGTGGTGGTGTGGGGGTTAACAAAACCGTTACCTTCCATTGTGTCTAAAGTTAACATATACCATTTAGCCTATCCCCAATACTTCAGACGGCCATTAAGCAATTACCTTATTTTTCAGAGGGCTGCTGGTGAGAGAGAGGGTGGCACAGAGGGAAAGTTGATATTTATTTTCCTTAATCTATTAGCAATATCCTTGTGTAAAGTAAATGGTTCATAGTACGACTTCCTGTATGCAGGATAGCACCCTAATAATGTCCATACTGTCCGAATGATTGTCTGCCCACTGGGTGACAGTAGTTCCGTACAGAGCAAGGTTAAAAAGTACCCATGCAATGGTGGATTATTATTAGAACATTGCCAAGGAGTTTGCATCGGGAAAAAAAAGACCATGGCGACCTAGTGGATGTGCAACATAAGAATGAAAATTAAATGTTTTTTTTCCCCAAAGAAATATTGTTCCTGACAACATTGCCTTTGAAATGATCCTACCTTAATTGTGAGATATAGGAACTCCCAGGGCAATGGACAGAAAATAATTCTCAACATTCTCAATTACATTTTTTTTTGAAGTACAAAATACATAAGTCTCAATCCATTCCATATTCCATATTAACATTCCAGTCATCATCCCTTAAACAATCTCTAAAAACACTATAATATATGTTTGAAAAGGCACACGTCCGTTTTCACCAGCTTGGAGCCATGTGACCAGCCATTATATAGCAGGCAAGTGCAGGTAGCACTGTTGGTGGGCTCGGACAGCTGGAGTGAAAAGCACACAACCAGTACAAAGGATAATAGGGGGGTTTTTTATTTTTCTAAAATTATAGTGGCATTTTAATTCTTGGTATCTATTTCTGTTGAGACCAATAACTGTCAAAATGCAGAACTAAACTTCAAGTCCAGTTAACCGTGAACTGAAATCCACAGATAAGGACTGTCAGAAATATTTCAATAGGCAAGCAATGATTTTTTAACAGGACACCCAGCAGCTTTGTTTAATTCAACTCACTACCAACAAACCCAGTGGCTGTCCTTACCATATCCCAAATGAGGCCTGATACCAAAAAAACGCATCACTGAACTTACTGTCCATCGTACACTCCAAGACTGACATAAACCTGTCCCACCTTCCATGAAGTGGTACCAGCTGGTAGACTCTATATCACTCTGAATTTTCGGTTTCGAGTCCGAGGGTGTGGAAAGGGATCTTTGGGTAATAATCTATAACGTCCTGGAATAAAAATAAAGGAGGACAGGACATACTGAGGGATTTAATCTTATTGACAATATAGAAAAATATACACGTGGAGGGAACTTACTTTCAACAACGAAGAATGGGAAAGGATGAAATGGTCCGGAAATGTCAGGAGTGTATGGAAATAGTGCCAGTGGCCTTTTCAGGCCATTGGTAACCCACTAACTACCGCAGATTTCTTTTGAGCTTTAGTAATCGTCATTCTCTCCATTGGCGGTTAGGGCGGATTCAACCTGTGCAGTTGGGGCTTTGTGTACAACCAGGAGTGTTTTTGCTAACTCTTCTGCCATCTGTAGGGAAATAACCAACACAAATCAAAAACATCTAGAAAAAAACAAACGGCTTTGTAACAGAGTTAAATTTAAAGCAGACAAGCACAGTCCATTTCCATGTCACATCTAACATGCCTGTTTATCTAACCAGAGACATCATTTAGAAAGAAAACACTTTATTCTGGGCGCTCTATTATTAATTTACTTGGCGATTGACCCACAAGCACATTGTGCCAGTGTCAGGTTGACGACACTGTTTATAACAGTTCAGCATTTCACCCCATCAAATGCAAAAATTCAGATCCCCCCCCCCCCAAAAAAAAACGTCGACAGTATCGGGCGTTTTTGGTACTGTGTATACTTTGTTCTGAACGAGCGCGCTGTGCAAAGAGCGGAGCTAGGGGATATATTAATAGGTTATTCCCTGTTGTGATGCACCTGTCGACTATCCATGATTGAAAAGCTGCTAACTGGAAAGCAGGAAGATCAGCATTGCAGGTCTAGTCTTACATCTCCCATTTCTAACTTGGCATTTGGGGAATTTACATACATTACAATTTCTTATTTATCTTAGTCAACTCTTTAGCAGTAAAGATTACTCACTTCGCCTTGGTGGACAATCCGTTAGCTCGTTAAATCTAACTGTACCATAGTCTTACACATCATTAATAGTGCTGGTTTTCAGAAGGGTGGATACACACAACTATCATGAAAGATGACAGATATCTGCAAGATCCTGTCTGTCATCTTTCAAAGATCTGCATACACACAGTCCTAGCGTTCTCCCTTGAACATCATATGAATCATAGGGAAAACGCGCTGGAGTTGTGTGTTTCCCCGGTCCGACTCCTCTATAGGGGACTAGCGTGGCCGACGGAAATGTTTGGTCTTTCCCCCCGGCGAACGAGCTGTTCTCATGGCCGCGCGCACTGTTCGGGAACCGAAGATACACAGCAGTACCGATAAAATCCCCGATACTGTCGGATACTGATGGTACAGGTCTTTATTCCATATACTGGTGTGTACCCAGCTTTTAAGCTGTCTAGCACTTTAAATCCCCTTCCCCACTTTACCTGTATTTGTCCCTCCCAATTAATTGTATAGCTTTTCAGGGCAGGGATCTTTTTCCAATATGTCAACGACCACCTATTTAATTAAAGATATGTATATATGGTATTCTAAAGGGCAAGTCAGCCCCAAAATGAAAACTTACATACAGTAACTCACCCCACCCAACCACCCAACGTTAAAGTTGGAAATGTGAAAGGTGTATTCTATCCTGAAATCCTCGCAACAATGGGTTTCTGTTTCCTGTCTTCTGCTTCCTGGTTCTTCCAGTAGTACTGTCAGTTATGGATTTTGACAGTTGAACATCACAGCCAAGACTGACTGTTAATCCCTGTCTCCTCTTTGAGCATGCCCAGGCTCAGTACAGTCTCAGTACAGGTTTTCTAATGCTCAGTTTCCATGTAGCGTCCAGAACTAGCAGGCATACAGTTAATGAATTCATAGCACAAACTATGATATATGAACATATATAAAGAGGCCAGTTCCTTCTAAAGATATGTTCTTTCAGTGGGTGGGTTGTCCTTAACTAAAAACTTCACTAAAGTCATTTAATTTATCTGTATAAGGTGTACTTAGTTGATCTTGGTATAACACCTGTTCCCAGTGGTTAAATCAACTACCTATGTATCTCGTATTTAAATTACAGTGTGCATGCTTAATAAACATTACACATACTGTATATCTATATAGTACAGTGCTGTGCTACCCAAGTGGGGGGCGCTCTATATAAATAAACATATACAACTACTACGTATAATCGTATTGTTATAAATGTACAGCGCTGTGTCCCCAAGTGGCCTATATAATAAACATATACATACATACTGTATAAGATCCGTATTGTTATAAGTACGGACCTGTGTACCCAAAGTGGCGCTAATAAATAAACATATAACATACAGTACTGTATAATCTGTATTGTTATTATAATGTACAGCGCTTGTACCCAGTGGCGAGCTATATAATATACATATACATACATGACTTTCTAATCTGTATTGTTATAAATGTCAGCGCGTGTCCCCAAATGGCCTATATAAATAAACTATACATACTGTATATCTGTAGTTGGATAATGTAAAGCGCTGTGTACCCAAGTGGACGCTATATAAATATACATATACATACATACTGTATACATCTGTATTGTTATAATGTTACAGGCGCTGTGTCCCCAAGTGGCCCTGAATATCAATAACACATATACAACATACTGTATATCTGTATTGTTTATAATGTACGTCTGTGTCCCCAAGTGAAGCAGTATAAATAAACACTATACATTACATACTGTATAATCTGATTGTTATAATGTCCACGTTGTGTCCCCAAGTGGTAGTATTAAATAAACATAGTGGTGATGCCAAATCACATAGTAATACTGTATAATCGGTATTGTAGTAATGTACAGGCGCTGTCTACCCAAGTGGGCGCTATATAAATAATACCATCGTCCATACTGTATAATCTGTATTGTTATAATGTAAGCGCGTGCTACCCACGTGGTGCTATATAAATAAACATACGTAGCAGTCATTGTTATGTCACCTGTCCACCAAGTGGCGCTATAAATAAATATAGTACATAACTGTATAATCTGTATTGTTATATTACAGCTCTGTTCGTACACAAGTGGCGCATATAGTAATAAACATCAGTACAGTACCATACTTGATAATCTGTTATGTGTATATGTACAGCGATGAGTCCCAAGTGGCGCTATTATAAATAAACATATACGTACATACTGTATAATCCGGTATTGTTTAATTGAAAGCGCTGTGTCCCACAAGTGGCGCTATATAAATAAAATATACATATACTGTATATATCTGTATGTGTATAATGTACAGCTGCTGTGTCCCCAAGTGCCTATATAAATAAACATATACAAACATATGTATAATCTTTATTGTTATAATGGTAGAGCCTGTGTCACCCAAGTGGGCGCTATATAAATAAACATAGACAGATCTGTATAGATTGTATTGTTATAATTAATGCTCAAGTCATAAATACATAACACGACCTGTACTTAAGTACGCCTAACCCAAGTGTGATGACATATAAATACATATTACTACATACTCGTGATAAGGTGTATTGTCGAATGTACAGCGCTGTGTACCCAAGTGGCACTAGTAAAATAAACATATACAACATACTGTAAATCTTATTGGTTAAACGTAGTACAGCGCTGTCTACCCAAGTGGCGCTATATATAAATAGAACATAACGTACAATCTGATAATCTGTATTGTTAAGAAATGTACATCGCTGTGTCCCCACATGTTCGCTATAGTAAATACAATCTATACATACTCGTATAATCGTATTGTTATAAATGTACAGTGCTGTGTCCCAAGTGTCGCTATATAAAACTAAACATATACAGACATACTGGTCAACGTCATGTTTTATAATGACAGCGCTGGGAACCCCAAGTGGCGCGATAATAAAATAACAAAATACATCATCTGTATAATCGTATTGTATAATGTAGCACGCGCTTGTGTCATCCCCAGGGCGCTATATAAATCAACATATACATACATTACTGATAATCGAGCTATTTGTATAATTAGCAGCTCTGGTCCCCAAGTGGCTGCTATATAAAAAACATATACAGATCATAACTGATAATCTGTATTGTTATATGACAGACCGCTGTGTACCCAAGTGTCTCTATTTTATTGCTATTTTGAAATTCTATTTGATCGCTATTTCCAATTGAATTTGACGGAGCTGCACATAAAGTGTCAACTTACAGTGATTCATTGGAAGATTGTAAAGGACGATTGTTGAACAGAATCTAAGCTTGCCATCCGTATTGGGGGGGGGATAATAACATGGGGTGGGGGGATAACAACATTAATACATGGGGGGATACACATTAATAACAGGGGGTGATAACAACATTAATAACATGGGGGGGAATAACAACATTAATAACATGGGGGGGGATACAACATAATAACATGGGGGGGATAACAACATTAATAACATGGGGGGGGATAACATAATAACATGGGGGGATCATAACATGGGGCTAACAACATGGGGGGGATACACATTAATAACATGGGAACATGGGGGGATAATTACATGGAGGGATAATAACATTAATAACATGGGGGGATAACAACATTAATAAAATGGGAACATGGGGGGTAATTACATGTGGAGGGATAATACATACATAACATGCCCCTATAGACAGTGTAATTAAACATGATAGGGGCCCCTATAGACAGAGTGTAAGTAACATGATAGGGGCCCCTATAGACAGAGTGTAAGTAACATTATAGAGGCCCCTATAGACAGACTGGGGCCCTCCTGTTTCAGGTCTTTGTTTCTTTATTATAATAAAGTTCTGCCAATGTTGACTACATTTCCCAGCAACCTCACTGCCAGGGTCCCTCCGTTCCTTGCTATGAGCAGTGGCAGGTACACAAGGTGGGACCCCCAGGCAGTAGAGGGGGAGGGGCGATGGGTTTAAAGGGACCATCTTGGCTCCTCCCACTTCATTCCCTGTTCTCATCTCACAGGCGGTTATTCCGGGTCCCTGGCGGTAAAGTGGAGGCGCTAGGACCGGATAGAAAAACCCAGGACCCGGTCACTCCACACAGACCGAGATGAAGGACACTTACCCCCAGCGATGTCTCCTCACCGACCCCCTGGAGGAAAACATCAGCCTCGTCACTTTCCTGGACCATGTGCAGGTCCTGCTGGAGGCTGCAAACTACCTGGAGAGGGTGGAACAGGAGAGGAAAAGTAAGTGCAGGGCCCTCGGGGGCCACAGTCCGGGAACCTGGGGGATCGAAGCCCATTAAACAAAGGGGGGACCTGGGGGACCCTCTAATACCCAGACATGAGAGGGGACCCTCCAATACCCAGACTTGAGGGGACCCTCTAATACCCAGCCATGGGGGGACCCTCTAATACCCAGCCATGGGGGGACCCTCTAATACCCAGCCATGGGGGGACCCTCTAATACCCAGACTTGAGGGGACCCTCTAATACCCAGCCATGGGGGGACCCTCTAATACCCAGCCATGAGAGGGACCCTCCAATACCCAGACTTGAGGGGACCCTCTAATACCCAGACATGGGGGGACCCTCTAATACCCAGCCATGAGAGGGACCCTCCAATACCCAGACTTGAGGGGACCCTCTAATACCCAGACATGAGGGGGACCCTCTAATACCCAGACTTGAGGGGACCCTCTAATACCCAGTCATGGGGGGACCCTCTAATACCCAGACTTGAGGGGACCCTCTAATACCCAGCCATGGGGGGACCCTCTAATACCCAGCCATGGGGGGACCCTCTAATACCCAGCCATGGGGGGACCCTCTAATACCCAGTCATGGGGGGACCCTCCAATACCCAGACATGAGAGGGACCCTCCAATACCCAGCCATGGGGGACCCTCTAATACCCAGACATGAGGGGGACCCTCCAATACTCAGACATGAGGGGACCCTCTAATACCCAGCCATGGGGGGACCCTCTAATACCCAGACTTGAGGGGGACCCTCTAATACCCAGTCATGGGGGGACCCTCTAATACCCAGACATGGGGGGACCCTCTAATACCCAGACATGAGAGGGACCCTCCAATACCCAGACTTGAGGGGACCCTCTAATACCCAGACATGAGGGGGACCCTCTAATACCCAGACATGAGGGGGACCCTCTAATACCCAGTCATGGGGGGACCCTCTAATACCCAGACATGGGGGGGACCCTCTAATACCCAGACATGAGAGGGACCCTCTAATACCCAGACATGAGAGGGACCCTCTAATACCCAGACATGAGAGGGACCCTCTAATACCCAGACATGAGAGGGACCCTCTAATACCCAGACATGAGGGGGACCCTCTAATACCCAGACAATGGGGGGGACACTCTAATCACCCAGACATGGGGGGACCCTCTAATACCCAGACATGGGGGGGACCCTCTAATACCCAGACATGGGGGGGACCCTCTAATACCCAGACATGGGGGGGACCCTCTAATACCCAGACATGGGGGGACCCTCTAATACCCAGACATGAGGGGGACACTGAATTGTCAGGTGAGAAGTACCCAGTGGTAAGAACAGTGTTTGTGGATGTGTCTAGGAGACAGAAAGTGAAGTTTTGTCTCTTTAACTACAACTACCATGATCCTCTCCTGTCTTAACTTTCATCACCAGCTTTGTATTTAAATGATCTAAAACAAAGTTTTGTTGGATTGACATGACAGCAACTCCTGGTTTTCCTCTGCTGTGTTCACTATCACTGGATATTGGTGCAAACATTGTGCTATTGTGTCCCAGGTTCCTTGTGGTACCATGTGCACTATGTACACAGACCCTGCGTGGTTACTTGTGTCATATTGTCACTTTAGCCCCTTTATTCATTTTGCTGCCTGCACAGTGATGTGTATTCAGTCTGGGAGGTCTCGGTCAATATATAATATATACAATAGACCACAATGTACATTTTATCATAGAAACTGCATTGACCATTCGCTATTTTGTGTACAATAGTTTTATTGCACTGGTTGTAAATTGACTTTTGTGGCTTTCTAAACAATAGGGATGGGAAGAATTGAAATAATGTATAACGCCTTGTCTTTCCCTTTAAATCAGCCTGAGAGCAGACAACTGATCCCCTCTATGGATTACACTTGCACTCCCAGAGAATTATGGGGAAGGGTCCACCCTGGGGGTGGGGGGGTAATTAAATCTGGGTGGAGATTCTCACATGTCATTCAAACAATGTCCTAATCTGTATTTAGGTGGCCGGAGATAGAAATCCTCCACTGTACTGTGTGTGACACCTCCGCACTCTGTTTGTCTGATGCATTTCACACACCCCAGGGGTCCTTGACTGGGTCTGGTGGGCAGAGAAGGGGGGAGAATCTAACTGATGTCTGGCCGAGCTCCCTTTGTGCCCTGTCCCCAAATCAGAACAAATGTTCTGGTCCTTACATGTGACTTCAGAGTTGCAGTATTTCTGTCTGTGTGTGATGGTCCCTTTAAAAACAGCCGTCAAAGTAATAAAACTTTAATAAATAGCTTTGTGGTTGCAATTTTAACAAATATTTCCTGCTCAGGAAGCGGAGGTTGCAGACTAAATATCATCCCCCATATAGAGGAAACACCCCACTGCAAAGGGAACCCAATGTCATTTTTTTATTACAGTGAAGGGTATTTTGTTACACTCTGCATTGTGATTGGTTTATTATTTTGCATTGTGCCCCCCTGTATAGGATCACTATTGTGGGAAGGTTGTAGATGGGGGATGTCCAGATTGTGGCCCTACAACCCCCGGCATTGTTCTACTCCCTATGGAAAGGAAATGGCTGAATATTTTCTGTGCTTTCCTTAGGAGTTTGTTCTTGTGGTTGCTAATTCCTCATAATCTAAGCAGGTTTTCCTATAAGCCTCCCGGAATCTGCAGGGTTAGAATTGTCCGTGTTCTTAAATGAGTCCAGAAACTCTGCTAAATCAGCCAGTGGGTTACATAACGGACTATTAGGGGGTTAATCTGCAGCAAGATATCGGATGTTATCCAAAGGTCCGTACACATGTGCGATTCCGTCCTCTCGACGCTCGGACTGAACTGTTTTGCAGAATTTTTGGTCTATCATTTAATTATGGCGGTCAGGCGTCATTGATGATCCCCTGGGTCGTATCATAGAGGCTTGATCTTAACTCAATCGTGTGTCACCTGTCAGGTCACAATCGTACATGTCTACGGACATTAAGGCTGATAAATGTAACATTTGTTTGGTACATTATATTATTTCCGTCTATAGGGGGCACCCTTGGCGGGGGGTTGTTTGGTACATTATATTATTTCCGTCTATAGGGGGCACCCTTGGCGGGGGGTTGTTTGGTACAGTTCTATTATATCGTTTATAGGGGGCACCCTTGGCGGGGGGTTGTTTGGTACATTCTATTATATCCGTCTATAGGGGGCACCCTTGGCGGGGGTTGTTTGGTACATTCATTATATCCGTCTATAGGGGGCACCCTTGGCGGGGGGTTGTTTGGTACATTATATCCGTCTATAGGGGGCACCCTGCGGGGGTTGTTTGGTACATTATACCGTCTATAGGGGGCACCCTTGGGGGGGGGTTACTGAAAATCATTCTAGTTTAAAAATGTAGGTTCTTGACCCCTTACTACCACAAGTCATTCTAAATAATTCCCTGGTGGCCCTCAGTGGGTTCTGGGCTCAGGGGCCACAACAGGATAATTTTTTTTATTGAGACCAAATAGTAAATTGCAGCTTAACAACTGTTTTAAGTGGCCAGATAGTAGAAGTAGGAACCAGGGCTGACATTCTGGGTTGCCCGCTGCCGGACTGGGTTGCCGTGTCTGACTGGGTTGCCCGCTGCCGGACTGGGTTGCCCGCTGTCGGTCGGGTTGCCCGTGTCGGACTGGGTTGACCACTGTCTGACTGGTTGCCCGCTGTCGGACTGGGTTGCCCGCTGTCTGACTGGGTTGCCCGCTGCCGGACTGGGTTGCCCGTTGTCTGACTGGGTTCCCGTTGTCTGACTGGGTTGCCCGCTGTCGGTCTGGGTTGCCCGCTGCGGTCGGGTTGTTGCCCGCTGTCGGTCTGGGTTGCCCGCTGTCGGTTGGGTGCCCGCTGCCGGTCTGGGTTGCCCGCTGCCGGTCTGGGTTGCCCGTGCCGCGTCTGGGTGCCCGCTGCCGGTCTGGTTTGCCCGCTGCGGTCGGGTTGCCGCTGTCGGTCTGGGTTGCCCGCTGTCGGTCTGGGTTGCCGCTGCCGGTGGTTTGCCCGCTGTCGGTCTGGGTTGCCGTGGTTTATTTTCTATTTAAACCATTCTGATCTCTTTCAGCTTCTAGACAAACACGGACATTTTCCCACGTGCATTCCACATGGATACTTTATATTCTCTTTCATTGGTCAGCCGAACTGGGGCGGTGACTTTTATTCTCAGTTACTACCAATCAGCATTCACCTCTCTCGAAGATGTCACTTGTTTGCTGAGCCTTGAAAGCAAAGGGGGGGGGGGGCAGATGTCTCATGAACAACGATGATGTCATTGGTTCTCTTTAAGAGACCGACCATAGAATAGATTACGGTAACCCTTTGTGTTAATCAGCAGCTTGTCTCTGTACTACGTGGATTCAGTATGTGAATATAATATGTATGATAAAATAATAATATAATACAGATCATGCGGAAACACCTACCCCAACACCCCCTTTAATAGGGACACTTACCTACCCTCCAAACCCCCCTTTATAGGGACACTAACCTACCCTCCAACATTCCCCTTTATATAGGGACACGTACCTACCCTCCAACATTCCCCTTTATATAGGGACACTTACTTACCCTCCAACATTCCCCTTATATAGGGACACTTACTACCCTCCGACATTCCCCTTTATATAGGGACACTAACCTACCCTCCGACATCTTTTATATAGGGACACACTACCCTCCCAAACTTCCCCTTTATATAGGGACACGTACCTACCCTCCAACATTCCCCTTTAATAGGGAACTTACTTACCCTCCAACATTCCCCTTTATATAGGGACACTTACCTACCCTCCGACATTCCCCTTATATAGGGACACTAACCTACCCTCGACTTCCCCTTTATATAGGGACACTTACCTACCTCCAATTCCCCTTTATATAGGGACACTAACCTACCCTCCAACATTCCCCTTTATATAGGGACACTAACCTACCCTCCAACATTCCCCATTACATAGGGACACTAACCTACCCTCCAACACTCCCCAGTAAATAGGGACACTAACCTACCCTCCAACATTCCCCTTTATATAGGGACACTAACCTACCCTCCGACTTCCCCTTTATATAGGGACACTAACCTACTCCAACATTCCCCAGTAAATAGGACACTAACCTACCCTCCAACATTCCCCTGTAAATAGGGACAATAACCTACCCTCCAACACTCCCAGTAAATAGGGACAATAACCTACCCCAACACTCCCAGTAATAGGGACACTAACCTACCCTCCAACACTCCCAGTAAATAGGGACACTAACCTACCCTCCAACAGAGTGCATGCTGGGTAAGTGAATTCAGGATGCAGGGCGAGAGTGCATGCTGGGTAAGTGAATTCAGGACTGCAGGGTGAGAGTGCATGCTGGGTAAGTGAATTCGGATTGCAGGGTGAGCGTGCATGCTGGGTAAGTGAATTCAGGACTGCAGGGTGAGAGTGCATGCTGGAAAGTGAATTCAGGACTGCAAGGTGAGAGTGCATGCTGGGTAAGTGAATGCAGGGTGAGAGTGCATGCTGGGTAAGTGAAGAAGTGGAAGGGTGAGAGTGCATGCTTGTGGTAAGTGAATGCAGGGTGAGAGTGCATGCTGGTTAGTGAATGCAGGGTGAGAGTGCATGCTGGGTAAGTGAATGCAGGGTGAGAGTGCATGCTGGGTTAGTGAATGCAGGATGAGAGTGCATGCTGGGTAAGTGAAAGTAGGGTGGAGAGTGCATGCTGGGTAAGTGAATGCAGGGTGGAGTGCATGCTGGGTAAGTGAATGTAGGGTGAGAGTGCATGCTGGGTAAGGGAAGCAGGTGAGAGTGCATGCTGGGTAAGGGAATGCAGGGTGAGCGTGCATGCTGGGTAAGTGAATGCAGGGTGAGAGTGCATGCTGGGTAAGTGAATGCAGGGTGAGGGTGCATGCTGGAAGTGAATGCAGGGTGAGAGTGCATGCTGGGTAAGTGAATGCAGGGTGAGAGTGCATGCTGGGTAAGTGAATGCAGGGTGAGAGTGCAATGCTGGGAAGTGAATGCAGGGTGAGAGTGCATGCTGGGTAAGTGAATGAGGGTGAGAGTGCATGCTGGGTAAGTGAATGCAGGTGTGAGAGTGCATGCTAGGTAAGTGAAGAGGTGAGAGTGGCATGCTGGGTAAGTGAATGCAGGGTGAGCGGTGCATGCGAGGTTCTAGGGGGACATACATGCTGGGTTTCTCACACACTTTTCTATTGCGTTTTGCGATCAGTTGACAGTGGAAAATCGCACGCCAGGCTAACACAATAGGGGTGGCCAACTGTGCGGCAATTAGTTTTCAGGAGCGTAAGGGCTACGCCACACTATCGGTTTTTCTGCGTTTGCCCATGCGACTGCGCTTGAAATTTTTTTCAGATCATCGAAAACGTGGCAACGCAACGAAAATCGCATTTTCTGGTGCATTGCGATTTGGGTTCCGCATTTTTTAACATCACAATCGCATGCGTTTTCCTATACTTAATGGAAAAAACGCATGCGCAAACGCAACAAAATCGCACATAAAATCGTGTGCGATTGCGTTTGTGGGGCCGTGCCCTAAATCACTTTTGTTTTGTGCTTTAATAACAGAATATTGGAGGATCGCAGCACGAACCCACAACACCGCAGTTTGCACATTTTGCTGAGTTTCCACCGTTGCAGTGTCACCGCAGCCTTACGGAGTTTAGGGCTTTAGGGTGAGAGTGGTTGCCAATGTTTGAACTGTACATGTTGCATGGCTGCATTGAAAGCGATGCGGCCTGCACGTGATCCTCATACACATTCACCATGATAAATTAATGTGTGTTCAGTTTTAAAGGGAACAGGTGAAAACTCTTCATTTTTTATTAAATTATAAACACCGGGAACCAGAAGGCCCCACTGTTCGGCTGTACAATTCCTGTTGAGTGCAGCAGGGGGTCCGCTCGCTTGGCCTTCCACTGACTAATTCGGAGTCGGAAAACAATAGACTTTGTGTCCCCACTTTCCTTGTTGAGCCAAACAAGACCCCCCCCTCCCCCTCCCAAACCCCCCTGTAGCAGAGGATCATGGGTAACTGTGATGTGTAATTGTATTGTACTGTTCTGACATAAGAGTTAATCGCTATATCCGTTACTCGCCGTCTTTCCTAATCCTCAAATACTAAAAGAATTCAGGCTGGCACTGAGGGGGTAAAGGATGACCTCATTGCAGAGCAGAGGAGGAAAGAAAACTACATTCCCAGCAGTGCTTTGCAGCTCGGCAGCAGAAGTCCAGCCCTATCTATCTGCAGCGAAATGGTAAACAAAGTGAATGTCAGTGCAGACGGCTTCCTTGGGATCTCTCCGGCCCCCTGCAATTTAACCGCCTGGTTCGTCCAACCCAAGCTGGGAAAATCCTCTAAAATCAGATGATCCCTAGAATATAACAATTCTGGTTTTGCTTACCTTTAATTTTTTTTTAAATCGATTATTTTTGCATATCGTCCCTGCAGGCGGATCCCAGCACGGGGGCCCAGGTAAAGCTGCCAAACAAGTCATTTTACAATCCCCCCCCTTCCCCTTCCTCTTGTCTTTGCAATTTTTAAAAGAAATTCCGCCGACCCCTTTAAAAATATATTGAGAGATTTATTTGGTTTTTTTTTTTTTGCGAATTGAACGAGATAAAGTCCCGGGTTAGTGCGATATGGACTGTGTGCGGATGTTAAACGTGCAGCGTCTGCTAGAGGCAGCCGATTACCTGGAGAGGAGAGAGCGAGGTAAACCTTTTACTGCTGCAGATACGGTGACAATTGTAAATCCGTTGGTGGTAACCCGGAGCCCCCTTCGTACGGTAACGGAGAATTAAAGTGGGAATACCAGAGAGCGTGGGCTAGAGATTTTAGCTCTGATGAGGTTAATGAGTTAACTTTGTTGCGCGCGTGTGTGTGTGTGTGTGGTGTACGTACGTGTTGTGTGTTGTGTGTGTGGCAGTTTGTACAATTCTGTCCTGTGTAGGAATCTTTGGCGTTTGAATTGCAAATGTAATGTACAATAGGGGACAGTGTCATCGTGGTTCATAATCATTCATACCATTTGTGTATGTATACCTCCTATGGGGATATGCAGAGTTACGGACAGGATGACATCATTCCTCCTCCCCCCCCTCCCCATTGGTACAGATCGGAGGAAAGGCCACATAACAAATGATTACATATAGTCTCCTGATACAAGAAATGCTCCCATAATGGGGGGATTAGTTAAAAGGACTTTAAATCCACATGAACACGAGAAATGTACAAATCCACCGTATTATTAAAGTTTAACGTTTTATACATTCCGTGACCTCAACCGTCTTTTTATAATCTGATTCCTGCTGTTTTAATTGACGTGAGTTTTAATTATTGGGTAATATTTCTTATCTGTCGGTTAACGCATCTCCCTGCGTGTCTCTCTTTTGCAGAGTGGCGAGCAGGTACGCATCCACGTTCCCTTCTCCTGAGACCTCCGATCTGCAGAGATTAAAACAGGGAGGATAAAGCCAAGAAATGCTGCAGCCTTGGAATTAACCCCAATAGGTAAAAACACCTGTCGGATATTTATCTAATAATCCCATAAGGAGATGGAGTTACAAAGATACTTATGTAATAAGGTAGAAAATGTGCCTGTCCTGTTAAATTGCAGCAGCCAATCAGTTGTTTGCTTTTGCCTTTAATATTCAGCTCCAATTACAAAACGTCTGATTGGTTCCGTAATAACAGCGAAGGCAAAACTGTCACACTCCCTTATACAGCCTATTAGCTAATGTGAGACCTGGTAATGTAGTAACATAGTATTGGAGGATGTATAAAGACATACGTCCATCTAGTCCAACCTTTATACCCCACCCATAATGTCTGTATAACAGTTACATAGTAACATAGTATTGGAGGTTGTATAAAGACATACGTCCATCAGTCCAACCTTTATACCCTACCCATAATGTCTGTAAACAGTTACATAGTAAACATAGTATTGGAGGTTGTATAAAGACATACGTCCATCTAGTCCAACCTTTATACCCTACCATAATGTCTTGTATAACGTACATAGTAAACATAGTATTGGAGGTTGTATAAAGACATACGTCCATCTAGTCCAACCTTTATACCCTACCCATAATGTCTGTATAACAGTTACATAGTAACATAGTATTGGAGGTTGTATAAAGACATACGTCCATCTAGTCCAACTTATTACCCTACCCATAATGTCTGTATAACAGTTACATAGTAACATAGTATTGGAGGTGTGTATAAAGACATACGTCCATCTAGTCCAACCTTTATACCCTACCCATAAGTCTGTAAACAGTACATAATGTCTGTATAACCGTTACATGACATAGTATTTGGAGGTTGTATAAAGACATACGTCCATCTAGTCTGACCTTATACCCTACCATAAGTCTGTTAACGGTTACATAGTAAAATAGTATTGGAGGTTGTAAAAGACACACACGTCCATCTAGTCCATCCTTTATAGTATTGGAGGTTGTATAAAGACATACGTCCATCTAGTCCAACCTTTATCCTACCCATAATGTCTGTATAACAGTTACATAGTAACTAGTATTGGAGGTTAATAAAGACATACGTCCATAGTCCAACCTTTATACCTACCCATATGTCTGTATAACAGTTACATAGTAACATAGTATTGGAGGTTAATTAAAGACATACGCCTCTGTCCAACTTTATACCCTACCCAATGTCTGTAAACAGTACATAGTAACATAGTATTGGAGGTTGTTATATAAAGACATACGTCCATCTGGTCCAAACCTTTATACCTACCCATAATGTCTGTATAACAGTTACATTGTAACATAGTATTGGAGGGTATATAAAGAACATACGTCATCTAGTCCAACCTTTATACCCTACCCATAATGTCTGTATAACAGTTACATAGTAACATAGTATTGGAGGTTGTATAAAGACATACGTCCATCTGCAACCTTTATACCCTACCCATAATGTCTGTATAACAGTTACCTAGTAACATAGTATTGGAGGTTGTATAAAGACATACGTCCATCTAGTCCAACCTTTATACCCTACCCATAATGTCTGTATAACAGGTACATAGTAACATAGTATTGGAGGTGTATAAAGACATACGTCCATCTGGTCCAACCTTTATACCCTACCCATAAGGTCTGTAAACAGTTACATTGTAACATAGTATTGGAGATATTGGAGACATTCCATGGTCCAAACATTATAGCCTACTCTACCATACCTAACTTGTCTAATCTGCCTTTAGTTGCCTTCTCTGAACTGCCTCAATTTCCAAGATGTCCCTTTTCTATATGAGATACCAAAACTGCCACGCATATTCCAAATGAGGCCTTACCAGTGCCTTGTAAAGAGGGAGAATAATATTTTTCTCTTGAATCTATTCCCCTCTTTTACAAGACAATATCTTGCTAGCTCTAGCTGTTGCTACCTGGCATTGTTTGCTACAGTAAGTCTGTATCTACCAGAACCCCAAATCTTTTCCATTTCAGATGCACTTAACACAGAGTATTTATGGTGTAGGTGGCACAGGATTTAAATCCCAAATGCATCACCTTACATTTACCAACATTGAATCCCATCTGCCATTCTGCTGCCCATTGTGATAATCTATCTAGGTCTGCTTGCAGCACTTGTACATCATTGGAAGTTTCCAAAGCTCTCGATAATTTAGTGTCATCAGCAAACACAGAGACCTTGTTCTCAATGCCCCCCTTCTAAGTCATTTATAAAACAGATTAAACAGAAGTGGCCCCAGTACAGAACCGAGACATTCTTGGTACACAGGGACAGTACAGTTGGAATGAAATCGGTGAGACTACATTTCCCGAATCCCTAGTCAACAGGGATAAGTGGTTATAAACAGTAGTACGTTGTGCCACGTTGTATTCTATTGGTTTATTGAATTCCATGTTGCTTTTATTCTTGTTAAGGGGCTTTGGGATTTCACACAAGGTCTTTCCTGCTTACATTGACTTCTCTCGCCTATAGATCAATAGGCACGTGTGACCTAAAGACAGACACGTTAATCCTTTAGTAAACTGGTAAATTGCACTAATCGCTGCATAGATTTCCTTCTTCCATCCTCCAAGCCGTGTAACGGACACGTAGTCCCCTTTCCCTCTATACCACCACCATACTTCCGGTATATAACCACCGGATTTATATGATAAATAAAAACTTCCAGTATATAATGTGTTTTGTGTGCGTCACATTAATTAGTTGGCGGATGTAGTGAGATCTCGGGAGTCTACCGGATTCTGGGGTGGTCTCGCGAGCTCAAGCTCACTTATAGCTCACTGGCTGGCACGCCCCAGAGGCCTTAAAGGGACAGAAACATTAACATACCGTATATACTCGAATATATCGATCCGAGTATAGTCGATGGTACCTATTTTTACCTGAAAAATTAGTAAAACATGATTGACTCGAGTATAAGTCGAGGGTAGAAATTATCTCTCACACATAACCTCATGAGAATCCAGATGTTTGGAAACTACAACTCCCAGCATGCTTTAGCTGCTGGGAGTTGTAGTTTCCAAACGTCTGCAGGACTAAACCTGATTTGCTGCACAATGTTTCTGCTCCCCCTCTATTTCTTCTTTGGTGTACAGCTCATAAAATCATACACAAGCTCATATACCCCAATAAACAAAAACATACAGTGTACCCCACGGGATAAAGAAACCCCCATATGCACAGCCTACGGGACATATACAGGGCAATGCTATAATGGCAACTCTACCAGATGAATTGGTGTTAAACCCATGCTAAGAGAAGAGGACTTGCCTGTGTGCGAATCAAGGAATCCGGCTGCATCACTCAGCAATCCGGCTCTGCATACATGTTCTAGTGCCGGGAAGTGGACCGGCGCTGAATATTGACGCCAGAAGACGTGAAGAGTGAATGCGGAAGTGGAGCTGAGCCGGATAACTGCATTACAAAGAACGAGTGACCCGAGTATAAGTCGGGTTCGATTTTTAGGCTATTTTTATAGCCTAAAAACCTCGACTTATACTCGAGTATATACGGTACTTGTTGCTTTTTTTTTTTACATTTTCTTATGTTGATTTTTTATATATGTAACTTTTAAAAAAAAAGTAAATAAAAGGGACAATCTCGGCGATGACCGTAGTAAAATGGAATAGACAAGGACAATCTTTAAAATTCCACGTTAGCCATCAATGAAATGTTTTTGTTTAAATGAACCTATATTTATTTGTAGATGAACTTCCCCTTTAATCGAAGCATTTGCCACCCTGTCTCTAGCTGTAGACCCCCCTATTATGTGGTTGGAGGGTTAATTAATTTCAAACTAAGCTGATATTCTAGGTATTAGACTGTAATTCAGTCTGTTTCTTGGATTTACTAGACAGTTGGTCCCATTGCAGCTGTTGGCCAACTTGATATGGAAAGAAATCCGAGTTCGGATAGTCCATTAGGACTCCATGTGTGATACCATGAGAAGGGACAACACGGAATTCCGGATAAATTAACGTCACCTGCGTGGGATAAGGCATTTGGCTCTCTGAGACACTGGGAATAATCCCCAACCTTGACATGAAAGAGATGAAAACTACCGTCGCCAATGTGGATCCTGATAATCTCTTAACATGACATTGGGATGGTAGGAGAGGGTCAGCAGAAGGAAGAATCATTTAAAGGCCAAATAAGACCAAACTGGTCAAAATGGGTCCTTTGGTATTATACTATGTGTTTCTATAAGCTAGGGAAAGACAACCCAGCCTGCACTTGTCTGGTTCGTGGGGGATTCTGGGATATGTAGTCCAGGATTTGAGGAGCAGACATTAGATAGTGGACAGTAATAACTCACAGTTCTGATGGCAGAAGAAGATAATCCCGTTACCACACACATGAGGACCAACGCCGTGTGTTGGGTTTCAATCTGTCCGGGGTACTGAGCCGATAATAATGGGAAAATCTGTTGCGAGTTTGATCATTCTGAACTTGGTATCACTGCATGGGGTAAGCCGTATGGTAGCAGCTATTTGAAGAGACGTATTCGTTCCGCTTTTGCGCTGCGTTTTTGTAATTTAACATTAGAAAAACGCGTCTGCTTAAAAAAATGGTGCACGCAAAACAATGCGCAATTTCCGATTAAACCAAAATCGTGTTTGCAAACGCACAAGAAACGCCCTAAGGGTTGGAAATCAATAAAGGTCCAGCAAGTTCAATCCTCCCATCCAAAACCCGAATTCCCCTATTTATTTACTGTTTGATAATAAATATAATACCTCTTATACAGGAACATCATCTTTACCTTTATACAGGACTGTCGGTTATTATTTATTATGAGAATATTTAGAATATATTCATAAAATATTACTAATTATCTTATATTTCTCTTTCAGATCAACACACAACGAACTGGAAAAAAATAGGTAAGTACCACTTTAAATCATAGAACTAGTATTGCACTTCATTTATCTGTATGTTCATATAGTCAGTTTGGAACTGTGGGTAACATTAGGAATTGTGGGTAGAGGTTAACCCGTGGGTTAAAGGAGCTTATTAATAAAAAGGTACTCTACATGGTCTCTATCACCCAAATCTCCAGTGATTAACCTTTAAAGTGCCTGTGCCTTTAACAGTGATTATTAAGGCATTAAAGGGATACAGTTATCTTTAAATTCCCCTTCCATAGGCACTAGGATTTACTTAAAGGTAATGTATGGCTAGGCCCCACTACGCGTTTTTTTAAGTGTTTGCGGGCCGCAACAGCGCATGCGTTTTGGTTATAAGTAAATCGCGGGAACGCAAAAATCCCGCGATTTCCCATGCGCAGCGATTGCATATCATTTCCATTTTGGTAGCGTACGCGCAAACGGAAACGCACAAGAATGAACGATTGCGAGCGCAATTTAGTGCGTTGTAGTGGAGCCATAGCCTTAACGGAAAGGATCTCTGAGACATCTCCTTGGGACAGTTGCTTGGAGACCACAAGGTCACAATGATGTCATTTTAGGGTTTAGGGACCTTGACAGTGTAACATAACAGATAAAAGGATCAGGTCCCTTAACACTCACCCTGGAAGGTGGCAATGAGCCTTTGAATTTAATTTAGATGCGAACTTGGTGCCTGTTTGGGTGATAAATCTCTGTCCGTTCCCTACGGTACAAAGCGATTTTACCCTTTTTATCGCGGCCGTCCTGTGTAATATAGAGTTTCGATTTAACCTTAAATTTCTCATTCTAATATGTAATAGTTACTGCTCATTAGCGCCAGGCAGTGGCGTAACTAGGAATCCCTGGCCCCTATCCGGGCTTCATCCGTGGTTTTCTGGGAGGGGCTCTATCGGTCATAGGAAACTAAGAGATGGGGTCCCCCTGTCCCAAGGGCCCAGTACTGAGGAGCCTCTCTGCCCAGTGGGTGTTAACGTTTCCTTTTATTGGTATTGAATTCTCTGAAACCCTGTCACATCCCATTAAAGTAATTCAAATGATTAACTCTTTCTTACCTCTGCTCGGATCTCTAATAGTTCCAATAAGAGATTGTTGGTTGTTGTAGTTAACACAGACTGGAAAATCTAGACATGGCCCCTGTGTTTAAATGTATTGCACTAGATTATAGATTGTGGCCCCAGCTCCCCTGACCTTTTAATAATTTATGGTTACATTGCCGACCCTTGCCGTACTGATTTTCTGTTTTCCTTGCATTGGTAGGAGGGCTCATCTGCGCTTATGTTTGGAACGGTTAAAAGATTTGATCCTCTGGATCCAGACAGCACCAGACACACCACTCTGGGACTTCTTAACAAGGCAAAGCTGCATATCAAGGTTAAGAAGAATAGTGGCGCTCCTAGTGGAAACTTTTACTGTACAGTTGCATTACAAAAGGTTATACAGTCTTATAATTTACATAGATATACCCTACATATTGCTCCACATTCAATTCATGTTGTGATTAATGTCTGTCGTCTATTGTCAGATATATTTACATTTAATCGGAACTTCAGAAAACATTTACTCATTTTACCGATCGACTTTCCCAATCGTAATTACGATCTAATGTCACATAATAAGATTGGAGAATGTCCAATTTTTTTTCGGCCAATCAATGGAAACGCGGATTGTATATAAAATCTAATGTATGGTCAGCTTGCAAATTAACCTGCAGTGCATTACAAAGAGAATGTTACTCGACCCTAACCACAGGCTACAGGAATGAATTTAAAACCTGGGGAAGATTTAAATGATTTAAAATAGTCTTAGTTCTTTGTCCCAAGCACAATTCCCTCCCCCAGTTGCGTCTCTGTCTTTGTCCCAGATTAGATAAGAGGCCAGGTTGTGTTCTTTTCCAGGATTCCTTGAAGTCCCTTCTTCCTTATAAGGCGTTTGTGTCAGTCTTTAGGTTTGCTGTAATGGTAGACCAATTGTCAAGACACCCTGTTTTTTCTCCTTTCAGAAACTTGAAGAAGGCGCCAAACGCAGCCAGCACCAGTTGGATGTATTGGAACGAGAGCACCGGTTCCTGAAAAGGAGATTGGACAGCATGCAAGGTTGCACGGAGTCTGAAAGGATCCGATCGGACAGTGTGGGCTCAAACGCGTCTACGGACAGATCGGACTCCGACAGAGGTACAGGAATTAGTTTGTTGTTGCCATAAGATGTAAAAAGAACATACATTATATCTGTATTAATATATAAAAACTACATACAGCACAGGAACATAAAGAATATTCTCGTGAAAGATGAAATTTTCATACATTGGGTTCTACGACACGTTAATAAAGTCCATGTTCACCTAGTAGTTGACAGCTTTTAAGGGGAACTTAAGTCCCCAGAACAACATTTTCTAATGAGACTGCTAGGAGTGGTCAGATTTTTGTAATAAGCAAGTCTTGGGATATGAACCTATAACCTCATGGGCTCTGTGTGTCTAAATGTAAAGCACTTGTACACATAGAAATATGTACATTTAAAAACACTGGGGAGAGACTTAGCAGAGCCGCTATCCCTCGGGGGAAATCTACCACTGCAGATTTCATATCATTTTGCAGTTGTCTCGAAGGGGATTTACTTACAGCGGTTACTTAACACCAGCTAACATGAAAAGTCTTGATGGTTTAAGCGCACAACGAATGTTGTTACGCCGGTGTGGGGGTGTCCTGACCTCTCAGTAAATCTGCCCCTTTATCTTTTGCTATGAACACAATGAAAGCAATTTTTTTTAAAAAGGCAGTAAATCAGCTGACTATTTTGTATCATTCCTGGTAGGCTGTCTGCAATGCATGCTGGCTGGAAAATAAACTGCATGGTAATAAGCAAGTCTTATCGGGGACTTCCAAATTGATGTGACATCTGTAAAGATAATATTTGCACTAGAGACAGTGAATAGTGGGGTAGGGGGGTCTCAAATAGCTACACATGCTCACAAGGCTCCTTGAAGTCTACAAGGACTGTGCAACATGAAAGCTTCTTAGTTACAAAATCTACTAAAATGTAAATTAATGCAACGGACTAGAGAAGGACAAACCCTTTCGGGAGATTCAATATTAAAGGATCGATACTTAAACTAGATTACGTCGGGCGTTGCATTGTGGGATCGTGCGATGGTAACACGTTTCCAGGAAAGACCTCGTACATAACCCCTTTACGTTTCGTGCTACGAGATAGCATAAACTTAAACCAAAGGGGGTTTGTATCCGTTGCACATCGCTATTTCCAAAACATTTACAAATGGCGCTGTGCCCTAAACACAAGTAAAAACGCAAGTTAACCTGTAATCGGCTTAACGTGGGTTCACGGATTGGACCCAATTGAATCCCCCGAAATAAGTTTAAAAAATATATATGTATAGTTCTTCTTAAGGTTAAAATCAGGAAGAAATTCACAAGATATTTAATTTTTACGGCGCCCACACAGGGTCAATACACTTTTACGGGAAGTAGCGATCAAAATGCCCATCGCGCACCATCGATCTTCAGCAGAATGTACAGCCTAGTGTGTTCTATCTGGCTGGCTTTATATCTTATAAACCATATTATACTAGTATTCCTACTGATGGAGGTGGCCAGTCAGAGCTGATTGCTGATTGGTTGCTTTCTAGTGTAGCATTGTGCCCATCTGTTTAATTTGTTGACGTATTCAGCTCTGTAATTGTGAACCTGTGACCTTATGTAGGATTGTGTCTCTTTTGTTGCAGAGGAGATTGAAGTGGACGTTGAGAGCACAGAGTTTTCCCACTTGGAAGTCAGGAGCAGCAGTAGGCCAGCGTCAGTGACTTGGATGATCACAGTAGCATGCAGAGTCTGGGCAGTGATGAGGCTACCCAGTGCCAGCATCAAATTGCTTTCAGCACCTAGATGGTAAATCCACGGACACCGATGGGCCAATGGCATTCTACACGGTCATAATTGGCAGCTGTCTCGGAGATCTATGTCCCCTCATGCGTTGGTTTGTCGGTGGGATTTTCCTCTGCTTAAAGGGACCAAAATCTTTGTCTTTGACTCTCATTCACATCACCGTCAGATGTTGGTTTGTTGTAACGATCTGCCGTGCCGAAGACTTGACCAAACAAGATGATGTCGTTGGGTTGGATATCGGCAGGATCCAATGGGAAATCTTGGTTTACCTTGGACGTCACTATCTAAATCTATTTGTTTTGCACTGACATTTATGTCTGAAATCATCTAATGTTTACTGTGGCGCAGAGAGAGCGGATCAGCCTTCATAGGGCACACCGGTGCCATGTTACAGGTACGACCAGTGGCACAGGGCAGCGGGGCTCACTCTGCGGACCAATCTTGCCTTCTCAAGGGCTGATATTAGAATGTTTGTTTTCCTGTGATCCACACAAGACTTTGGAAGTGTTTGATCAGTTGCACACCAATGAGCATACACCTGCTCCTAGAGGATCTGGGAGTTGTATTTCAGGCTGCTTATTGATGGACATTGGGAGAAATCCTGGCACAGTAGTTTCATATCTACCTACCCGCACTCCCTTAAATTATTTTTGCAGATGAAATTTTCAAAATGATGATTTTTTTACGTCAAGCAGAGGAATAAGATTATATATATAATATATATGTGTTGTAGGTGATTATGACACCCAGAAACTCCATGTCTACACCCAGGTGAAAATCTGGTGCCTTTAAAATCACTTTTATTTTTAACTTATTTTAATATTTTGTCTATTTTAGTGGGGTTTTTTTTTTCCTGCCATCCCATAATTCTCAGGGGTGGTGGGGCATTTTATCAGGGGGGGGGCATTTTAAGTGGGAGGGAGTTTGCTTAGCGCAGTTATTTCTGGACTGGGGAGGGTTTTTTTCCCCAAATAATTTTTTTATTGGTTCGATTTTCTTGCAGGTCTTATCAGAATGGGCAAGTTACTTCTCTTTCTTAAAATAAGTAGCTATAATGGAGAGGGAAATGTAGCATTTGAATGGAGATATCTGCTGGTGTTTTTTTGTTTTTTTTGTATGTGGCCATAAGGCTGGGTAACATGAACGGATTATTTGTCCCGTTGGGACACGATCGATCGGAATTTACCAACATGTCTGATCGTTCATTCGTCTGATTCAGGTCGGCGCCCACACCAGCAAGATATTTTCGGCCGACCCAAAGTGGTGTGTACCCCGCCTTAGAGTTTGCAACTCTGTGTTAAAGGAATGTCCAGTAGCACAAACACCCCCCCCACAGAGAGACTCACTCTAATTATGGAAACTGGGTGTTTTAGCAACACGGTATGAGAGTGTGTACTGAACTGAATATACGCTCCTGTGTCTGTTAGACTGATATATGTTCAAACTTTGTAAGTTTGTGCATTATGGGGCAGTTCCGTGCATACGCTGCCTCACTGTATGTGGTGAGAGCAGCTTTAAGATTTTTTTTTTTTTTTACCCCAGTGGGGACACGTTTTGCTTTCGACCCTTGACACATTTTGCTGCTGCTTCTTTTCCAGAGATCCGAGGGTTAATAAGGGGGTTTCAGGTCGCCTGTTCTGGCTAAACTGCTTTCCTAGTGCACCAAGTGCCAAGATGTCAGTTGTGTCTGTCCCAGCAGTGGCACAAGTCGGTTCTATAAAACTGTGACCCAACGGGACAAATTTAGAAACCTGCAGTATCGGAAAATTCCATAGCGCTGGTTATCGTAAAAGTACATCCACGGCCGTACAGTACCAAGCCGTAGGTTTGGTAATTTAAAGGAGCTCGTAAATGTACGATAAACATCAGGCGCAAGGGCACGGCCACACTGCAACGCATACGATTCCATGTGCGATTTTTGTTGCGTTTGCACGTCTTTTTTTATTGACTATTGAAAAACGCATGTGATTGCGATTTAAAATGCGGAACGCAAATCGCAACGCGCCTTGATAAATATGGCCCTTGTAACGGCTGTCTTCATGCTACGGAATCCAGTTTGGCAGCTTCTATAAACTAAAGCTAATATAAAATGACCCTGAATGCCATTTTTTTTTAACGCGGTGTGTCCCTGGCCTCCCAGTATAATACGGAGCCTTTTGACTGATTCTGTTTAACATAATCTATAGAACGATGAGGCCTTAAAACAATCATGGGTGAATGGCGTCCACTACCAACCTGCTTTGTTTTTATTTCTAGGAAACTTTAAGTTACATTCATATGCTTGCAGAATGCTGGGGGTTTGTTGTTTTCAAACATTGAAACCAAAAGACAGACGCCTGTATCCTTTTGCTTAGCTAATTGTTTAAAGGGGAAGTTAACATGTATAAAATGCAGCACCTGAACATTGGTAAATAAAGCATATTGCACTCATACTACATTATTGGTGCTCTTAAGGGGCAGCCCCTGTAATCGGACCTGTTCATTCGTACCTCTGAGTTAGGCAGGGTCAGAAGGATCGTGTAGCCAAAACATTAAATATTCATAAATTAATAAATAGCAATCAATTAAAACCAGACTGCAGATGTGCTTTATTTAAATGTCTGACTTTCTATTTAATGGTGCACTTCCACTTTAGAATTTCTACTGCTGTGGGGGTTTTCAATATATTCGATTAAGGTGCTTACGTGTAGGAACTATTTCATCCCCTTCAACATCCCCCTTTTAATGCGTATTGCCCCTTTAATAGTTTACACTTATAGAAACATATGTACAGAGCTGCAGGATGATGATGATAATGAAGCGAACCTGATCTTAGCACAGCTCTGTGCAATGTTTCTCTATAGTGTCCCTATTTAAGGGGAAGTTGGAGGGTAGGTACTTATCAAAATAACATAGTACCGAGCTGCAGGAGGATGATAATGTAGTGAACCTGATCTTAGCACAGCTTGTGCAATGTGTTTCTCTATACTGTCCCGATTTAAAGGGGAAGGCAGCTGACAGTACCCACACTGCACTATTTTACAACTGCTTTGATTGATATCACAATATATGCCATATGCTTTATTAATATGCCTGTAATTTGCAATGAACCTCACCTGCTCTCTCCTATATCTCACTGGGTTTTAATCTTTCCTTTCCTGCATTAATTCAAGGCACTGTTGATCTAGTGGAAATCCAATTTATAGTAATAACCAGGTAGACTGGTTGCAACTAGGAGAATGGCAACTCGTTACAATTGAAGTTTACTAGCTGTGTATTGGATTGATGCTGGATTAGAAAAAGGTTATGAATCAGTTTGTCCTTTAAATGCCATTTAAATGAAACATTAAAAACTTATTGTAGTAAAATTTAGTGACGATAGGTGTTTGATAAGACCTATATTCGCTACAGATCTTTGCTTTCCTAGGCTAGACAGGATGTAGCCAGACAGAATGATAACAGCTGTTGTGAAGTGATTTTGTTGCGGGCCTTGCTGGGAGTTGGAAGATCATTTTTGAGACTGCACCATTATCCAACATACATTTTAACATTAAAGCCATTGCTACCTTAAATAATTATTTAAAATGAGTTAATTTAATTTACCCTTATTGCTAATATAACATTATAGAATTTCCTAAGTTATTGATGGTGTCACTGTTTTGTTTTACGCCTTGTAGTTTATTTTTTATGGTTAATGTATTCAGAAAACTGGTGCAACGTTGAAACAGATCAAAATAAAACAAATCAAAAAGAAATTGCCTGTCCCCGTACGTTCCTCTCTTAATACCAAACTGGGGTCTTTGTTAAAGGGTAAGTCCGCTCCACTGCTAAAACCTATACTCGGTATAAACCGAGGTTTTCGGCTTAAAAAAGCCTGAAAATCTTACCCTCGGTTTATACTCGAGTCAGCCTATCTCCTACCTGTCCGCCGGCCGTGCGATCCGCATCCTCGCTCCACAGCCTCTGCGCATCCGGATGATGTTACTACCTGGCGTCGCAAAGTGAGAGGCGGGTAGTGACATCATCCGGATGCGCAGAGGCTGTGGAGCGAGGATGCGGACGCGCCGACCGGCGGACAAGGTAGGAGAAACTTTTACTTGCACAGGGAATTGGAAAATACTTACAAATAAGAGTAAAACCTTTATTTGTGCATACCCCTATTTGCCACTTAAGATGTTGAAACCAACTCCCAGCTTGTTTATTGCTGGGAGTTTGTAGTTTCAAACATCTTAAGTGGCAAATACTTGCAAATAGGGTAAATCCTCTAATTTGTGTCATACAGTATGCACAAATAAAGAAGGTTTTACTCTTATATGTAAGTATTTGCAACTTAAGATGTTTGAAAAACTACAACTCCCAGCAATAAAGCATGCTGGGAGTTGTAGTTTCCAAACATCTTTAGTGGCAAATACTACCCCCTCGGTTTATACTCGAGTCAATGTGATTTCCTTTTTTTACCTATAACTAGGTACCTAGGTTTATACTCGGGACGGTTTATACTCGAGTATATACGGTACTCCAAACTTTTTTCAGTTTAATGAAGATCGGGAAGTAAAGGAGCTATGTCTTACCTAGCAAATATAAAGTAGAGGAGCAACAACTTTAGTGAAAACTTCTTATTTTAGTGCAAAACAGGAGGAAGCGGCCTAGTGTCCCGAAACGTTGTATGCGGTTTTTGCACTAAAATAAAGAAGTTTTCACTAAAGTAGTGTGCTCCTCTACTATACCTTGCTGGTTATGAGACCCTGGAAGTAGGGGGCTGAGAGGATTGCACCTACCACTATGTCTGCCAACCAGCCAACAGCAGTGTGCCACAGTACAGTTGGATCTTTTTGGAACTGTCTTACCTACCAGTCTTTTATTACACAGCCAGGAGAGTGGAGATATTATTGGGGATATAGGGTGGCAGAGTACCACAGGGATTGTATTCCCGTGTCGAGGTAGGGATCTTCGTGACTTTGACAGGGGTACTGTATATTTTGTGAGGAGAGTGGAGATGCCCTTTAAGGCAATGTAAAAGAGAGAGCTCATGCAGTTTCCAGGTTTCAAGTACCAGAAACCTTTAGGACCGGGGGGGGGGGGGGTGTGTGTTGTTTAAATTTAGTCGTGGGGGTGGATATGCTCTCGGGTTCCTCCCATTCATGAACATACAACCTCATAGACTGACTAAGGAGGAGCCACAGAGAAGTTGATTGCGTATTGAGTGTAGGTTATAGAGACCCAAAATTGACTGTATTGGGCAACAATCCAAATCATAACAATATTAAGTGATCGCGCTGGTCAGATCTCAATGTCTCGTTCTTCCCACATTGCGGAGATCTCGGGATCGCTCCCTTCCATTTAAACAGAGGAACTGCTCGTCAGTCTTAACATTCTAAAGCCTCATACACATGTGCAATTGCGGGGACCAATCCGTGTATGGGAACTTTGCGGCCAAAACAGCCCAGCGGTCAGGGCTCGTTGACCCATTCCCAGACAGATCATCAACCACCCCTTAACCAAAGCTCCATACACAGAATAGTCGGCCAAACTGATGTGCATATACATCGTATCAGCCCCGCGACATGAACCTTCACACAGACAACATGCTAACCAGGTATAGAAAACTAATACAAGGTCCCAATGTGGGATCTTTAACAAAGGGTAACTAATGTTAACAGAAGAGAATGTCAGTGACAAGAAAACCACTCCCATGTAAGGGCACTCAGGTTAGAGAAGCTCCGTATTTAAGGGATAACGCGGCCTTTCCAGGTAACGTAAGGTTATTACATCACCGAGATCCCTGACCATATATTACACAACCCTGAGGTGACCTGATATCCTTGTAATGTTAAGGGGAGCAAATGAGTCCAAATGGACAAATTCCAAAACGCTGGCAGAGAGAGCTCAGCACTTCCAGACCGACTTTTACACCATTTTTGCTCTGCAAATCCAGGCAGCCTTTACAGCTACACTAGTGGGTGTTGTGTTACAGTCTTGGGTCGGTACACAGCTTCAATTGACAATCTGCGACAGACACAGAGTATAATATAATATAAAAAGATATTCTGACATGAGCCATTCCAAGTGCATCGTGTGTGGGTTCTGCCTAGTTCTTCATATGTACCCCATGTAAAACACGTGTAAAGTGACACTGAATCCAAACAGAACCTTACTGACCAATCTCTCCTGCACCCCTATTATAAATTTTCACCATTCATGGCTGTAATCGGATCTGGGGTGACTTGTAAACATTTTATTTCATAGAAAGTTTCCATAAAAACAAATTCACATTTATCATTAACACAAAAAAAAAAAAACTAAAATCCTCAGGACACCAGATACCCAGACAATGCTGGCCACGTATTCAGGGTGCCATGTTTATCATCGTATGGCACAGACTGTACCCGCTCTTCCTAGAAACTCAACTCTTTCTTACTCACGAGATTAGATTCTACAGTTGAACGAAATGAGGCTCCAAAGCATGAAAACGAATTGTGGTTTAAAAAAAGTTGATTATTATGGACAAGGTCCAGTTTTTACACTAACTTAAAGGAGCACGCTACAGCACTGGGCTTTAATTTACTGGGTCACAGGATAAGCCCATTGAGTACACATGGAAGCTACCATACCACTTTCCAAAGCATTTTCCATAGTACCCTGTGTTAGGCAGACCATGCTTTACTCAAAGTAAAAGGTACACGATCTCTGAACGAGCGGCTGTTTCGGACGAAAAGTGCCCACAAGCGGGCCGATTACCTTAACAATGCCTGTAAACCGCTTAATTATAGATAAGCCTCAGCCTCTCGCATAAAATTACACGTAACTGTTTATACTTTGTTGATTTTTTTGCCCATTCTCCATTGACCTGGTTTCCTCCAGTCGGAAGTGAATAAACTCCTGTATGAAAACGAATCCTTAACCCTTAACTGTTGACAGACAGGTGGGTACACACTGTAACAGTCTGGACATCTTTGACAGATGGAAGAGTACACAGTCAGTATAGGGAGAGTGTCTGTTCCCTACGATCATGTCACTCTCTATACTCTTCGAACAGGGAGCCGACTGTGAACAGGGAAAGTTTTGTCCGAAACAATCCATTCCAGATGACGATGCTAAAAATTTGTCATTTCGTCATGCATGCTTTACCTTCAGTACCGATGGGATTGGCCCTTTATCGGGAATGTGTGTCACCAGCTTTAACTGGGCAGATGAACAGATTTCAGTTCCAACAATGACAACTTGCCTACATTGGCTGTAATACTTTCACTGCTATCCCCTTTAAATACAGAATAAATGGCATTTCACAACAGCTGGAAAACATGAGGAGGATCAAAATGGCGAAGAAGCAGAAGAGTTGGGTTCTTTAAGTGCAGTCTTAAAGGGATACCAACAGCCTCCAATTAATGTTATAGAAGAGTAGGGCATGACCACTCTTCAAATAAAACCGGTCCTTGTCAGTACCTGGATATGGAATTCTGGGGTTTTAATTTTCAACATCTGGGGTTAAAAGTGAAAATCTTGCAGTTCTCACTGACCCGAAATATGGGTAAACAAACTGACATGACGGGGATCTCCAATATTAAATCGAGTCCATTTCAGAAATAATTAACACAAAGGAAGGTCGGAGAAACAAACCTAGCTTAGAAATCAACCACACTTTTTATGTACAAAATGATATATATATACATGTCACATCAGACTAGGCCTTTATCTTCAACTAATACACTTACAGTTCCCCAAAATTACAGCTTTATATGAGGACTAGAACCAGCAGGTTGAGAATGTTCACCACGCACAAAAGGTGCCTGCACAATGGTAACCGGAGATAAAGGACAACGATACGGACTTAAAAACCCACTATAATCAGAATAAAATAAAAACTAACCCCCCAGGTTTGCAGGACCCAGAGCAGTTATTTCCATGTTACAGACCCTCAATTTCAGTACAAGATTCAGTAGTTTGTAAAAATTTGATAAATGTCCTTGTGAATGTTTAACCCCTTCCACTCAAATGAACACTGTCACATCCAAATCTTGCTAAATAAAGTTACAGATGTTAAAAACACTGGGTATCCAGACATGCACGCCACATGGTGCCAATTTATTCCACCCCTACCACTGGACTGCGTTGTGTGTGAATGACCATTCTCTATTCCCCTATACAAAAACACCCCAGTATGCTTACTATTCCTCATTAACAGCAAATAATAGTATTTAGAAAAATATAATGATAAAATGTTAAGCCCCAGCAAAGTCGAAAAACCAGTCCCTTCCATTACTGGGGCATGAGATGTCGGACGTTGTATTTGGAAGTGTCTTGGTACTGATGTCTGGCTTGTCTGCAATTCCACACGTCCCCACGCCAACCTTGCCTGTGGACACTCTCAGAGACGGCAAAAAAAAAAAATACTCCTCGGACCTAAATCAAAGGACAGGAAGGAAAGGGAGGACAGATTGTTCTGTTCAAGTTTACGTGCATTGGCTCATCCGACAGCTAGAAAAAAAAAAAACAAATGAAAGCAAAAAGAATACCGTATATACTCGAGTATAAGCCGAGTTTTCAGGCTTAAAAATAGCCTTAAAACCCAACCTGGCTTAACCGGGTCGGCTTATACTGGAGTATATACGGTACAAGTATTTCCCAAAACTAAAATAAACTAGCAGCCGCCATCACTTGGACAGATATTCAACTTTAATGTTATTGGTCAGTCTCTGGAAAAGCTATGCTACAGAGATGGAACTCAATGCTTTCTATAAGATCAACACATCATTTACCCATTCATGGAACCATTCTCTAGCCTTGGGAATTGCCTTGTTTTTATTCTGTGACAGGAAGTGCTAGTTCCAAATAAACCTATGGCTAGTTAAGGGAAGTTCTGTACTATAACAGGAAGTTAACTGTTATATATAAAAGTGGGGGGTTTACTTCTTCTGCCTTTACTGGATACAGATCTCCACATCCTATTCTAGTAACCCACATTTGGTTAATGTGCAACTACAGCTCTGTACATAAAGCAGACAGGGAGGGGGAAACATACCTGCCCTTTCTGTTCTTGGAATAGGCTTGTATTATTGAACTGCTGGCATTTAGTTTTCTGATCTTCCTCTCCTGTTCCGCTCCTTGATCCTCTGGGCTTTCTTCAATGCTTTCTTTTTTTGTATTCTCTCTGCTGGCGATCATCTCTTTCCTGTAAAAATAAAACATGGCAAATAGAGAATCCGGACCCAGATCAGCCATAGAAGTCCCTAGAATTACGTGTTTACGATCAATCAAATCGGCAATGGCCTCATCCAGTACTTCCACCTCCTCTCTTCCTAATATTGGTCTACGGCTTTACTAGGCCTTTGGTACTCTACCCATTGCATGTATAGAATAATTATAGTCATTCCTTCGGACAAAGTTGTTATGTAGGCCATCTAGTGGTAACAGCTAAAAATGCAGATAAACAAGCAGACAAGGAGACGAAAAAGACCAGCTCATAAATCCCCTCTATCATGTGACAAGCCAAGCTCCCTGTTTAAATCATGGGCAAACAAATCCCACCAATCAAAAGCTTAGTTTGGATCCTTTGTTTCGTTCAGCATTTATCACCAGTCAAGCCAGGACGCAGGACTGTTGGTGCGCCAAAAGTAGAGGTGGCTAACAGTTCACCGTGACCAAGTGTGCGGTAAATATAGGCCCACACACAACATGATTGCCGATGGTTTTAAGCGAACCAATCCATTCGTCCGAATTAACGGTCAGGACGTCTGGTCGCGGCTGCACAAGGAACCATTCAATATCTTGCCCAATACCACTGAGAAATGGTCGGTCAGCCACAATATTGATGGTGTGTATCCCGCTAATGCAAGGCAGCGATTGCTATCTTGTCCGTGTAGTTGTAAGAAGGGTGGATTTTGTGCATGTTATCGCCACTATCAGTGCAAAGGGTCACTAATTTCATCCCATTATTAAATTCACGTTTGTTGCTGGAATATACAACAAAAGGGAAATTCCAGTACTGACACGTACAAAGGAAACACTGCACTTGAACACAACAACTGAAAAACAATTCTGAAGTCAGCCTGCGAGGATTCCAGTAAAACCAAATGAAACATGATGGACGACCATACATTTGACATAGGATGACGTCCGAGTTCTCATTGGACTTTTCTGCCCCTACTTAATTGCTTCAGATAAGCAGAGACGTGACTTCCGCGTTCCCATGCCCATGAAGGTGATAGACGCGGGCACGTTTCTCATATGAATATCATCGATCTCTGCCTCGTACCACCTGTAAGATATCATGGCTGGAAGCATGTGGTAAGGGCAAAAAAACCATTGAAATCCTATAGCCTGCTACAGCTACAGAAGACTCTAACCATTGTAAATGTTGATTATTTACTCCCAGGTTCCCACACGCTAGATGGCGATTGTGCTTTCGCTACAGGCACAAAAATAACTTTAGCGGTCACAATACTCAATTACAATTGGACGGGCGGTATATTAGACCAGCTAGTTCCGTTATGTTTCCTTATTTTAGACACTTACGCATCAGGGACTCCATTTTGATATTATAGGACTCCTATTTTTATCTAGGCCAGGACCTGAATATTTCTGTGCTTTCCTTAGGAGTTTGTTCTGTGGTTGCTAATTCCTCATAATCTAAGCAGGTTTTCCTATAAGCCTCCGGATCTGCAGGTTAGAATTGTCCGTGTTCTTAAATGAGTCCAGAAACTCTGCTAATAAGCCAGGGGGTTACATAACGGACTATTAGGGGGTTAATCTGCAGCAAGATATCGGATGTTATCCAAAGGTCCGTACCATGTGCGATTCGTCCTCTCGACGCTGGACTGAACTGTTTTGCAGAATTTTTGGTCTATCATTTAATTATGGCGGTCAGGCGTCATTGATGATCCCGGGTCGTATCATAGAGGCTTGATCTTAACTCAACGTGTGTCACCTGTCAGGTCAATCGTACTGTCTACGGACATAAGGCTGATAAATGTAACATTTGTTGGACATTATATATTTCCGTCTATAGGGGGCACCTTGCGGGGGTTGTTTGGTACATTATATTATTTACGTCTATAGGGGGCACCTTGGCGGGGGGTTGTTGGTACATTTATTATATCGTCTATAGGGGGCACCCTTGGGGGGGTTGTTTGGTCATTATTTATCCGTCTATAGGGGGCACCTTGGCGGGGGGTTGTTTGGTACATTCTATTATATCCGTCTATAGGGGGCACCCTTGGCGGGGGGTTGTTGGTACATTATATCCGTCTATGGGGGCACCCTTGGCGGGGGGTTGTTTGGTACATTATATCCGTCTATAGGGGGCACCCTTGGGGGGGGGTTACTGAAAATCATATTCTAGTTTAAAAATGGGTTCTTGACCCCTTACTACCACAAAGTCATTCTAAATAATTCCCGGGTGCCCTCAGTGGGTTCTGGGCTTCAGGGGCCACAACAGGATAATTTTTTATTGAGACCAAATAGTAATTGCAGCTTAACAACTGTTTAAGTGGCCAGATAGTAGAAGTAGGAACCAGGGCTGACATTCTGGTGCCCGCTGCCGGACTGGGTTGCGGTCGATGGGTTGCCGCTGCCGGACTGGGTTGCCCGCTGTCGGTCTGGGTTGCCCGCTGTCGGACTGGGTTGACCATGTCTGACTGGTTGCCCGCTGTCGACTGGTTGCCCGCTGTCTGACTGGGTTTGCCCGCTGCCGGATGGGTTGCCCGTTGTCTGACTGGGTTGCCCGTTGTCTGACTGGGTTTGCCCGCTGTCGGTCTGGGTTGGCCGCTGTCGGTCTGGGTTGCCCGCTGTCGGTCTGGGTTGCCCGCTGTCGGTTGGGTGCCCGCTGCCGGTCTGGGTTGCCCGCTGCCGGTCTGGGTTGCCCGCTGCCGGTCTGGGTTGCCCGCTGTCGGTCTGGGTTGCCCGCTGTCGGTCTGGGTTGCCCGCTGCCGGTCTGGTTTGCCCGCTGTCGGTCTGGGTTGCCCGCTGGTTTATTTTCTATTTAAACCATTCTGATCTCTTTCAGCTTCTAGACAAACACGTGACATTTTCACCCACGTGCATTCCACATGGATACTTTATATTCTCTTTCATTGGTCCAGCCGAACTGAGGGGCGGTGACTTTTATTCTCAGTTACTACCAATCAGCATTCACCTCTCTCGAAGATGTCACTTGTTGCTGAGCCTTGAAAGCAAAGGGGGGGGGGGCAGATGTCTCATGAACACGATGATGTCATTGGTTCTCTTTAAAGAGACCGACCATAGAATAGATTACGGTAACCCTTTGTGTTAATCAGCAGCTTGTTCTCTGTACTACGTGGATTCAGTATGTGAATATAATATGTATGATAATAATAATAATATAATACAGATCAGCTGGAAACACCTACTCCCAACACCCCCCTTTAAATAGGGACACTTACCTACCCTCCAACACCCCCCTTTATATAGGGACACTAACCTACCCTCCAACATTCCCCTTTATATAGGGACACGTACCTACCCTGACCCTCCAAACATTCCCCTTTATTAGGGACACTTACTTACCCTCCAACATTCCCCTTTATAGGGACACTTAACCTACCCTCCGACATTCCCCTTTATATAGGGACCTACCTACCCTCCGACATTCCCTTTAATAGGGACACTTACCTACCCTCCAACATTCCCCTTTATATAGGGACACGTACCTACCCTCCAACATTCCCCTTTATATAGGGACACTTACTTACCCTCCAACATTCCCCTTTATATAGGGACACTTACCTACCCTCCGACATTCCCCTTTATATAGGGACACTAACCTACCCTCCGACATTCCCCTTTATATAGGGACACTTACCTACCCTCCAACATTCCCCTTTATATAGGGACACTAACCTACCCTCCAACATTCCCCTTTATATGGGACACTAACCTACCCTCCAACATTCCCCAGTAAATAGGACACTAACCTACCCTCCAACACTCCCCAGTAAATAGAGACACTACCTACCCTCCAACATTCCCCTTTATATAGGACACTAACCTACCCTCCGACATTCCCTTTATATAGGGACACTAACCTACCCTCCAACATTCCCCAGTAATTAGGGACACTAACCTACCCTCAACATTCCCCTGTAATAGGGACAAAACCTACCCTCCAACACTCCCCATAAATAGGGACAATAACCTACCCTCCAACACTCCCCAGTAATAGGGACACTACCCTACCCTCCAACACTCCCAGTAAATAGGGACACTAACCTACCCTCCAACAGAGTGCTGCTGGGTAAGTGAATTCAGGACTGCAGGGCGAGAGTGCATGCTGGGAAGTGAATTCAGGACGGCAGGTGAGAGTGCATGCTGGGTAAGTGAATTCAGGATTGCAGGGTGAGCGTGCATGCTGGGTAAGTGAATTCAGGACTGCAGGGTGAGAGTGCATGCTGGAAAGGTGAATTCAGGACTGCAAGGTGAGAGTGCATGCTGGGTAGTGAATGCAGGTTGAGAGTGCATGCTGGGTAAGTGAATGCAGGTGAGAGTGCATGCTGGTAAGTGAATGCAGGGTGAGAGTGCATGCGGTTAGTGAATGCAGGGTGAGAGTGCATGCTGGGTAAGTGAATGCAGGGTGAGAGTGCTGCTGGTTAGTGAATCAGGATGAAGTGCATGGCTGGGTAGTGAAAGTAGGGTGGAGAGTGCATGCTGGGTAAGTGAATGCGGGGTGAGAGGTGCATGCTGGGTAAGTGAAGGTAGGGTGAGAGTGCATGCTGGGTAAGGGAAGCAGGTGAGAGTGCATGCTGGTAAGGGAATGCAGGGTGAGCGTGCATGCTGGGTAAGTGAATGCAGGGTGAGAGTGCATGCTGGGTAAGTGAATGCAGGGTGAGAGTGCATGCTGGGTAAGTGAATGCAGGGTGAGTGCATGCTGGGTAAGTGAATGCAGGGTGAGAGTGCATGCTGGGTAGTGAATGCAGGTGAGAGTGCATGCTGGGTAAGTGAATGCAGGTGAGATGCATGCTGGGTAAGTGAATGCAGGGTGAGAGTGCATGCTGGGTAAGTGAATGCAGGGTGAGAGTGCATGCTAGTAGTGAATGCAGGGTGAGAGTGCATGCTGGGTAAGTGATGCAGGGTGAGCGTGCATGCGAGGTTCTAGGGTGACCATACATGCTGGGGTTTCTCTACACACTTTCTATTGCGTTTTGCGATCAGTTGACACGTGAAAATCGCACGCCAGGCTAACACAATAGGGGTGGCCACACTGTATGCGGCAATTAGTTTTTCAGGGAGCGTAAGGGCTACGCCACACTATCGCGTTTTCTTTTTTCTTGCGTTTGCCCAGCGACTGCGCTGGAATTTTTTTCAGATCATCGAAAACGTGGCAACCAACGAAATCCGCATTTTCTGGTGCATTGCATTTGCGTCCGCATTTAAATCACAATCGCATGCGTTTTCCTATACTTAATGGAAAAAACGCATGCGCAAACGCAACAAAATCGCACATAAAATCGTGTGCGATTGGTTTGTGGGGCCGTGCCCTAAATCACTTTTGTTTGGTGCTTTAATAACAGAATATTGGAGGAATCGCAGCACGAACCCACAACACCGCAGTTTGCACATTTTGCGTGAGTTTCCACCGTTGCAGTGTCACCCAGCCTTACGGAGTTTAGGGCTTTGGGTGAGAGTGGTTGCCAATGTTAGAACTGTACATGTTGCATGGCTGCATTGAAAGCGATGCGGCCTGCATCGTGATCCTCATACACATTCACCATGATAAATTATGTGTGTTCAGTTTTAAAGGGAAAGGTGAAAACTCTTCATTTTTATTAAATTATTAACCACCGGGAACCAGAAGCCCCACTGTGTTCTGGCTGTACAATTCCTGTCTGCAGTGCAGCAGGGGTCCGCCCGCTTGGCCTTCCACTGACTAATTCTGGAGTTCGGAAAACAATAGACTTTGTGTCCCACTTTCTTTTTGAGCCAAACAAGACCCCCCCCTCCCCCTCCCAAACCCCCCTGAGCAGAGGATCATGGTAACTGTGATGTGTAATTGTATTGTACGGTTCTGCACATTAGAGTTAATCGCTATATCCGTTCATCGCCGTCTTTCCTACTCCTCAACTACTAAAAGAATTCAGGCTGGCACTGAGGGGTTAAAGGATGACATCATTGCAGAGCAGAGGAGGAAAGAAAACTACATTTCCAGCAGTGCTTTGCAGCTCGGCATGCAGAAGTCCAGCCCTATCTATCTGCAGCGAAATGGTAAACAAAGTGAATGTCAGTGCAGACGGCTTCCTTGGGATCTCTCCCGGCCCCCTGCAACTTTACCGCTTGTTCGTCTCAACCCAAGCTGGGAAATCCTCTAACATCAGATGATCCCTAGAATATAACAATTCTGGTTTTGCTTTACCTTTAATTTTTTTTTTAAATCGAATTATTTTTGCATATCGTCCCTTGCAGCCGGATCCCAGCACGGGGGCCCAGGTAAAGCTGCCAAACAAGTCATTTTACAATCCCCCCCCCTCCCCTTCCTCTGTCTTTGCAATTTTTAAAAGAAATTCCTGCCGACCCCTTTAAATTATATTGAGAGATTTATTTGGTTTTTTTTTTTGCGAATTGAACGAGATAAAGTCCCGGGTTAGTGCGATATGGACTGCGTGCGGATGTTAAACGTGCAGCGTCTGCTAGAGGCAGCCGATTACCTGGAGAGGAGAGAGCGAGGTAAACCTTTTACTGCTGCAGATACGGTGACAAATTGTAAATCCGTTGGTGGTAACCCGGAGCCCCCTTCGGTACGGTAACGGAGAATTAACCGTGGGAATACCAGAGAGCGGTGGCTAGAGATTTAGCTCTGATGAGGTTAATGAGTTAACTTTGTTGCGCGCGTGTGTGTGTGTGTGTGTGTACGTACTGTGTGTGTGTGTGTGTGGTGCGCAGTTTGTACAATTCTGTCCTGTGTAGGAACTTTGGCGTTTGAATTCAAATGTAATTTACAATAGGGGACAGTGTCATCGTGGTTCATAATCATTCATACCATTTGTGTACTGTATACCTCCTATGGGGATTATGCAGAGTTACGGACAGGATGACATCATTCCTCCTCCCACCCCCTCCCCATTGGTACAGATCGGAGGAAAGGCCACATTAACACTGATTACTATAAGTCTCCTGATACAAGAAATGCTCCCATAATGGGGGGATTGTTAAAAGGACTTTAAATCCACATGAACAACGAGAAATGTACAAATCCACCGTATTATTAAAGTTTAACGTTTTAATACATTCCGTGACCTCATACCGTCATTTATTTAATCTGATTCCTGCTGTTTTAATTGACGTGAGTTTTAATTATTGGGTAATATTTCTTATCTGTCGTTTAACGCATCTCCCCTGCGTGTCTCTTCTTTGCAGAGGGCGAGCATGGGTACGCATCCCGTTCCCTTCTCCTGAGACCTCCGATCTGCAGAGATTAAAACAGAGGAGGATAAAACCAAAATGCTGCAGCCTTGGAATTAACCCCAATAGGTAAACACCTGTCGGATATTTATCTAATAATCCCATAAGGAGATGGAGTTACAAAGATACTTATGTAATAAGGTAGAAAATGTGCCTGTCCGTTAAATTGCAGCAGCCAATCAGTTGTTTGCTTTTTGCCTTTTAATATTCAGCTCCAATTACAAAACGTCTGATTGGTTTCCGTATATTAACAGCGAAGGCAAAACTGTCACACTCCCTTATACAGCCTATTATAGCTAATGTGAGACCTGGTAATGTAGTAACTATGTATGGAGGATATAAAGACATACGTCCATCTAGTCCACCTTTATACCCTACCCATATGTCTGTATAACAGTTACATAGTAACATAGTATTGGAGTTTGTATAAAGACATACGTCCATCTAGTCCAACCTTTATAACCTACCCATAATGTCTGTATAACAGTTACATAGTAACATAGTATTGGAGGTTGTATAAAGACAATACGTCCATCTAGTCCAACCTTTATACCCTACCCATAATGTCTGTATAACAGTTCATAGTAACATAGTATTGGAGGTTGTATAAAGACATACGTCCATCTAGTCCAACCTTTATACCCTACCCATAATGTCTGTATAACAGTTACATATGTAACATAGTATTGGAGGTTGTATAAAGCCATACGTCCATCTAGTCAACCTTATACCTACCCATAATGTCTGTATAACAGTTACATAGTAACTATATTGGAGGTGTTGTATAAAGACTACGTCCATCTAGTCCAACCTTTATACCCACCCATAATGTCTGTATAACAGTACATAATGTCTGTATAACCGTTACTGACATAGTATTGGAGGTTGTATAAAGACATACGTCCATCTAGTCTGACCTTTATACCTACCAATAATGTCTGTATAACGGTTACATAGTAACATAGTATTGGAGGTTGTATAAAGACACACGTCCATCTAGTCCATCCTTTATAGTATTGGAGGTTGTATAAAGACATACGTCCATCTAGTCCAACCTTTATACCCTACCCATAATGTCTGTATAACAGTTACATAGTAACTTAGTATTGGAGGTTATATAAAGACATACTCCATCTAGTCCAACCTTTATTACCCTACCCTAATGTCTGTATAACAGTTACATAGTAAACATGTATTGGAGGTTATATAAAGACATACGTCCATCTAGTCCAACCTTTATACCCACCCATAATGTCTGTATAACAGTTACATAGTAACATAGTATTGGAGGTTGTAAAAGACATACTCCATCTGGTCCAACCTTTATACCCTACCCATAATGTCTGTATAACAGTTACATTGTAACATAGTATTGGAGGTTATATAAAGACATACGTCCATCTAGTCCAACCTTTATACCCTACCATAATGTCTGTATAACAGTTACATAGTAACATAGTATTGGAGGTTGTATAAAGACATACGTCCATCTAGTCCAACCTTTATACCCTACCCATAATGTCTGTATAACAGTTACATAGTAAATAGTATTGGAGGTTGTATAAAGCATACGTCCATCTAGTCCAACCTTTATCCCTACCCATAATGTCTGTATAACAGTTACATAGTAACATGTATTGGAGGTTTATAAAGACATACGTCATCTGGTCCAACCTTTATACCCTACCCATAATGTCTGTATAACAGTTACATTGTAACATAGTATTGGAGATATTGGAGACATGTCCATCTGGTCCAAACATTATAGCCTACTCTACCATACCTAACTTGTCTAATCTGCCTTTAGTTGCCCTTCTCTGAACTGCCTCAATTTCCAAGATGTCCCTTTTCTATATAGATACCAAACTGCACCGCATATTCCAAATGGGCCTTACCAGTGCCTTGTAAAGAGGGAGAATAATATTTTTCTCTCTTGAATCTATTCCCCTCTTTATACAAGACAATATCTTGCTAGCTCTAGCTGTTGCTACCTGGCATTGTTTGCTACAGCTAAGTCTGTTATCTACCAGAACCCCCAAATCTTTTTCCATTTCAGATGCACTTAACACAGAGTATTTATGGTGTAGGTGGCACAGGGATTTAAATCCCAAATGCATCACCTTACATTTACCAACATTGAATCCCATCTGCCATTCTGCTGCCCATTGTGATAATCTATCTAGGTCTGCTTGCACACTTGTACATCATTGGAAGTTTCCAAAGCTCTGCATAATTTAGTGTCATCAGCAAACACAGAGACCTTGTTCTCAATGCCCCTTCTAAGTCATTTATAACAGATTAACAGAAGTGGCCCCAGTACAGAACCCCGAGACATTCTTGTTACACAGGACAGTACAGTTGGAATGAAATCGGTGAGACTACATTTCCCAGAATCCCTAGTCAACAGGGATATGGTTATAAACAGTAGTACGTTGTGCCACGTTGTATTCTATTGGTTTATTAGAATTCCATGTTGCTTTTATTCTTGTTAAGGGGCTTTTGGGATTTCACACAAGGTCTTTCCTGCTTTACATTGACCTTCCTCTGCCCTATAGATAATAGGCACCGTGTGACCTAAAGACCAGACACGTAATCCTGTTAGTAAACTGGTAAATTGCACTAATCGCTGCATAGATTTCCTTCTTCCATCCTCCAAGCGTGTAACCGGACACGTAGTCCCTCTTTCCCCCTCTATACACCACCATACTTCCGTTATATAACCACCGGATTTTATATTGATAATAGAAAAACTTCCATGTATATAATGTTGTTTGTGTGCGTCACATTAATTAGTTGGCGGATGTAGTGAGATCTCGAGTCTACCGGATTCTGGGGTGGTCTCCCGCGAGCTCAAGCTCACTTATAGCTCACCTGGCTGGCACGCCCCCAGAGGCCTAAAGGGACAGAACATTAACATACCGTATATACTCGAATATAAGTCGATCCGAGTATAAGTCAGGGTACCTATTTTTACCTGAAAATTAGTAAAACATGATTGACTCGAGTTAAGTCGAGGGTAGAAATTATCTCTCACACATTAACCTCCATGAGACTCCAGATGTTTGGAAACTACAACTCCCAGCATGCTTTAGCTGCTGGGAGTTGTAGTTTCAAACGTCTGCAGGACTAACCTGATTTGCTGCACAATGTTTCTGCTCCCCCCCCTCTATTTCTTCTTTGGTTACAGCTCCTAAAATACATACACAAGCTCATATACCCCAATAAAACAAAAACATACATGTTACCCCACGGGATAAAGAAACCCCCATTTCACGCCTACAGGACATATACAGGGCAATGCTATAATGGCAACTCATCCAGATGAATTGGTGTTAAACCCATGCTAAAGAGAAGAGGACTTGCCTGTGTGCGAATCAAGGAATCCGGCTGCATCACTCAAGCATCGCTCTGCATACACGTGTCTAGTGCCGGGAATGAGACCGGCGCTGAATATTGACCGCCAGAAAGCGTGAAGAGTGACGGAAGTGAGCTGAAGCCGGATAACTGCATTACAAAGACGAGTGACCCGAGTATAAGTCGAGGTTCGATTTTTAGGCTATTTTTATAGCCTAAAAACCTCGACTTATACTCGAGTATATACGGTACTTGTTGCTTTTTTTTTTTACATTTCTTTTATTTGATTTTTTATATATGTACTTTATAAAAAAAAAGTAAATAAAAGGCGACAATCTCGGGCGATGACCGTAGTAAAATGGAATAGACAAGGACAATCTTTAAAATTCCACGTTAGCCATCAATGAAATGTTTTGTTTAAATGAACCTATATTTATTTGTAATGAACTTCCCCTTTAATCGAGCATTGCCACCCTGTCTCTAGCGTAGACCCCCCTATTATGTGGTTGGAGGGTTAATTATTTCAAACTAAGCTATATTCTAGGTATTAGACGTAATTCAGTCTGTTTCCTTGGATTTACTAGACAGTTGGTCCCATTGCAGCTGTTGGCCAACTTGATATGGAAAGAAATTCCGAGTCTCGGATAGTCCATTAGGACTCCATGTGATACAATGAGAAGGGACTAACACGGAATTCCGGATAAATTAACGTCACCTGCGTGGGATAAGGCATTTGGCTCTCTGAGACAACTGGGAATAATCCCCAACCTTGACATGAAAGGATGAAAACTACGTCGCCACATGTGGATCCTGATAATCTCTTAACATGACATTGGGATGGTAGGAGAGGGTCAGCAGAAGGAAGAATCATTTAAAGGCCAAATAAGACCAAACTGGTCAAATGGGTCCTTTGGTCTTATACTAATGTGTTTCTATAAGCTAGGGAAAGACAACCCAGCCTGCACTTGTCTGGTTCGTGGGGGATTCTGGGATTGTAGTCCAGGATTTGAGGAGCAGACATTAGATAGTAGGACAGTAATAACTCACAGTTCTGATGGCAGAGAAGATAATCCCGTTACCACACACATGAGGACCAACGCCGTGTTGGGTTTTCAATCTGTCCGGTGTACTGAGCCGATAATAATGGGAAAATCTGTTGCGAGTTCTGTCTCATTCTGAACTTGGTATCTACTGCATGGGGTAAGCAGTATGGTAGCAGCTATTTGAAGAGACGCTATTCGTTCCGCTTTTGCGCTGCGTTTTTGTAATTTAACATTAGAAAAACGCGTCTGCTTAAAAAAATGTGCACCAAAACAAATGCCAATTTCCGATTAAACCAAAATCGTGTTTTGCAAACGCACAAGAACGCCCTAAGGGTTGGAAATCAATAAAGGTCCAGCAAGTTCAATCCTCCCATCCAAAACCCGAATTCCCTCTATTTATTTTACTGTTTGATATAAATATAATACCGTCCTTATACAGGAAACATCATCTTTACCTTTATACAGGACTGTCGTTTTATTATTTTTATATGAGAATATTAGAATATATTCATAAATATTACTAATTATCTTATATTTCTCTTTCAGATCAACACACAACGAACTGGAAAAAAATGGTAAGTACCACTTATAATCATAGGAACTAGTATTGCACCTTCATTTATTCTGTATGTTCATATAGTCAGTTTGGAACTGTGGGTAACATTAGGAATTGTGGGTAGAGGTTAACCCGTGGTTAAAGGAGCTTATTAATAAAAAGGATCTACATGGTCTCTATCACCCAAATCTCCAGTGATTAACCTTTAAAGTGCCTGTGCCTTTAACAGTGATTATTATAGGCATTAAAGGGATACAGTTATCTTTAAATTCCCCTTCCATAGGCACTAGGATTTACTTAAAGGTAATGTCTGGCTAGGCCCCACTTACGCGTTTTTTTAAGTGTTTGCGGCCGCAACAGCGCATGCGTTTTGGTTATAATGTAAATCGCGGGAACGCAAAATCCCCGCGATTTCCCATGCGCATGCGATTGCATATCCATTTCCATTTGGAGCGTACGCGCAAACGGAAACGCACAAGATGAACGATTGCGAGCGCAATTTAGTGCGTTGTAGTGGAGCCATAGCCTTCAGGAAAGGATCTCTGAGACATCTCCTTGGGACAGTTGCTTGGAGACCACAAGGTCACAATGAATGTCATTTTAGGGTTTAGGGACCTTGACATGTGTAACATAACAGATAAAGGATCAGGTCCCTTTAACACTCACCCTGGAAGGTGACAATGAGGCCTTTGAATTCTAATTTAAGATGCGAATTGGTGCCTGTTTGGGTGAATAATCTCTGTCCGTTCCCTACGGTACAAGCGATTTTACCCTTTTTATCGCGGCCGTCCTGTGTAATATAGAGTTTCGATTTAACCCTTAAATTTCTCATTCTAATATGTATTAGTTACGGCTCATTAGCGCCAGGCAGTGGCGTAACTAGGAATCCCTGGCCCCTATCCGGGCTTCATCCAGTGGTTTTCTGGGAGAGGCTATTTCGTCATAGGAAACTAAGAAGATGGGGTCCCCCCTGCTTCCCAAGGGCCCAGTACTGAGAGCCTCTCTGCCCAGTGGGTGTTAACGTTTCCTTTTCATTGGTATTGAATTCTCTGTAAACCCTGTCACATCCCATTAAAGTTATTCAAATGATTAACTCTTTCTTCCCTCTGCTCGGATCTCTAATAGTTCCAATAAGAGATTGTTGGTTGTTTGTAGTTTAACTACAGACTGGAAATCTAGACATGGCCCCTGTGGTATTAAATGTATTGCACTAGATTATAGATTGTGGCCCCAGCTCCCTGACCTTTTAATATTTATGGTTACATTGCCGACCCTTGCCGTACTGATTTTCTGTTTCTTGCATTGGTAGGAGGGCTCATCTGCGCTTATGTTTGGAACGGTTAAAAATTTGATTCCTCTGGATCCAGACAGCACCAGACACACCACTCTGGGACTTCTTAACAAGGCAAAGCTGCATATCAAGGTTAAGAAGAATAGTGGCGCCTCCTAGTGGAAACTTTACCTGTAACGTTGCATTACAAAGGTTATTACGTCTTATAATTTTACATAGATATACCATACATATTGCTCCACATTCAATTCATGTTGTGATTAATGTCTGTCGTCTATTGTCAATTATATTTACTTTAATCGGAACTTCAGAAACAACCTTACTCATTTTACCGATCGACTTTCCCAATCGTAATTACGATCTAATGTCACATAATAAGATTGGGAGAATGTCCAATTTTTTTCGGCCAATCAATGGAAACGTCGGATTGTATATAAAATCTAATGTATGGTCGCTTGCAATCTACCCTGCTTGCATTACAAGAGAATGTTTACTCGACCCTAACCACAGGCTACAGGAATGAATTATAAAACCTGGGGAAGATTTAAATGATTTATAAATAGTCTTAGTTCTGGTCCCAAGCACAATTCCCTCCCCCAGTTGCGTCTCTTGTCTTTGTCCCAATTAGATAAGAGGCCAGGGATTGTGTTCTTTTCCAGGATTCCTTGATGTCCCTTCTTCCTTATAAGGCAGTTTGTGTCAGTCTTTAGGTTTGCTGTAATAGAGACCAATTGTCAAGACACCCTGTTTCTTTTCTCCTTTCAGAAACTTGAAGACGCGCGCAAAAAACGCAGCCACACCAGTTGGATTGTATTGGAACGAGAGCACCGGTTCCTGAAAGGAGATTGGAACATCTGCAGGTTGCACGGAGTCTGAAAGGATCCGATCGGACAGTGTGGGCTCAAACGCGTCTACGGACAGATCGTCCGACAGAGGTACAGGAATTAGTTTGTTGTTGCCATAAGATGTAAAAAGAACTACATTTTATATCTCTGTATTAATAATATTAAAACTACATACACACAGGAACATAAAGAATATTCTCGATGAAAGATGAAATTTTCATACATTGGGTTCTACTGACACTTTAATAAAGTCCATGTTCACCTAGTAGTTTGAACAGCTTTTAAGGGAACTTAAGTCCCCAGACAACATTTTCCTAATAGACTGCTAAGGGAGTGGTCAGATTTTTGTAATAAGCAAGTCTGGGATTGAACCTATAACCTCATGGGCTCTGTGTGTCTAAATGTAAGCACTTGTACACATAGAAATATGTACATTTAAAAACACTGGGGAGAGACTTAGCCAGAGCCGCTATCCCTCGGGGGAAATCTACCACTGCAGATTTCATATCCATTTTGCAGTTGTCTCGAAGGGGATTACTTACAGCGTTACTTAACACCAGCTAACATGAAAAGTCTTGATGGTTTAAGCGCACAACGAATGTTGTTAACGCCGGCTGTGGGGGTGTCCTGACCTCTCAGTAAATCTGCCCCTTTATCTTTTGCTATGAACACAGAGAAGCAAATTTTTTTAAAAAGGCAGTAAATCAGCTGACTATTTTGTATCATTCCTGGTAGGTGTCTGCAATGCATGCTGGCTGAAAATAAACTGCATTGGTAATAAGCAAGTCTTATCGGGGACTTCCAATTGATGTACATCTGTAAAGATAATATTTGCATAGAGACAGTGAATAGTGGGGTCAGGGGGTGTCTCAAATAGCTACACATGCTCACAAGGCTCCTTGAAGTCAACAAGGACTGTGCAACATGAAAGCCTTCTTAGTTCAAATCTAAAATCGACTAAATGTACATAATGCAACGGACTAAGAAGGACAAACCCTTTCGGGGAGATTCAATATTAAAGATCGATTACTTAAACTGAATTACGTCGGGCGTTGCATTGTGATCGTGCGATGGTAACACGTTCCGGATGAAAGACCTCGTACATAACCCCTTACGTTTCGTGCTACGAGATAGCATTAAACTTAACCAAAGGGGGTTTGTATCCGTTGCACATCGCTTTCCAAACATTTACAAATGCGCTGTGCCCTAAACACAAGTAAAACGCAAGTTAACCTGATAATCGGCTTAACGTGGGTTTACACGGATTGGACCCACATTGAATCCCCCGAAATAAGTTTAAAAATATATATGTATAGTTTCTTCTATAAGGTTAAATCAGGAAGAAATTCACAAGATATTTAATTTTTACGGCGCCCACACAGGGTCATACACTTTCTATCGGGAAGTAGGCGATCAAAATGCCCATCGCGCACCATCGATCTTCACAGAATGTACACCTAGTGTGTTCTATCTGGCTGGCTTTATTATCTTTATAAACCATATTATACTAGTATTCCTACGATGGAGTTGCCAGTCGAGCTGATTGCTGATTGGTTGCTTTCAGTGTAGCATTGTGCCCATCTGTTTAATTTGTTGACTGTATTCAGCTCTGTAATTGTGAACCTGTGACCTTATGTAGGATTGTGTCTCTTTTGTTGCAGAGGAGATTGAAGTGGACGTTGAGAGCACAGAGTTTTCCCACTTGGAAGTCAGGAGCAGCAGTACGGCCAGCGTCAGTGACTTGGATGATCACGTAGCATGCAGAGTCTGGGCAGTGATGAAGGCTACTCCAGTGCCAGCATCAAATTGCTTTCAGCACCTAGATGGTAAATCCCGGACACCGATGGGCCAATGGCATTCTACACGGTCATATTTGCAGCTGTCTCGGAGATCTATGTCCCCTCATGCGTTGGTGTTGTCGGTGGGATTTTTCTCTGCTTAAAGGGACCAAAATCTTTGTCTTTGACTCTCATTCACATCACCGTCCAGATGTTGGTTGTTGTAATCGATCTGCCTTGCCGAAGACTTGACCAAACAAGATGATGTCGTTGGGTTGGATATCGGCAGGATCCAATGGGAAATCTTGGTTTACCTTGGACGTCACTATCTAAATCTATTTGTTTTGCACTGACATTTAATGTCTGAAATCATCTAATGTTTACTGTGGCGGCAGAGAAGAGCGATCAGCCTTCATAGAGCACACGGTGCCATGTTACAGGTACGACCAGTGGCACGGGCAGCGGGGCTCACTCTGCGGACCAATCCTTGCCTTCTCAAGGGCTGATATTAGAATGTTTGTTTTCCTGTGATCCACACAAGACTTTGGAAGTGTTTGATCAGTTGCACCCAATGAGCATACACCTGCTCCTAGAGGATTCTGGGAGTTGTATTTCAGGCTGCTTATTGATGGACATTGGGAGAAAATCCTGGCACGAGAGTTTCATATCTACCTACCCGCACTCCCTTAAATTATTTTTGCAGATGAAATTTTCAATGATGATTTTTTTACGTCAAGCAGATGGAATAAGATATATATTATAATATATATGTGTGTGTTAGGTGATTATGACACCCAGAAACTCCATTGTCTACACCCAGGTGAAAATCTGGTGCCTTTAAAATCACTTTTATTTTTTAACTTATTTTAATATTTTGTCTATTTTAGTGGGGTTTTTTTTCCCCTCCATCCACTAATTCTCAGGGGGTGGGCTGGGTGCATTTTATCAGGGTGGGGCTTTTAAGTGGGAGGAGTCTTGCTTAGCGCAGTTATTTTCTGGACTGGGGAGGGTTTTTTTCCCCCAAATAATTTTTTATTGGTTCGATTTTCTTGCAGGTCTTATCAGAATGGGCAAGTTTACTTCTCTTTCTTAAAAATAAGTAGCTATAATGGAGAGGGAAATGTAGCATTTGAATGGAGATATCTGCTGGTGTTTTTTTGTTTTTTTTGTATGTGGCCATAAGGCTGGGTACACATGAACGTTTATTTGTCCCGTTGGGACCGTTCGATCGGAATTTACCAACATGTCTGATCGTCATCGTCTCCTGATTCAGGTCGGCCGCCCCACACCAGCAGATATTTTCGGCCGACCCAAAGTGGTGTGTACCCCCCTTAGAGTTTGCAACTCTGTGTTAAAGGAATTGTCCAGTAGCACAACACCCCCCCCCAAGAGAGACTCACTCTAATTATGGAAACTGGGTGTTTTAGCAACACGGTATGAGAGTGGTACTGAACTGAATATACGTCCTGTGTCTGTTAGACTGATATATGTTCAACTTTGTAAGTTTGTGCATTATGGGGCAGTTCCGTGCATACGCTGCCTCACTGTATTGGTGAGAGCAGCTTTAAGATTTTTTTTTTTTTTAACCCCAGTGGGGACACGTTTTGCTTTCGACCCTTGACCATTTTGCTGCTGCTTCTTTTCCAGAGATCCGAGGGTTAATAAGGGGGTTTCAGGTCGCCTGTCGCGGGCTAAACTGCTTTCCTAGTGCACCAATTGCCAAGATGTCGTTGTGTCTGTCCCAGCAGTAGGCACAGTCGTTCTATAAAACTGTGACCCAACGGGACAAATTTAGAAACCTGCAGTATCGGAAAATTCCATAGCGCTGTTATCGTAAAAGTACATCACATCGGCCGTACAGTACCAAGCCGTAGGTTTGGTAATTTAAAGGAGCTCGTAAATGTACGATAAACATCAGGCGCAAGGGCACGCCACACTGCAACGCATACGATTCCATGTGCGATTTTTGTTGCGTTTGCACGTGCTTTTTTTATTGACTATTGAAAAACGCATGTGATTGCGATTTAAAATGCGGAACCAAATCCAACGCGCCTTGAAAATATGGCCCTTGTAACTGGCTGTCTTCATGCTACCGGAATCCAGTTTGGCAGCTTCCTTATAAACTAAAGCTAATATAAAATGACCCTGAATGCACATTTTTTTTTAACGCGGTGTGTCCCCTGGCCTCCCAGTATAATACGGAGCCTTTTGACTTGATTCTGTTAACATAATCTATAGAACAGATGAGCCTTAAAACCAGATCAGGGTGAATGGCGTCCACTACCAACCTGCTTTGTTTTTATTCTAGGAAACTTTAAGTTCATTCATATGCTTGCAGAATGCTGGGGGTTTGTTGTTTTCAAACATTGAAACCAAAAGACAGACGCCTGTATCCTTTTGCTTAGCTAATTGTTTAAAGGGGAAGTTACCATGTAGCCATAAAATGCAGCACCTGAACATTGGTAAATAAGCATATTTGCACTCATACTACATTATTGGTGCCTTAAGGGGCCAGCCCCTGTATCGGACCTTGTCATTCGTACCTCTGAGTTAGGCCGGGTCAGAAGGACTCTGTAGCCAAAACATTAAATATCATAAATTAATAAATAGCAATTCAATTAAAACCATTGCAGATGTGCTTTATTTAAATGTCTGACTTTCTATTTAATGGTGCACTTCCACTTTAAGATTTCTACTGCTGTGGGGTTTTCAATATATTCAGATTAAGGTGCTTACGTGTAGGAACCTATTTCATCCCCTTCAACATCCCCCTTTAATGCGTATTGCCCTTTAATAGTTTACACTTATAGAAACTATGTACAAGCTGCAGGATGGAGATGATAATGAAGCGAACCTGATCTTAGCACAGCTCTGTGCAATGTATTTCTCTATAGTGTCCCTATTTAAAGGGGAAGGTTGGAGGGTAGTACTTATCAAAATAACATAGTACAGAGCTGCAGGAGGATGATAATGTAGTGAACCTGTCTTAGCACAGCTCTGTGCAATGTGTTTCTCTATACTGTCCCGATTTAAAGGGAAGGCAGCTGTACATACCCACACTGCACTATTTTACAACTGCTTTGATGTGATATCACAATATGCCATATGCTTTATTAATATGCCCTGTAATTTGCATGAACCTCACCTGCTCTCTCCTATATCTCACTGGGTTTTAACTCTTTCCTTTCCTGCATTAATCAAGGCACTGTTGATCTAGTGGAAATCCAATTTATAGTAATAACCAGGTAGACTGGTTGCAACTAGGAGAATGGCAACTCGTTACAATTGAAGTTTACTAGCTTGTTATTGGATTGAATGCTGGATTAGAAAAAGGTTAATGAATCAGTTTGTCCTTTTAAATGCATCATTTTAGATGTAGAAATTAAAAGCAAAACCTCCACTCATATCCGTCAGTACAAATACCACATCCTTTTTTGGTGTTGCTTTCCTAGGCTAGACAGGATGTATAGGCCCAGACAGAATGACTAACCAGCTGTTGTTGAAGTGATTTTGTTGCGGGCCTTGCTGGAGTTGGAAGATCATTTTTGAAGACTGCACCATTATCCAACATACATTTTAACATTAAAGCCATTGCTACCTAAATAATTATTTAAAATGAGTTAATTTAATTTACCCTTATTGCTAATATAACATTATAGAATTTCCTAAGTTATTGATGGTGTCACTGTTTTTGTTTAACGCCTTGTAGTTTATTTTTTATGTTTAATGTATTCAGAAAACTGGTGCAACGTTGAAACAGATCAAAATAACAAATCAAAAAGAAATTGCCTGTCCCAGTACGTTCCTCTCTTAATACCAACTGGGGTTCTGTTTAAAGGGTAAGTCGCTCCACTGCTAAAACCTAAACCTATACTCGCGTATAAACCGAGGTTTTCAGGCTTAAAAAAGCCTGAAAATCTATACCTCGGTTTATACTCGAGTCAGCCTATCTCCTACCTTGTCCGCCGGCCGTGCGATCCGCATCCTCGCTCCACAGCCTCTGCGCATCCGGATGATGTTACTACCTGCTCGCAAAGTGAGAGGCGCCGGTAGTGACATCATCCGGATGCGCAGAGGCTGTGGAGCGAGGATTCGGACCGCGCGACCGGGACAAGTAGGGAAACTTTTACTTGCACAGGGAATTGGAAAATACTTACAAATAAGAGTAAACCTTATTTGTGCATACCCCTATTTGCCACTTAAGATGTTTGAAACCAACTCCCAGCTGCTTTATTGCTGGGAGTTGTAGTTTTCAAACATCTTAAGTGGCAATACTTGCAATAGGGTAAATCCTCCTATATTTGTGCAATCAGTATGCACAAATAAAGAAGGTTTTACTCTTATATGTAAGTATTGCAACTTAAGATGTTTGAAAACTACAAACTCCCAGCAATAAAGCATGCTGGAGTTGTAGTTTCCAAACATCTTTAGTGGCAAATACTACCCCCTCGGTTTATACTCGAGTCAATGTGATTTCCTTTTTTTACCTAACTAGGTACCTAGGTTTATACTCGGGACGGTTTATACTCGAGTATAACGGTACCCAAACTTTTTTCAGTTTAATTGAAGATCGGAAGTAAAGGACTATGTCTTACCTAGCAAAATATAAAGTAGAGGAGCACACAACTTTATGAAAACTTCTTTATTTAGTGCAAAACAGGAGAAGCGGCCTAGTGTCCCGAAACGTTGATGCGGTTTTTGCACTAAAATAAAGAAGTTTTCACTAAAGTAGTGTGCTCCTCTACTTTATACCTTGCTGGTTTATGGAGCCCTGGAAGTAGGGGGCTGAGAGGATTGCAACCTACCTACTTGTCTGGCCAACCAGCCAACAGCAGTGTGCCACAGTACAGTTGGATCTTTTTGGAACTGTCTTACCTACCAGTCTTTTATTACACAGCCAGGAGAGTGGAGATATTATTGGGGATATGGGGTGGCAGAGTACACAGGGATTGTATTCCCTGGTCGAGGTAGGGATCTTCGTGACTTTGACAGGGGTACTGTATATTTGTGAGGAAGTGGGATGCCCTTAAGGCAATGTAAAGGAGAGCTCATGCAGTTTCCAGGTTTCAAGTACCAGAACATTTATGGACCGGGGGGGGGGGGGGTGTGTGTTTTAAATTTAGTCGTGGGGGTGGATATCGTCTCGGGTTCCTCCCATTCATGAACATACAACCTCATAGACTGACTAAGAGGAGCCACAGAGAAGTTGATTGCGTATTGAGTGTAGGTTATAGAGACCCCAAAATTGACTGTATTGGGCAACAATCCAACATCATAACAATATTAAGTGATCCGCCTGGTCAGATCTCAATGTCTCGTTCTCCCACATTGCAGGAGATCTCGGGATCGCTCCCTTCCCATTTAAACAAGGAACTGCTCGTCAGTCTTAACATTCTAAAGCCTCATACACATGTGCAATTGCGGGGACCAATCCGTGTATGGGAACTTTGCGGCCAAAACAGCCCAGCGGTCAGGGCTCGTTGACCCATTCGAGACAGATCATCAACCACCCCTTAACCAAATGCTCCATACACAGAATAGTCGGCCAAACTGATGTGCATATACATCGTATCAGCCCGCGACATATGAACCTTCACACAGACACATGCTAACCAGGTATAGCAAACTAATACAAGGTCCCAATGTGGGATCTTTAACAAAGGGTAACTAATGTTAACAGAAGAGAATGTCAGTGAACAAGAAAACCACTCCCATGTAAGGGCACTCATGTTAGAGAGCTCCGTATTTAAGGGATAACGCGCCCTTTCCAGTGTAACGTAAGGTTATTACATCACCGAGATCCCTGACCATTATTACACAACCCTGAGGTGACCTGATATCCTTGTAATGTTAAGGGGAGCAAAGTGAGTTCCAATTGGACAAATTCCAAAACGCTGGCAAGAGAGCTCAGCACTCTCCAGACAGACTTTTACCACCATTTTTGCTCTGCAAATCCAGGCAGCCTTTACAGCTACACTAGTGGGTGTTGTGTCCAGTCTTGGGTCGGTACACACGCTTCAATTGACAATCTGCGACAGACACAGAGTATAATATAATATAAAAGAATATTCTGACATGAGCCATTCCAAGTGCATCGTGTGTGGGGTTCTGCCTAGTTCTTCATATGTACCCCATGTAAAACACGTGTAAAGTGACACTGACCCAAACAGAACCTTACTGACCAATCTCTCCTGCACCCCTATTATAAATTTCACCATTCATGGCTGTAATCGGATCTGGGGTGACTTGTAAAACATTTTATTTCATAGAAAGTTTCCATACAAACAAATTCACATTTATCATTAACCACAAAAAAAAAAAACAAATCCTCAGGCACCCAGATACCCAGACACTGCTTGGCACGTATTCAGGGTGCCATGTTTATCATCTGTTGGCACGACTGTACCCTCTCTTCCTAGAAACTCAACTCTTTCTTACTCACGAGATTAGATTCTACAGTTGAACAGAATGAGGCTCCAAAGCATGAAAACGAATTGTGTTTAAAAAAAGTTGATTATTATGGACAAGTCCAGTTTTTACACTAACTTAAAGGAGCACCGCTACAGCACTGGGCTTTAATTTACTGGGTCACAGGATAAGCCCTTGCAGTACACATGGAAGCTACCATACCACTTTCCAAAGCATTTTCCAAGTACCCTGGTGTAGGCAGACCATGCTTTACTCAAAGTAAAAGGTCACCGATCTCTGAACGAGCGGCTGTTTCGACGATAAAGTGCCCACAAGCGGGCCGATTACCTTAACAATGCCTGTCAACCGCTTAATTATAGATAAGCCTCAGCCTCTCGCATAAATTACACGTAACTGTTTTATATTGTTGATTTTTTTGCCCATTCTCCATTGACCTGGTTTCCTCCAGTCGGAAGTGAATACAACTCCTGTATGAAAACAATCCTAACCTAACCCTTAACTGTTGACAGACAGGTGGGTACACACTGTAACAGTCTGAAGACATCTTTGACAGATGGAAGAGTACACAGTCAGTATAGGGAGAATGTCTGTTCCCTACGATCATGTCACACTCTCTATACTCTCGAACAGGGGCCGACGTGTGAAGCGGAAAGTTTTGTCCGAAACATCCATTCCAGATGACGATGCTAACATTTGTCATTTCTTCCATGCATGCTTTACCTATCAGTACCGATGGGATTGCCCTTTATCGGGAATGTGTGTCACCAGCTTTAACTGGGCAGATGACAGATTTCAGTTCCAACAAATGACAACTTGCCTACATGGCTGTAATACTTTTCACTGCTATCCCCTTTAAATACAGTAATAAATGGCATCACAACAGCTGGAAAACATGAGGAGGATCAAAATGGCGAGGAAGCAGAAGAGTTGGGCTTTAAGTGCAGTCTTAAAGGGATACCAACAGTCCAATTAATGTTATAGAAGCGTAGGGCATGACCACTCTTCAAATAAACCGTCCTTGTCAGTTACCTGGATAGGAGATTCGGGGATTTTTAATTTTCAAAACATCTGGGGTTAAAAGTGAAAATCTTGCAGTTCTCACTGACCCGAATATGTGGTAAACAAACTGACTGACGGGGATCTCCAATATTAATCGAGTCCATTTACAGAAATAATTAACACAAAGGAAGGTCGGAGAAACAAACCTAGCTTAAACAACCACACTTTTATGTCACAAAATGATATATATATACATGTCACATCAGACTAGGCCTTTATCTTCAACTAATACACTTACAGTTCCCCAAAATTACAGCTTTATATGAGGACTAGAACCAGCAGGTTGAGAATGTTTCACCACGCACAAAAGGTGCCTGCACAATGGTAACCGGAGATTAAAGGACAACGATACGGACTTAAAAATCCCACTATAATACAGAAATAAAAAACTAAACCCCCCAGGTTTGCAGGACCCAGAGCTTATTTCCATGTTACAGACCCTCAAGTTCAGTACAAGATTCAGTAGTTTGTAAAAATTTGTATAATGTCCTTGGATGTTAACCCCTTCCACCAAATGCAACACTGTCACATCCAAATCTTGCTAAATAAAGTTACAGATTTTAAAAACACTGGGTATCCAGCACTGCCAGCACCCACATGGTGCCAATTTATTCCACCCCTACCACTGGACTGCGTTGTGTGAATGACCATTCTCTATTCCCCATACAAAACACCCACCCAGTATGCTTTACTATCCCTCATAATAACAGCAAATAATAGTATTTAGAAAAATATAATGATAAAATGTTAAGCCCCAGCAAAGTCGAAACCAGTCCCTTCCATTACTGGGGCATGAGATGTCGGACGTTGTATTTGGAAGTGTCTTGGTACTGAGTCATTGGCTTGTCTGCATTCCACACTCCCCACGCCAACCTTGCCTGTGACACTCTCAGTAAGGCAAAAATACCTCCTCTGACCTAAATCAGGACAGGGAAGGAAAGGGAGGACAGATTGTTCTGTCAATGTTTACGTGCATTGGCTCATCCACAGCTAGAAAAAAAAAACAAATGAAAGCAAAAAGAATACCGTATATACTCGAGTATAAGCCGAGGTTTTCAGGCTTTAAAAATAGACCTTAAAACCCAACCTTGGCTTAACTCGGGTCGGCTTATACTGGAGTTATACGGTACAAGTATTTCCCAAAACTAAAATAAACTAGCAGCCGCCATCACTTGGACAGATATTCACTTTAATGTTATTGGGTCAGTCTCTGGAAAAGCTATGCTACAGAGATGGAACTCAATGCTTTCTTATAAGATCAACACAATTCATCCATTCATGGAACCATTTCTCTAGCCCTGGGAATTGCCTTGTTTTTATTCTGTGACAGGAAGTGCTAGTTCCAAATAAACCTATGGCTAGTTAAGGGAAGTTCTGTACTATAACAGGAGTTAACTTGTTATATATAAAAGTGGGGTTTACTTCTTCTGCCCTTACTGGACTACAGATCTCCACATCCTATTCTAGTACCCACATTTGGTTAATGTGCAACTACAGCTCTGTACATAAAGCAACAGGAGGGGGAAACATACTGCCCTTCTTGTTCTTGGAATAGGCTTGTATTATTGAACTGCTGCCATTTAGTTTTCTGATCTTTCCCTCTCCTGTTCCCTCCTTGATCCTCTGGGCTTTCTTCAATCTTTCTTTTTTTGTATTCTCTCTGCTGGGCGATCATCTCTTTCCTGTAAAAATAACATGGCAAATAGAGAATCCGGACCCAGATCAGCCATAGAATGCCCTAGAATTACTGTGTTACGATCAATCAAATCGGCAATGCCTGCCTCATCCAGTACTCTCCACCTCCTCTCTTCCTAATATTGGTCTACGGCTTTACTAGGCCTCCTTGGTTACTTTACCCATTGCTATGTATAGAGATATTATAGTCATTCCTTCGGACAAAGGTTATTGTAGGCCATCTAGTGGTAACAGCTAAAAATTGCAGATAAACAAGCAGACAAAGAGACAAAATGAAGCTCATAAATCCCCTCTATCATGTGACAAGCCAAGCTCCCTGCTTTACATCATGGGCAAACAAATCCCACCAATCAAAGCTTAGTTTGGATCCTTTGTTTCGTTCAGCATTTATCACCAGTCAAGCCAGGACGCAGGACTGTTGGTCGCCAAAGTAGATGGCTAACAGTTCACCGTGACCAAGTGTGCGGTAAATATAGGACCACACATGATTGCCAGTGGTTTTAAGCGACCAATCCATTCGTCCGAATTAACGGTCAGGACGTCTGTCGCGGCTGCACAAGGAACCATTCAATATCTTGCCCAGATACACTGAAATGTCGGTCAGCCACAAATATGGATGGTGTGTACTCCGCTTAATGCAAAGGCAGCGACTTGCTATCTTGTCCGTGTAGCTTGTAAGAAGGGTGGATTTTTGTGACATGATTATTAGCACTATCAGTGCAAAGTGTCACTAATGTTCATCCCATTATAAATTCACGTTTGTTCTGGAATCTACAACAAAAGGGACACTTTCCAGTACTGACCTACAAAGGAAACTCACTGCACTTTACACAACCAACTGAAAATACAATTCTGAAGTTCAGCCTGCGAGATCCCAGTAAAAAACCAAATGAAACATTATGGACGACATACTTTGACACAGGATGACTCCACTGTCTTCCTTGGCCTTTTCTCCCCCCCTCCTCTAATTGCTTCAGATTAAGCAGAGACGTGACTTCCGCGTTCCCAGAGCCCATGAAGGTGATGACGCCGCTGTCCCGTTGTCTCATCTGTCTCCTCGATCTCTGCCTCGTACCACCTGTAAGATATCATGGCTGAAGCATGTGAGTAATGCAAAAAAACCATTGAAATCCTATAGCCTGGCATACAGCTACAGAAGACTCTAAACATTTGTAATGTTTGCTATTTACTCCCAGGTCCCACACGCTAGATGGCTCTATGTGCGTTTTCTGCATACAGGCACAAACTAACTTTAGCGGTCACACTACTCAATTACAATTGGACAGGCCTGGATTAGGACAGTTTCCTTTATGTTTTCCTTTTATTTAGACACTTCGCATCAGGGAAATCCATTTCTGACTATTAATAGGACTCCCTATTTTTATCCTAGTGCAGTACAATTCCAGGAACAGAGATAGAAATGTTGCTGACTTCCCCACTGTGTCCCATCAGTTTCTACTTTTTGCCTGGTACTTTCTATGTCAAGAAATCCAAAATGGTGGGCAGTCAGATTCAACCACAACTTAACAAATGGAAATATTCCTCAGTTGTTCAGACATAACTGTTTCAAGGAACTAAAGTTTAAAAACCCCCTCTTTGGTTGTACCCAGACAGGGAAACTTTGTAGAAGTTATCATACAGGAATTAAAAATTTGAAAAAATGTTATCTTTACCACATGCAGGTTCAGTTTGACTGCTGCCTATTTACATAGTGGGCAATACAGCCAAAGAGAATGCACGCTTTACAGGATGTAATTTCTATTGGGTGATTTGGTGGTGGGGGGTTAAAACTACCTTCCCATTGTGTCTAAAGTTAATCATATACCATTTAGCCTATCCCCAATACTTCAGACGGCCATTAAGCAATACCTTATTTTTCAGAGGGTCTGCTGGTGAGAGAGAGGGTGGCACAGAGGGAACAGCTGATATTTATTTTCCTTAATCTAATTAGCAATTCCTTGTGCTAAAGAAATGGTTCACTAGTACTGACTTCCTGTATGCAGGATAGCCTAAAATGTCCATTACTGTCCGATGTTGTCTTGCCCACTGGGTGACATAGTTCGTAGCAGAGCAGGTTAAAAATACCCATGCAATGGTAGGATTTATTATTAAACATTGCAATGGAGTTTTGCATCGGGAAAAAAAAAGTACCATGGCTGGACCTAGTGGTATGTGCAACATAAGAATGAAAACATTAAATGTTTTTTTTCCCCAAAGAAAAATTGTTCCTGACAACATTGCCTTTGACAACTGATCCTAACCTTAATATGTGAGATATAGGAACTCCCAGGGCAATTGGACAGAAATAATGTCTATACATTCTCCAATTACATTTCTATTTTTGAAGTACTAAAAGGGTACAATAAGTCTCAATCCATTCCATATTCCATATTAACATTCCATGTCATCACCCTTAACAATTCTAAAAACACTATAATATATGTTTGAAAAGGCACACTCCGGTTTTCACCAGCTTGGAGCCATGTGACCAGCCATTTAATACAGGCAAGTCAGGGTAGCATCTGTTGGTGGCTCGGACAGCTGTGATGTGAAAAGCACAACAACAGTACAAGATAATAGGGGGGTTATTTTATTTTCTTCTAAAATTATAGTGGCATTTTAATTCTTGGTATTATTTCTGTTGAGACCCAATAACTGTCAAAATGCAGAACTAAACTTCAAGTCCAGTTAACGGAACTGAAATCCCACAGATAAGTGACTGTCAGAATATTTCAATGGCAAGCAATGATTTTAACAGGACACCCCAGCAGCTTTGTTTAATTCCACACTCACCTACACAACAACCCAGCGGCATCCTTACCATATCCCAAATAGCCCATGATAACCAAAAAAAACGCTCCTGAACTTACTGTCATCGTAACTCCAGACGACAATAACCTTTCCCAACCTTCCATGAACGTGTACCAGGCTGGTAGACTCTATATCCTCTGAATTTTCGGTTAGTCGGTCCGAGGGTGTGAGGAAAGGGATCTTTGGTAATTTCTATAACGTCCTGAAATAAAAACATAAAGGAGGACAGGACAATACTGAGGGATTTAATCTTATCTGACAATATAGAAAAATATACACGTTGAGGGATACTTTCAACTAACGTAAGAATGGGAAAGGGATGAATGTGTCAGGAATGTCAGGAGGTATGGAAGATAGTGCAGGGCCTTTTCAGGCTCATTGGTAACCCACTAAACTACATGCAGATTTCTTTGAGCTGTAGTAAATCGTCATTCTCTCCATTGGCGGGTTAGGGCGGATTCAAACCTGTGCATGTGGGGGCTTTTGTACACCAGCGAGTTTGTTTTGCTAACTCTTCTGCCATCTGTAGGGAAATAACCAACACAAATCAAAAACATCTGAAAAAAACAAACTGGCTTTGTACAGAGTTAAATTTAAAGCAGACAAGCAGTCCATTTCCATGTCACATTAACTGCCACTGTTTATCTAACACAGAGACATCATTTAGAAAGAAAACACTTTATTCTGGGGCTCTTATTAATTTACTTGGCGAGTTGACCCACAAGCCATTGTGCCAGTTGTCAGGTTGACGACCTGTTTATAGATAAGTTCCAGGCATTTCACCCCTCAAAGCAAAAATTCAGATCCCCCCCCCCCCAAAAAAAAACGTCGACAGTATCGGGGTTATTGGACCTGTGTATACTCTTGTTCTGAACGATGCGCGCATTTGCCAAAGAGGCAGCTAGGGGATATATTAATAGGTTATTCGCCTGTGTGTTCACTGCTATCCATGATTGACAACTGTAACTGGAGAAGCAGGAAGACTCAGCATTTGCAGGTCTAGTCTTACATCTCTCCATTTCTAACTTGGCATTTGGGGAATTTACATACATACAATTTCTTAATTTATCTTTAGTACACTCTTTAGCAGTAAAGATTACTCACTTCGCCTTGGTGACAATCCTTTAGCTCGTTAAATACTAACTGTACCTAGCTTTCACATCATTAATAGTGCTGGTGTTTTCAGAAAGGGGATAACACACACACTATCATTGAAAGATGACAGATGATCGCAAGATCCTGTCTGTCCTCTTTCAAAGATCTGCATACACACAGTCCTAGCGTTCTCCCTTGAACATCATATGAACTCATAGGGAGATACGCGCTGGAGTTGTGTGTTTTCCTCCCCGGGTCCGACTCCTCTATAGGGAGACTAGCGTTGCCGACGGAAATGTTTGGTCTTTCCAACCCTGGCGAACGAGCTTTGCTCGGCCGCGCGCCGTGTTCGGGAACCGAAGATACACAGCAGTACCGATAAAATCCCCGATACTTCGGATACTGATGGTATCAGGTCTTTAGTTACATATACTGTGTGTACCCAGGCTTTTAGCTGTCTAGCACTTTAATCCCCTTCCCCACTTTACCTGTATGTTTGTCCCTCCCATTAGATTGTAAAGCTTTTCAGGGCAGGGATCTCTTTTCCAATATGTCAACGACCACCTCATTTAATTATAGATATGTATATATGGTATTCTTAAGGGCAAGTCACCCCAAAATGAAAACTACATACAGTAACTCACCCCCCCAACAACCATAAACGGTATACATAGTTGTAAATGTGAAAGGTGTAGTCTAACTCCTGAAATCCCGCAACAATGGTTTTTTTCCCTGTTTCCTGTTTCTGCTTCCTGGTTCTTCCAGTAGTACTGTCAGTATGGGAGTTTGACAGTTGAACATCACAGCAATGACTGAATGTTAATCCCCTGTCTCCCTCTTTGAGCATGGCCCAGGCATCAGTTACAGGCTCAGTACAGGTTTCTAAATGCTCAGTTTCCATGTGCGTCCGAAGTCTAGCAGGCATACCGTAATGAATTCATAGCACACAACTATGATATATGAACATATTATAAAGAGGACCATTCCTTCTAAACGATATTTCTTTTAGTGGGTGGGTTTGTCCTTAACTATAAAACTTCACTAAGTCACATTTAATTTATCTGTATACACGGCTGTACTTATGTGACTTGTTGTAAATGTCACTGTGTCCCATTATATACGACTACTATGTTTCTGTATTTAAATACCGTGTGCCCAGTGGCTTAATAAAACATATCACGTATATTATGTATATGTACAGCGCTGTGCTAACCCAAGTGGGGGGGGCCGCTTATTATAAATAAACATATACAACTACTACTGTATAATCGTGTATTGTTATAATGTACAGCGCTGTGTAACCCAAGTGGCCGTATATAACTAAACATATACACATACTGTATAAGTCGTATTGTTATAAGTACGTCGCCGTGTCCCAAATGGCGCTATAAATAAACACTATAACATACGACTGTACTAATCGTATTGTTATTAATGTACGCGCTGTGTACCAGTGGGAGCTATATAAATATACATATCACATACATGACTTTCATAATCTGTATGTTATAAATGTTACCAGCGCTGTGTCCCCAATGGCTCTATATAAATAAACTATCCATACTGTATATCTGTAGTTGTATAATGTACAGCGCTGTGTACCCAGTGCGTCATATAAATAACCAATTACATACATACTGTATAATCTGTTTGTTATAATGTTACAGCGCTGTGTCCCCCAAGTGGCCTATATCAATAACACATATACAAATACTGTATATCTGTATTGTTATAATGTACAGCTGATGTCCCAAGTGGCGCTATATAAACACTATACATACATACTGTATAATCGATTGTTATAATGTCCATCGTTGTGTCCCCAAGTGGCTGCTATTAAAATAAACATATGCCGAGGCCAATAATCAACAATAGTAGTAAATCCTGGTATTGTTATAATGTACAGGGGCGCTGTCGACCCAAGTGGGCGCTATATAAAAAACCATGTACCATACTGTTAATCTGTATTGTTATAATGTAAAGCGCGGTGTCTCCCACGTGGTCGCTATATAAATAAACATACGTCAGCGTATCTTGTAGTCCCTGTGCCAAGTGGCGCTATATAAAAATATACTACATATGTATAATCTGTATTGTTATATTACAGCGCTGGCGTACACCCAAGTGGCGCTGATATAATAAACATAGTACAGTACCTACTTGATAATCTGTTTGTGTATAATTACAGCGTGTGTCCCAAGTGGCGCTATATAAATAAACATATACGTATAACGTATAATCCGTATTGTTATAATTGAAAGCGCTGTGTCCCCAAGTGGCGCTATATAAATAAAATATACAGCAAACTTTATATCTGTATTGATAATGTACAGCTGCTGTGTCCCCAAGTGCGACTATATAAATAAACATATACAAACTATACTGTATAATCTTTATTGTTATAAGGTAGAGCGCGTGTCACCCAAGTGGGCGCTATGATAAATAAACATAGACAGTACTGTTAGATCTGTATTGTTATAATTACATCGCGTCAAGTCGCAATAATATATACAACGTATCAGACTTTAGTACGCCTGTGTACCCAAGTGAAGTGATATAAATAATATTACCATACATACTCGTGTAAGGTCGTATTGTCAAGGACAGCGCTGTGTCCCCAAGTGGCCTATATAAGAAACATATACACACATACTGTAATCTTATTGGTATAAGAGAAGCGCTGTCGACCCAAGTGGCGCTATATATAAATAAACATAGACGTACATACTGATAATCTGTATTTGTTAAGAAAGTACATCGCTGGTCCCAGAGTTCGCTATAAAATAAACTATACATACTGACGATAATCTGTCTTGTTATATGTACGTGCTTGTGCACCCAAGTGCGCTATATAAATAAACATATACAGTACATACTGGTCATCTCTGTATTTATAATGTACAGCGCTGGTGACCCCCAAGTGGCGCATAGATAAAATAACAGATATACATCAACTGTATAATACGTATGTCTATAAATGTACCGCGCTGGTATCCCATGGCGCTATATAAATCAACATATAGCATACTTACTGTAATGTATATTGTATAATAGCAGCTGTGTGTCCCCAAGTGGCCTGCTATATAAAGTAAACATATACAGACATAACTGATATATCTGTATTGTTATATGACAGACGCGGGTACCCAAGTGTCTCTATTTTATTGCTATTTTGAAATTCTATTTGATCGCTATTTCCAATTGAATTTGACGGAGCTGCACATAAAGTGTCAACTTACAGTGATTCATTGGAAGATTGTAAAGGACGATTGTTGAACAGAATCTAAGCTTGCCATCCGTATTGGGGGGGGGATAATAACATGGGGTGGGGGGATAACAACATTAATACATGGGGGGATACACATTAATAACAGGGGGTGATAACAACATTAATAACATGGGGGGGAATAACAACATTAATAACATGGGGGGGGATACAACATAATAACATGGGGGGGATAACAACATTAATAACATGGGGGGGGATAACATAATAACATGGGGGGATCATAACATGGGGCTAACAACATGGGGGGGATACACATTAATAACATGGGAACATGGGGGGATAATTACATGGAGGGATAATAACATTAATAACATGGGGGGATAACAACATTAATAAAATGGGAACATGGGGGGTAATTACATGTGGAGGGATAATACATACATAACATGGAACAGTAAATACACAGACAGTGTTTGTGCAACAGATGTTTTTACCTTCCCTCCGACATTCCCTTTTATATAAGGACACGTACCTACCCTCCGACATTCCCTTTTATATAAGGACACGTACCTACCCTCCAACATTCCCCTTTATATAGGGACACGTACCTTCCCTCCAACATTCCCCTTTATATAGGGACACTAACCTACCCTCCAACATTCCCCTTTATATAGGGACACTTACCTACCCTCCAACATTCCCCTTTATATAGGGACACTAACCTACCCTCCAACATTCCCCTTTATATAGGGACACTTACCTACCCTCCACATTCCCCTTTATATAGGGACACTAACCTACCCCCAACATTCCCCTTTATAGGGACAACTATACCTAACCCTCCAACATTCCCCAGTAAATATGACACTAACCTACCCTCCAACACTCCATTTATATAGGGACACTACCTACCCTCCAACATTCCCCTTTATATAGGGACACTAACCTACCCTCCGACATTCCCCTTTATATAGGGACACTAACCTACCCTCCAACATTCCCCAGTAAATAGGGACACTAACCTACCCTCCAACATTCCCCTGTAAATAGGGACAATAACCTACCCTCCAACACTCCCCAGTAAATAGGGACAATAACCTACCCTCCAACACTCCCCAGTAAATAGGGACACTAACCTACCCTCCAACACTCCCCAGTAAATAGGGACACTAACCTACCCTCCAACAGAGTGCATGCTGGGTAAGTGAATTCAGGACTGCAGGGCGAGAGTGCATGCTGGGTAAGTGAATTCAGGACTGCAGGGTGAGAGTGCATGCTGGGTAAGTGAATTCAGGATTGCAGGGTGAGCGTGCATGCTGGGTAAGTGAATTCAGGACTGCAGGGTGAGAGTGCATGCTGGGAAAGTGAATTCAGGACTGCAAGGTGAGAGTGCATGCTGGGTAAGTGAATGCAGGGTGAGAGTGCATGCTGGGTAAGTGAATGCAGGGTGAGAGTGCATGCTGGGTAAGTGAATGCAGGGTGAGAGTGCATGCTGGGTTAGTGAATGCAGGATGAGAGTGCATGCTGGGTAAGTGAAAGTAGGGTGAGAGTGCATGCTGGGTAAGTGAATGCAGGGTGAGAGTGCATGCTGAGTAAGGGTAACGCAGGGTGAGAGTGCATGCTGGGAAAGTGAATTCAGGACTGCAAGGTGAGAGTGCATGCTGGGTAAGTGAATGCAGGGTGAGAGTGCATGCTGGGTAAGTGAATGCAGGGTGAGAGTGCATGCTGGGTAAGTGAATGCAGGGTGAGAGTGCATGCTGGGTAAGTGAATGCAGGGTGAGAGTGCATGCTGGGTAAGTGAATGCAGGGTGAGAGTGCATGCTGGGTAAGTGAATGTAGGGTGAGAGTGCATGCTGGGTAAGGGAACGCAGGGTGAGAGTGCATGCTGGGTAAGGGAATGCAGGGTGAGCGTGCATGCTGGGTAAGTGAATGCAGGGTGAGAGTGCATGCTGGGTAATCTTATACATTACAGGGAGATACATGACAAAACGGGCACAGATAAGCAAATATATCCTACTGTAGGTGGAAAAGAAAACCTACCTATCAAAAGCAAGTAAGATGCTTATAGATGCAAAGTGTTTGGTTTGCAATAAGATGAATTTTTGCTCACTAAGGTTGGGTACAAACATATGGACCCTTTGTCGCCAGACAACTGTTCGACACTTGCTACTGTCAGTTCCGGCGAAAGTAGACGTCAGCCTTGTTTTTCTGACCCGTCTGATCACGATTGCACCTGTGTGTGTTTTCTTGGTAGCATTGATTGGATAAACTAATATTTTACTAAAAAATCCTCCACTGTATATAGATATACATATATATATTCATATAGAAAGCTTCCCTCTAATTCCAACATTTTCCTTGAAAGACGGACCCTACTAAAACCTAATGTGGTAATTCCAGCTCCCTACCTTTTTCATAACTCTCCCTATTTAAGGGGAAATGTGTTAAGCTATGATGAATAGCAGGATTAATTCTAGTCCTTTTAAATGTCATCCTTTTAATATGAGCAGCCATTAGAAATACAGGAAGATAAAATAGTGCTCTAGTCTAGAGGAATCTTTCGATTACTTTGATATATAACGTTCATTTTAGTCACTGAAATATTCTTTCCCTATGGCTAATAGCCTGATTGCTGAAATTCCATGGTTTTTGTAGTGAATGTCCCTGAAATAGCAAGGCCATAGTTATAATGGGGAGCAGTCTTGTGAAAACAATGCATAGACCAACATTGCCTTTTTGTAACAATAATGGAATGTTTATTATGCAATGTATCGCCCCCCCCACACACACACACACCTTTGACATCATGAAATGTATACCCATACAATGACATATAAGGCATGTTTATAGTATTGGAGGTTGTATAAAGACATACGTCCATCTAGTCCAACCTTTATACCCTACCCATAATGTCTGTATAACAGTTACATAGTAACATAGTATTGGAGGTTGTATAAAGACATACGTCCATCTAGTCCAACCTTTATACCCTACCCATAGTGTCTGTATAACAGTTACATAGTAACATAGTATTGGAGGTTGTATAAAGACATCCGTCCATCTAGTCCAACATTTATATCCTACCCATAATGTCTGTATAACAGTTACATATGAATGCAGGGTGAGAGTGCATGCTGGGTAAGTGAATGCAGGGTGAGCGTGCATGCGAGGTTCTAGGGTGACCATACATGCTGGGGTTTCTCACACACTTTCTATTGCGTTTTGCGATCAGTTGACACGTGAAAATCGCACGCCAGGCTAACACAATAGGGGTGGCCACACTGTATGCGGCAATTAGTTTTCAGGGAGCGTAAGGGCTACGCCACACTATCGCGTTTTTCTTGCGTTTGCCCATGCGACTGCGCTTGAATTTTTTTCAGATCATCGAAAACGTGGCAACGCAACGAAAATCCGCATTTTCTGGTGCATTGCGATTTGCGTTCCGCATTTTAAATCACAATCGCATGCGTTTTCCTATACTTAATGGAAAAAACGCATGCGCAAACGCAACAAAATCGCACATAAAATCGTGTGCGATTGCGTTTGTGGGGCCGTGCCCTAAATCACTTTTGTTTTGTGCTTTAATAACAGAATATTGGAGGAATCGCAGCACGAACCCACAACACCGCGTTTGCACATTTTGCGTGAGTTTCCACCGTTGCAGTGTCACCGCAGCCTTACGGAGTTTAGGGCTTTAGGGTGAGAGTGGTTGCCAACTGTTAGAACTGTACATGTTGCATGGCTGCATTGAAAGCGATGCGGCCTGCATCGTGATCCTCATACACATTCACCATGATAAATTAATGTGTGTTCAGTTTTAAAGGGAACAGGTGAAAACTCTTCATTTTTTATTAAATTATTAACCACCGGGAACCAGAAGGCCCCACTTGTTCTGGCTGTACAATTCCTGTCTGCAGTGCAGCAGGGGGTCCGCTCCGCTTGGCCTTCCACTGACTAATTCTGGAGTTCGGAAAACAATAGACTTTGTGTCCCACTTTCCTTGTTGAGCCAAACAAGACCCCCCCCTCCCCCTCCCAAACCCCCCTGTAGCAGAGGATCATGGGTAACTGTGATGTGTAATTGTATTGTACTGTTCTGCACATTAAGAGTTAATCGCTATATCCGTTCATCGCCGTCTTTCCTACTCCTCAACTACTTAAAAGAATTCAGGCTGGCACTGAGGGGGTTAAAGGATGACATCATTGCAGAGCAGAGGAGGAAAGAAAAACTACATTTCCCAGCAGTGCTTTGCAGCTCGGCATGCAGAAGTCCAGCCCTATCTATCTGCAGCGAAATGGTAAACAAAGTGAATGTCAGTGCAGACGGCTTCCTTGGGATCTCTCCCGGCCCCCTGCAACTTTACCGCCTGGTTCGTCTCAACCCCAAGCTGGGAAAATCCTCTACAATCAGATGATCCCTAGAATATAACAATTCTGGTTTTGCTTTACCTTTAATTTTTTTTTTAAATCGAATTATTTTTGCATATCGTCCCTTGCAGCCGGATCCCAGCACGGGGGCCCAGGTAAAGCTGCCAAACAAGTCATTTTACAATCCCCCCCCCTTCCCCTTCCTCTTGTCTTTGCAATTTTTAAAAGAAATTCCTGCCGACCCCTTTAAAATTATATTGAGAGATTTATTTGGTTTTTTTTTTTGCGAATTGAACGAGATAAAGTCCCGGGTTAGTGCGATATGGACTGCGTGCGGATGTTAAACGTGCAGCGTCTGCTAGAGGCAGCCGATTACCTGGAGAGGAGAGAGCGAGGTAAACCTTTTACTGCTGCAGATACGGTGACAAATTGTAAATCCGTTGGTGGTAACCCGGAGCCCCCTTCGGTACGGTAACGGAGAATTAACCGTGGGAATACCAGAGAGCGTTGGGCTAGAGATTTTAGCTCTGATGAGGTTAATGAGTTAACTTTGTTGCGCGCGTGTGTGTGTGTGTGTGTGTACGTACGTGTGTGTGTGTGTGTGTGTGCGCAGTTTGTACAATTCTGTCCTGTGTAGGAATCTTTGGCGTTTGAATTGCAAATGTAATGTACAATAGGGGACAGTGTCATCGTGGTTCATAATCATTCATACCATTTGTGTACTGTATACCTCCTATGGGGATTATGCAGAGTTACGGACAGGATGACATCATTCCTCCTCCCACCCCCTCCCCATTGGTACAGATCGGAGGAAAGGCCACATTAACACTGATTACATATAAGTCTCCTGATACAAGAAATGCTCCCATAATGGGGGGATTAGTTAAAAGGACTTTAAATCCACATGAACAACGAGAAATGTACAAATCCACCGTATTATTAAAGTTTAACGTTTTATACATTCCGTGACCTCATACCGTCATTTATTATAATCTGATTCCTGCTGTTTTAATTGACGTGAGTTTTAATTATTGGGTAATATTTCTTATCTGTCGGTTAACGCATCTCCCCTGCGTGTCTCTTCTTTGCAGAGTGCGAGCATGGGTACGCATCCACGTTCCCTTCTCCTGAGACCTCCGATCTGCAGAGATTAAAACAGAGGAGGATAAAAGCCAAGAAATGCTGCAGCCTTGGAATTAACCCCAATAGGTAAACACCTGTCGGATATTTATCTAATAATCCCATAAGGAGATGGAGTTACAAAGATACTTATGTAATAAGGTAGAAAATGTGCCTGTCCTGTTAAATTGCAGCAGCCAATCAGTTGTTTGCTTTTTGCCTTTTAATATTCAGCTCCAATTACAAAACGTCTGATTGGTTTCCGTATATTAACAGCGAAGGCAAAACTGTCACACTCCCTTATACAGCCTATTATAGCTAATGTGAGACCTGGTAATGTAGTAACATAGTATTGGAGGATGTATAAAGACATACGTCCATCTAGTCCAACCTTTATACCCTACCCATAATGTCTGTATAACAGTTACATAGTAACATAGTATTGGAGGTTGTATAAAGGTTACATAGTAACATAGTATTGGAGGTTGTATAAAGACACACGTCCATCTAGTCCAACCTTTATACCCTACCCATAATGTCTGTATAACAGTTACATAGTAACATAGTATTGGAGGTTGTATAAAGACATACGTCCATCTAGTCCAACCTTTATACCCTACCCATAATGTCTGTATAACAGTTACATAGTAACATAGTATTGGAGGTTGTATAAAGACATACGTCCATCTGGTCCAACCTTTATACCCTACCCATAATGTCTGTATAACAGTTACATTGTAACATAGTATTGGAGATATTGGAGACATGTCCATCTGGTCCAAACATTATAGCCTACTCTACCATACCTAACTTGTCTAATCTGCCTTTAGTTGCCCTTCTCTGAACTGCCTCAATTTCCAAGATGTCCCTTTTCTATATGAGATACCAAAACTGCACCGCATATTCCAAATGAGGCCTTACCAGTGCCTTGTAAAGAGGGAGAATAATATTTTTCTCTCTTGAATCTATTCCCCTCTTTATACAAGACAATATCTTGCTAGCTCTAGCTGTTGCTACCTGGCATTGTTTGCTACAGCTAAGTCTGTTATCTACCAGAACCCCCAAATCTTTTTCCATTTCAGATGCACTTAACACAGAGTTATTTATGGTGTAGGTGGCACAGGGATTATTAAATCCCAAATGCATCACCTTACATTTACCAACATTGAATCCCATCTGCCATTCTGCTGCCCATTGTGATAATCTATCTAGGTCTGCTTGCAGCACTTGTACATCATTGGAAGTTTCCAAAGCTCTGCATAATTTAGTGTCATCAGCAAACACAGAGACCTTGTTCTCAATGCCCCTTCTAAGTCATTTATAAACAGATTAAACAGAAGTGGCCCCAGTACAGAACCCCGAGACATTCTTGTTACACAGGGACAGTACAGTTGGAATGAAATCGGTGAGACTACATTTCCCAGAATCCCTAGTCAACAGGGATAAGTGGTTATAAACAGTAGTACGTTGTGCCACGTTGTATTCTATTGGTTTATTGAATTCCATGTTGCTTTTATTCTTGTTAAGGGGCTTTTGGGATTTCACACAAGGTCTTTCCTGCTTTACATTGACCTTCTCGCCCTATAGATCAATATGGCACCGTGTGACCTAAAGACAGACACGTTAATCCTGTTAGTAAACTGGTAAATTGCACTAATCGCTGCATAGATTTCCTTCTTCCATCCTCCAAGCCGTGTAACCGGACACGTAGTCCCCTTTCCCCCTCTATACACCACCATACTTCCGTGTATATAACCACCGGATTTATATTGATAAATAGAAAAACTTCCATGTATATAATGTGTTTTGTGTGCGTCACATTAATTAGTTGGCGGATGTAGTTGAGATCTCGGGAGTCTACCGGATTCTGGGGTGGTCTCCCGCGAGCTCAAGCTCACTTATAGCTCACTGGCTGGCACGCCCCCAGAGGCCTTAAAGGGACAGAAACATTAACATACCGTATATACTCGAATATAAGTCGATCCGAGTATAAGTCGAGGTACCTATTTTTACCTGAAAAATTAGTAAAACATGATTGACTCGAGTATAAGTCGAGGGTAGAAATTATCTCTCACACATTAACCTCCATGAGACTCCAGATGTTTGGAAACTACAACTCCCAGCATGCTTTAGCTGCTGGGAGTTGTAGTTTCCAAACGTCTGCAGGACTAACCTGATTTGCTGCACAATGTTCTGCTCCCCCTCTCTATTTCTTCTTTGGTTACAGCTCATAAAATACATACACAAGCTCATATACCCCAATAAACAAAAAACATACATGTTACCCCACGGGATAAAGAAACCCCCATATTGCACAGCCTACAGGGACATATACAGGGCAATGCTATAATGGCAACTCTATCCAGATGAATTGGTGTTAAACCCATGCTAAAGAGAAGAGGACTTGCCTGTGTGCGAATCAAGGAATCCGGCTGCATCACTCAGCAATCCGGCTCTGCATACACTGTTCTAGTGCCGGGAAGTGAGACCGGCGCTGAATATTGACGCCAGAAGCGTGAAGAGTGAATGCGGAAGTGAGCTGAAGCCGGATAACTGCATTACAAAGACGAGTGACCCGAGTATAAGTCGAGGTTCGATTTTTAGGCTATTTTTATAGCCTAAAAACCTCGACTTATACTCGAGTATATACGGTACTTGTTGCTTTTTTTTTTTACATTTTCTTTTATGTTGATTTTTTATATATGTAACTTTATAAAAAAAAAGTAAATAAAAGGCGACAATCTCGGGCGATGACCGTAGTAAAATGGAATAGACAAGGACAATCTTTTAAAATTCCACGTTAGCCATCAATGAAATGTTTTTGTTTAAATGAACCTATATTTATTTGTAGATGAACTTCCCCTTTAATCGAAGCATTGCCACCCTGTCTCTAGCTGTAGACCCCCCTATTATGTGGTTGGAGGGTTAATTAATTTCAAACTAAGCTGATATTCTAGGTATTAGACTGTAATTCAGTCTGTTTCCTTGGATTTACTAGACAGTTGGTCCCATTGCAGCTGTTGGCCAACTTGATATGGAAAGAAATTCCGAGTCTCGGATAGTCCATTAGGACTCCATGTGTGATACAATGAGAAGGGACTAACACGGAATTCCGGATAAATTAACGTCACCTGCGTGGGATAAGGCATTTGGCTCTCTGAGACAACTGGGAATAATCCCCAACCTTGACATGAAAGGATGAAAACTACAGTCGCCACATGTGGATCCTGATAATCTCTTTAACATGACATTGGGATGGTAGGAGAGGGTCAGCAGAAGGAAGAATCATTTAAAGGCCAAATAAGACCAAACTGGTCAAAATGGGTCCTTTGGTCTATTATACTAATGTGTTTCTATAAGCTAGGGAAAGACAACCCAGCCTGCACTTGTCTGGTTCGTGGGGGATTCTGGGATATGTAGTCCAGGGATTTGAGGAGCAGACATTAGATAGTAGGACAGTAATAACTCACAGTTCTGATGGCAGAAGAAGATAATCCCGTTACCACACACATGAGGACCAACGCCGTGTTGGGTTTTCAATCTGTCCGGTGTACTGAGCCGATAATAATGGGAAAATCTGTTGCGAGTTCTGATCTCATTCTGAACTTGGTATCTACTGCATGGGGTAAGCAGTATGGTAGCAGCTATTTGAAGAGACGCTATTCGTTCCGCTTTTGCGCTTGCGTTTTTGTAATTTAACATTAGAAAAACGCGTCTGCTTAAAAAAATGGTGCACGCAAAACAAATGCGCAATTTCCGATTAAACCAAAATCGTGTTTGCAAACGCACAAGAAACGCCCTAAGGGTTGGAAATCAATAAAGGTCCAGCAAGTTCAATCCTCCCATCCAAAACCCGAATTCCCTCTATTTATTTTACTGTTTGATAATAAATATAATACCGTCCTTATACAGGAAACATTCATCTTTACCTTTATACAGGACTGTCGGTTATTATTTTATTATGAGAATATTTAGAATATATTCATAAAATATTACTAATTATCTTATATTTCTCTTTTCAGATCAACACACAACGAACTGGAAAAAAATAGGTAAGTACCACTTTAAATCATAGGAACTAGTATTGCACCTTCATTTATTCTGTATGTTCATATAGTCAGTTTGGAACTGTGGGTAACATTAGGAATTGTGGGTAGAGGTTAACCCGTGGGTTAAAGGAGCTTATTAATAAAAAGGTACTCTACATGGTCTCTATCACCCAAATCTCCAGTGATTAACCTTTAAAGTGCCTGTGCCTTTAACAGTGATTATTATAGGCATTAAAGGGATACAGTTATCTTTAAATTCCCCTTCCATAGGCACTAGGATTTACTTAAAGGTAATGTCATGGCTAGGCCCCACTTACGCGTTTTTTTAAGTGTTTGCGGCCGCAACAGCGCATGCGTTTTGGTTATAATGTAAATCGCGGGAACGCAAAAATCCCCGCGATTTCCCATGCGCATGCGATTGCATATCCATTTCCATTTTGGTAGCGTACGCGCAAACGGAAAACGCACAAGAATGAACGATTGCGAGCGCAATTTAGTGCGTTGTAGTGGAGCCATAGCCTTAACGGAAAGGATCTCTGAGACATCTCCTTGGGACAGTTGCTTGGAGACCACAAGGTCACAATGAATGTCATTTTAGGGTTTAGGGACCTTGACATGTGTAACATAACAGATAAAAGGATCAGGTCCCTTTAACACTCACCCTGGAAGGTGACAATGAGGCCTTTGAATTCTAATTTAAGATGCGAACTTGGTGCCTGTTTGGGTGATAAATCTCTGTCCGTTCCCTACGGTACAAAGCGATTTTACCCTTTTTATCGCGGCCGTCCTGTGTAATATAGAGTTTCGATTTAACCCTTAAATTTCTCATTCTAATATGTAATTAGTTACTGCTCATTAGCGCCAGGCAGTGGCGTAACTAGGAATCCCTGGCCCCTATCCGGGCTTCATCCAGTGGTTTTCTGGGAGGAGGCTATATCGGTCATAGGAAAACTAAGAAGATGGGGTCCCCCTGCTTCCCAAGGGCCCAGTACTGAGGAGCCTCTCTGCCCAGTGGGTGTTAACGTTTCCTTTTCATTGGTATTGAATTCTCTGTAAACCCTGTCACATCCCATTAAAGTTAATTCAAATGATTAACTCTTTCTTAACCTCTGCTCGGATCTCTAATAGTTCCAATAAGAGATTGTTGGTTGTTGTAGTTTAACTACAGACTGGAAAATCTAGACATGGCCCCTGTGTATTAAATGTATTGCACTAGATTATAGATTGTGGCCCCAGCTCCCCTGACCTTTTAATATTTATGGTTACATTGCCGACCCTTGCCGTACTGATTTTCTGTTTCTTGCATTGGTAGGAGGGCTCATCTGCGCTTATGTTTGGAACGGTTAAAAGATTTGATTCCTCTGGATCCAGACAGCACCAGACACACCACTCTGGGACTTCTTAACAAGGCAAAGCTGCATATCAAGGTAAGAAGAATAGTGGCGCCTCCTAGTGGAAACTTTTACCTGTAACGTTGCATTACAAAAGGTTATTACAGTCTTATAATTTTACATAGATATACCATACATATTGCTCCACATTCAATTCATGTTGTGATTAATGTCTGTCGTCTATTGTCAGATTATATTTACATTTAATCGGAACTTCAGAAAACACTTTACTCATTTTACCGATCGACTTTCCCAATCGTAATTACGATCTAATGTCACATAATAAGATTGGGAGAATGTCCAATTTTTTTCGGCCAATCAATGGAAACGTCGGATTGTATATAAAATCTAATGTATGGTCAGCTTGCAATCTAACCTGCATTGCATTACAAAGAGAATGTTACTCGACCCTAACCACAGGCTACAGGAATGAATTATAAAACCTGGGGGAAGATTTAAATGATTTATAAATAGTCTTTAGTTCTTTGTCCCAAGCACAATTCCCTCCCCCAGTTGCGTCTCTTGTCTTTGTCCCAGATTAGATAAGAGGCCAGGGATTGTGTTCTTTTCCAGGATTCCTTGATGTCCCTTCTTCCTTATAAGGCAGTTTGTGTCAGTCTTTAGGTTTGCTGTAATGGTAGACCAATTGTCAAGACACCCTGTTTCTTTTCTCCTTTCAGAAACTTGAAGACGGCGCCAAACGCAGCCAGCACCAGTTGGATGTATTGGAACGAGAGCACCGGTTCCTGAAAAGGAGATTGGAACAGCTGCAAGGTTGCACGGAGTCTGAAAGGATCCGATCGGACAGTGTGGGCTCAAACGCGTCTACGGACAGATCGGACTCCGACAGAGGTACAGGAATTAGTTTGTTGTTGCCATAAGATGTAAAAAGAACATACATTTATATATCTGTATTAATAATATTAAAACTACATACAGCACAGGAACATAAAGAATATTCTCGATGAAAGATGAAATTTTCATACATTGGGTTCTACTGACACGTTAATAAAGTCCATGTTCACCCTAGTAGTTTGACAGCTTTTAAGGGGAACTTAAGTCCCCAGACAACATTTTCCTAATAGACTGCTAAGGGAGTGGTCAGATTTTTGTAATAAGCAAGTCTTGGGATATGAACCTATAACCTCATGGGCTCTGTGTGTCTAAATGTAAAGCACTTGTACACATAGAAATATGTACATTTAAAAACACTGGGGAGAGACTTAGCCAGAGCCGCTATCCCTCGGGGGAAATCTACCACTGCAGATTTCATATCCATTTTGCAGTTGTCTCGAAGGGGATTTACTTACAGCGTTACTTTAACACCAGCTAACATGAAAAGTCTTGATGGTTTAAGCGCACAACGAATGTTGTTACGCCGGCTGTGGGGGTGTCCTGACCTCTCAGTAAATCTGCCCCTTTATCTTTTGCTATGAACACAATGAAAGCAAATTTTTTTTAAAAAGGCAGTAAAATCAGCTGACTATTTTGTATCATTCCTGGTAGGCTGTCTGCAATGCATGCTGGCTGGAAAATAAACTGCATGGTAATAAGCAAGTCTTATCGGGGACTTCCAAATTGATGTGACATCTGTAAAGATAATATTTGCATAGAGACAGTGAATAGTGGGGTCAGGGGGTGTCTCAAATAGCTACACATGCTCACAAGGCTCCTTGAAGTCTACAAGGACTGTGCAACATGAAAGCCTTCTTAGTTACAAAATCTACTAAAATGTACATTAATGCAACGGACTAGAGAAGGACAAACCCTTTCGGGGAGATTCAATATTAAAGGATCGATTACTTAAACTAGATTACGTCGGGCGTTGCATTGTGGGATCGTGCGATGGTAACACGTTCCGGATGAAAGACCTCGTACATAACCCCTTTACGTTTCGTGCTACGAGATAGCATTAAACTTAACCAAAGGGGGTTTGTATCCGTTGCACATCGCTATTTCCAAAACATTTACAAATGGCGCTGTGCCCTAAAACACAAGTAAAACGCAAGTTAACCTGATAATCGGCTTAACGTGGGTTTTACACGGATTGGACCCACATTGAATCCCCCGAAATAAGTTTAAAAAATATATATGTATAGTTCTTCTATAAGGTTAAATCAGGAAGAAATTCACAAGATATTTAATTTTTACGGCGCCCACACAGGGTCAATACACTTTCTATCGGGAAGTAGCGATCAAAATGCCCATCGCGCACCATCGATCTTCAGCAGAATGTACAGCCTAGTGTGTTCTATCTGGCTGGCTTTATTATCTTTATAAACCATATTATACTAGTATTCCTACTGATGGAGTTGGCCAGTCAGAGCTGATTGCTGATTGGTTGCTTTCTAGTGTAGCATTGTGCCCATCTGTTTAATTTGTTGACGTATTCAGCTCTGTAATTGTGAACCTGTGACCTTATGTAGGATTGTGTCTCTTTTGTTGCAGAGGAGATTGAAGTGGACGTTGAGAGCACAGAGTTTTCCCACTTGGAAGTCAGGAGCAGCAGTACGGCCAGCGTCAGTGACTTGGATGATCACAGTAGCATGCAGAGTCTGGGCAGTGATGAAGGCTACTCCAGTGCCAGCATCAAATTGGCTTTCAGCACCTAGATGGTAAATCCACGGACACCGATGGGCCAATGGCATTCTACACGGTCATAATTGGCAGCTGTCTCGGAGATCTATGTCCCCTCATGCGTTGGTTTGTCGGTGGGGATTTTCCTCTGCTTAAAGGGACCAAAATCTTTGTCTTTGACTCTCATTCACATCACCGTCCAGATGTTGGTTGTTGTAATCGATCTGCCGTGCCGAAGACTTGACCAAACAAGATGATGTCGTTGGGTTGGATATCGGCAGGATCCAATGGGAAATCTTGGTTTACCTTGGACGTCACTATCTAAATCTATTTGTTTTGCACTGACATTTAATGTCTGAAATCATCTAATGTTTACTGTGGCGCAGAGAGAGCGGATCAGCCTTCATAGAGGCACACGGTGCCATGTTACAGGTACGACCAGTGGCACAGGGCAGCGGGGCTCACTCTGCGGACCAATCCTTGCCTTCTCAAGGGCTGATATTAGAATGTTTGTTTTCCTGTGATCCACACAAGACTTTGGAAGTGTTTGATCAGTTGCACCCAATGAGCATACACCCTGCTCCTAGAGGATTCTGGGAGTTGTATTTCAGGCTGCTTATTGATGGACATTGGGAGAAATCCTGGCACAGTAGTTTCATATCTACCTACCCGCACTCCCTTAAATTATTTTTGCAGATGAAATTTTCAAAATGATGATTTTTTTACGTCAAGCAGATGGAATAAGATATATATATATAAATATATATGTGTGTGTAGGTGATTATGACACCCAGAAACTCCATGTCTACACCCAGGTGAAAATCTGGTGCCTTTAAAATCACTTTTATTTTTTAACTTATTTTAATATTTTGTCTATTTTAGTGGGGTTTTTTTTTCCTGCCATCCCATAATTCTCAGGGGGTGGGGCATTTTATCAGGGGTGGGGCATTTTAAGTGGGAGGAGTCTTGCTTAGCGCAGTTATTTTCTGGACTGGGGAGGGTTTTTTTCCCCCAAATAATTTTTTTATTGGTTCGATTTTCTTGCAGGTCTTATCAGAATGGGCAAGTTTACTTCTCTTTCTTAAAAATAAGTAGCTATAATGGAGAGGGAAATGTAGCATTTGAATGGAGATATCTGCTGGTGTTTTTTTGTTTTTTTTTTGTATGTGGCCATAAGGCTGGGTACACATGAACGGATTATTTGTCCCGTTGGGACACGATCGATCGGAATTTACCAACATGTCTGATCGTTCATTCGTCTGATTCAGGTCGGCCGCCCCACACCAGCAGATATTTTCGGCCGACCCAAAGTGGTGTGTACCCAGCCTTAGAGTTTGCAACTCTGTGTTAAAGGAATTGTCCAGTAGCACAAACACCCCCCCACCAGAGAGACTCACTCTAATTATGGAAACTGGGTGTTTAGCAACACGGTATGAGAGTGTGTACTGAACTGAATATACGTCCTGTGTCTGTTAGACTGATATATGTTCAACTTTGTAAGTTTGGTGCATTATGGGGCAGTTCCGTGCATACGCTGCCTCACTGTATGTGGTGAGAGCAGCTTTAAGATTTTTTTTTTTTTTTACCCCAGTGGGGACACGTTTTGCTTTCGACCCTTGACCATTTTGCTGCTGCTTCTTTTCCAGAGATCCGAGGGTTAAATAAGGGGGTTTCAGGTCGCCTGTCTCTGGCTAAACTGCTTTCCTAGTGCACCAAGTGCCAAGATGTCAGTTGTGTCTGTCCCAGCAGTAGGCACAGTCGGTTCTATAAACTGTGACCCAACGGGACAAATTTAGAAACCTGCAGTATCGGAAAATTCCATAGCGCTGGTTATCGTAAAAGTACATCCACGGCCGTACAGTACCAAGCCGTAGGTTTGGTAATTTAAAGGAGCTCGTAAATGTACGATAAACATCAGGCGCAAGGGCACGGCCACACTGCAACGCATACGATTCCATGTGCGATTTTGTTGCGTTTGCACGTGCTTTTTTTATTGACTATTGAAAAACGCATGTGATTGCGATTTAAAATGCGGAACGCAAATCGCAACGCGCCTTGATAAATATGGCCCTTGTAACTGGCTGTCTTCATGCTACCGGAATCCAGTTTGGCAGCTTCCTATAAACTAAAGCTAAATATAAATGACCCTGAATGCACATTTTTTTTTAACGCGGTGTGTCCCCTGGCCTCCCAGTATAATACGGAGCCTTTTGACTTGATTCTGTTTAACATAATCTATAGAACAGATGAGGCCTTAAAACTCAGATCAGGGTGAATGGCGTCCACTACCAACCTGCTTTGTTTTTATTTCTAGGAAACTTTAAGTTACATTCATATGCTTGCAGAATGCTGGGGGTTGTTGTTTTCAAAACATTGAAACCAAAAGACAGACGCCTGTATCCTTTTGCTTAGCTAATTGTTTAAAGGGGAAGTTAACATGTAGCCATAAAATGCAGCACCTGAACATTGGTAAATAAAGCATATTTGCACTCATACTACATTATTGGTGCTCTTAAGGGGCCAGCCCCTGTAATCGGACCTTGTCATTCGTACCTCTGAGTTAGGCAGGGTCAGAAGGACTCTGTAGCCAAAACATTAAATATTCATAAATTAATAAATAGCAATTCAATTAAAAACCAGCTGCAGATGTGCTTTATTTAAATGTCTGACTTTCTATTTAATGGTGCACTTCCACTTTAAGATTTCTACTGCTGTGGGGTTTTCAATATATTCAGATTAAGGTGCTTACGTGTAGGAACCTATTTCATCCCCTTCAACATCCCCCTTTTAATGCGTATTGCCCCTTTAATAGTTTACACTTATAGAAACAATATGTACAGAGCTGCAGGATGATGATGATAATGAAGCGAACCTGATCTTAGCACAGCTCTGTGCAATGTATTTCTCTATAGTGTCCCTATTTAAAGGGGAAGGTTGGAGGGTAGGTACTTATCAAAATAACATAGTACAGAGCTGCAGGAGGATGATAATGTAGTGAACCTGATCTTAGCACAGCTCTGTGCAATGTGTTTCTCTATACTGTCCCGATTTAAAGGGGAAGGCAGCTGTACATTACCCACACTGCACTATTTTACAACTGCTTTGATGTGATATCACAAATATGCCATATGCTTTATTAATATGCCCTGTAATTTGCAATGAACCTCACCTGCTCTCTCCTATATCTCACTGGGTTTAACTCTTTCCTTTCCTGCATTAATTCAAGGCACTGTTGATCTAGTGGAAATCCAATTTATAGTAATAACCAGGTAGACTGGTTGCAACTAGGAGAATGGCAACTCGTTACAATTGAAGTTTACTAGCTGTGTATTGGATTGAATGCTGGATTAGAAAAAGGTTAATGAATCAGTTTGTCCTTTTAAATGCATCATTTTAGATGTAGAAATTAAAAGCAAAACCTCCCACTCATATCCGTCAGTACAACTACCAGCATCCTTTTTTGGTGTTGCTTTCCTAGGCTAGACAGGATGTATAGGCCCAGACAGAATGACTAACCAGCTGTTGTTGAAGTGATTTTGTTGCGGGCCTTGCTGGGAGTTGGAAGATCATTTTTGAAGACTGCACCATTATCCAACATACATTTTAACATTAAAGCCATTGCTACCTTAAATAATTATTTAAAATGAGTTAATTTAATTTACCCTTATTGCTAATATAACATTATAGAATTTCCTAAGTTATTGATGGTGTCACTGTTTTGTTTTACGCCTTGTAGTTTATTTTTTATGTTTAATGTATTCAGAAAACTGGTGCAACGTTGAAACAGATCAAATAAAACAAATCAAAAAGAAATTGCCTGTCCCCAACGTTCCTCTCTTAATACCAAACTGGGGTCTCTGTTTAAAGGGTAAGTCCGCTCCACTGCTAAAACCTAACCTATTCGGTATAAACCGAGGTTTTCAGGCTTTAAAAAAAGCCTGAAAATCTAACCTCGGTTTATACTCGAGTCAGCCTATCTCCTACCTTGTCCGCCGGCCGTGCGATCCGCATCCTCGCTCCACAGCCTCTGCGCATCCGGATGATGTTACTACCTGCTCGCAAAGTGAGAGGCGCCGGGTAGTGACATCATCCGGATGCGCAGAGGCTGTGGAGCGAGGATCGGACCGCGCGACCGGGACAAGTAGGGAAACTTTTACTTGCACAGGGAATTGGAAAATACTTACAAATAAGAGTAAACCTTATTTGTGCATACCCCTATTTGCCACTTAAGATGTTTGAAAACCAACTCCCAGCTTGCTTTATTGCTGGGAGTTGTAGTTTTCAAACATCTTAAGTGGCAATACTTGCAATAGGGTAAATCCTCCTATATTTGTGCATCAGTATGCACAAATAAAGAAGGTTTTACTCTTATATGTAAGTATTGCAACTTAAGATGTTTGAAAACTACAACTCCCAGCAATAAAGCATGCTGGGAGTTGTAGTTTCCAAACATCTTTAGTGGCAAATACTACCCCCTCGGTTTATACTCGAGTCAATGTGATTTCCTTTTTTTACCTAACTAGGTACCTAGGTTTATACTCGGGACGGTTTATACTCGAGTATATACGGTACTCCAAACTTTTTTCAGTTTAATTGAAGATCGGAAGTAAAGGACTATGTCTTACCTAGCAAAATATAAAGTAGAGGAGCACACAACTTTAGTGAAAACTTCTTTATTTTAGTGCAAAAACAGGAGGAAGCGGCCTAGTGTCCCGAAACGTTGTATGCGGTTTTTGCACTAAAATAAAGAAGTTTTCACTAAAGTAGTGTGCTCCTCTACTTTATACCTTGCTTGGTTTATGGAGCCCTGGAAGTAGGGGGCTGAGAGGATTGCACCTACCTACTTGTCTGGCCAACCAGCCAACAGCAGTGTGCCACAGTACAGTTGGATCTTTTTGGAACTGTCTTACCTACCAGTCTTTTATTACACAGCCAGGAGAGTGGAGATATTATTGGGGATATGGGGTGGCAGAGTACACAAGGGATTGTATTCCCTGGTCGAGGTAGGGATCTTCGTGACTTTGACAGGGGTACTGTATATTTTGTGAGGAGAGTGGAGATGCCCTTTAAGGCAATGTAAAAGAGAGAGCTCATGCAGTTTCCAGGTTTCAAGTACCAGAAACCTTTATGGACCGGGGGGGGGGGGGGTGTGTGTTTAAATTTAGTCGTGGGGGTGGATATGCTCTCGGGTTCCTCCCATTCATGAACATACAACCTCATAGACTGACTAAGGAGGAGCCACAGAGAAGTTGATTGCGTATTGAGTGTAGGTTATAGAGACCCCAAAATTGACTGTATTGGGCAACAATCCAACATCATAACAATATTAAGTGATCCGCCTGGTCAGATCTCAATGTCTCGTTCTCCCACATTGCAGGAGATCTCGGGATCGCTCCCTTCCCATTTAAACAGAGGAACTGCTCGTCAGTCTTAACATTCTAAAGCCTCATACACATGTGCAATTGCGGGGACCAATCCGTGTATGGGAACTTTGTCGGCCAAAACAGCCCAGCGGTCAGGGCTCGTTGACCCATTCGCCAGACAGATCATCAACCACCCCTTAACCAAATGCTCCATACACAGAATAGTCGGCCAAAACTGATGTGCATATACATCGTATCAGCCCCGCGACATATGAACCTTCACACAGACACATGCTAACCAGGTATAGACAAACTAATACAAGGTCCCAATGTGGGATCTTTAACAAAGGGTAACTAATGTTAACAGAAGAGAATGGTCAGTGAACAAGAAAACCACTCCCATGTAAGGGCACTCAGGTTAGAGAGCTCCGTATTTAAGGGATAACGCGCCCTTTCCAGTGTAACGTAAGGTTATTACATCACCGAGATCCCTGACCATATATTACACAACCCTGAGGTGACCTGATATCCTTGTAATGTTAAGGGGAGCAAAGTGAGTTCCAATTGGACAAATTCCAAAACGCTGGCAGAGAGAGCTCAGCACTTCCAGACAGACTTTTACACCATTTTTGCTCTGCAAATCCAGGCAGCCTTTACAGCTACACTAGTGGGTGTTGTGTTACAGTCTTGGGTCGGTACACAGCTTCAATTGACAATCTGCGACAGACACAGAGTATAATATAATATAAAAAGAATATTCTGACATGAGCCATTCCAAGTGCATCGTGTGTGGGTTCTGCCTAGTTCTTCATATGTACCCCATGTAAAACACGTGTAAAGTGACACTGAATCCCAAACAGAACCTTACTGACCAATCTCTCCTGCACCCCTATTATAAATTTCACCATTCATGGCTGTAATCGGATCTGGGGTGACTTGTAAAACATTTTATTTCATAGAAAGTTCCATACAAAACAAATTCACATTTATCATTAACACAAAAAAAAAAAAACTAAAATCCTCAGGACACCAGATACCCAGACACTGCTTGGCACGTATTCAGGGTGCCATGTTTATCATCTGTATGGCACAGACTGTACCCTGCTCTTCCTAGAAACTCAACTCTTTCTTACTCACGAGATTAGATTCTACAGTTGAACACGAATGAGGCTCCAAAGCATGAAAACGAATTTGTGTTTAAAAAAAGTTGATTATTATGGACAAGGTCCAGTTTTTACACTAACTTAAAGGAGCACGCTACAGCACTGGGCTTTAATTTACTGGGTCACAGGATAAGCCCATTGCAGTACACATGGAAGCTACCATACCACTTTCCAAAGCATTTTCCATAGTACCCTGTGTTAGGCAGACCATGCTTTACTCAAAGTAAAAGGTACACGATCTCTGAACGAGCGGCTGTTTCGGACGATAAAGTGCCCACAAGCGGGCCGATTACCTTAACAATGCCTGTAAACCGCTTAATTATAGATAAGCCTCAGCCTCTCGCATAAATTACACGTAACTGTTTATACTTTGTTGATTTTTTTGCCCATTCTCCCATTGACCTGGTTTCCTCCAGTCGGAAGTGAATACAACTCCTGTATGAAAACGAATCCTTAACCCTTAACTGTTGACAGACAGGTGGGTACACACTGTAACAGTCTGACATCTTTGACAGATGGAAGAGTACACAGTCAGTATAGGGAGAATGTCTGTTCCCTACGATCATGGTCAACTCTCTATACCTTCGAACAGGGAGCCGACTGTGAACAGGGAAAGTTTTTGTCCGAAACATCCATTCCAGATGACGATGCTAAACATTTGTCATTTCGTCCATGCATGCTTTACCTATCAGTACCGATGGGATTGGCCCTTTATCGGGAATGTGTGTCACCAGCTTTAACTGGGCAGATGACAGATTTCAGTTCCAACAAATGACAACTTGCCTACATTGGCTGTAATACTTTTCACTGCTATCCCTTTAAATACAGTAAATAAATGGCATTTCAACAACAGCTGGAAAACAATGAGGAGGATCAAAATGGCGAAGGAAGCAGAAGAGTTGGGTTCTTTAAGTGCAGTCTTAAAGGGATACCAACAGTCCAATTAATGTTATAGAAGCAGTAGGGCATGACCACTCTTCAAATAAACCGGTCCCTTGTCAAGTTACCTGGATATGAGAATTCTGGGAGTTTTAATTTTCAAAACATCTGGGGTTAAAAGTGAAAATCTTGCAGTTCTCACTGACCCGAAATATTGGGTAAACAAACTGACATGACGGGGATCTCCAATATTAAATCGAGTCCATTTACAGAAATAATTAACACAAAGGAAGGTCGGAGAAAACAAACCTAGCTTTAGAAATCAACCACACTTTTTATGTACAAAAATGATATATATATACATGTCACATCAGACTAGGCCTTTATCTTCAACTAATACACTTACAGTTCCCCAAAATTACAGCTTTATATGAGGACTAGAAACCAGCAGGTTGAGAATGTTTCACACGCACAAAAGGTGCCTGCACAATGGTAACCGGAGATTAAAGGACAACGATACGGACTTAAAAATCCCACTATAATACAGAATAAAATAAAACTAACCCCCCCAGGTTTTGCAGGACCCAGAGCAGTTATTTCCATGTTACAGACCCTCAAGTTTCAGTACAAGATTCAGTAGTTTGTAAAAATTTGTATAAATGTCCTTGTGAATGTTTAACCCCTTCCACTCAAATGCAACACTGTCACATCCAAATCTTGCTAAATAAAGTTACAGATGTTAAAAACACTGGGTATCCAGCACTGCACGCCACATGGTGCCAATTTATTCCACCCCTACCACTGGACTGCGTTGTGTGTGAATGACCATTCTCTATTCCCCTATACAAAACACCCAGTATGCTTTACTATTCCTCATATAACAGCAAATAATTTAGTATTTAGAAAAATATAATGATAAAATGTTAAGCCCCAGCAAAGTCGAAAAACCAGTCCCTTCCATTACTGGGGCATGAGATGTCGGACGTTGTATTTGGAAGTGTCTTGGTACTGAGTCATTGGCTTGTCTGCAATTCCACACGTCCCCACGCCAACCTTGCCTGTGACACTCTCAGGAGAGGCAAAAATACTCCTCTTGACCTAAATCAAGGACAGGAAGGAAAGGGAGACAGATTGTTCTGTTCAATGTTTAACGTGCATTGGCTCATCCGACAGCTAGAAAAACAAAACAAATGAAGAGCAAAAAGAATACCGTATATACTCGAGTATAAGCCGAGGTTTTCAGGCTTTAAAAATAGCCTTAAAACCCAACCTTGGCTTATACTCGGGTCGGCTTATACTGGAGTATATACGGTACAAGTATTTCCCAAAACTAAAATAAACTAGCAGCCGCCATCACTTGGACAGATAATTCAACTTTAATGTTATTGGGTCAGTCTCTGGAAAAGCTATGCTACAGAGATGGAACTCAATGCTTTCTTATAAGATCAACACATTCATTTACCATTCATGGAACCATTTCTCTAGCCTCTGGGAATTGCCTTGTTTTTATTCTGTGACAGGAAGTGCTAGTTCCAAATAAACCTATGGCTAGTTAAGGGAAGTTCTGTACTATACAGGAAGTTAACTTGTTATATATAAAAGTGGGTTTACTTCTTCTGCCCTTTACTGGACTACAGATCTCCACATCCTATTCTAGTAACCCACATTTGGTTAATGTGCAACTACAGCTCTGTACATAAAGCAGACAGGGAGGGGGAAACATACCTGCCCTTTCTTGTTCTTGGAATAGGCTTTATTATTGAACTGCTGCCATTTAGTTTTCTGATCTTCCCTCTCCTGTTCCAGCTCCTTGATCCTCTGGGCTTTCTTCAATGCTTTCTTTTTCTTGTATTCTCTCTGCTGGGCGATCATCTCTTTCCTGTAAAAATAAACATGGCAAATAGAGAATCCGGACCCAGATCAGCCATAGAATGTCCCTAGAATTTACTGTGTTAACGATCAATCAAATCGGCAATGCCTCATCCAGTACTCCACCTCCTCTCTTCCTAATATTGGTCTACGGCTTTACTAGGCCTCCTTGGTTACTTGTACCCATTGCTATGTATAGAGATATTATAGTCATTCCTTCGGACAAAGTTGTATTGTAGGCCATCTAGTGGTAACAGCTAAAAATTGCAGATAAACAAGCAGACAAAGGAGACAAAATGAAGCTCATAAATCCCCTCTATCATGTGACAATGCCAAAGCTCCCTGCTTTACATCATGGGCAAACAAATCCCACCAATCAAAGCTTAGTTTGGATCCTTTGTTCGTTCAGCATTTATCACCAGTCAAGCCAGGACGCAGGACTGTTGGTCGCGCCAAAAGTAGAGGTGGCTAACAGTTCACCGTGACCAAGTGTGCGGTAAATATAGGACCACATGATTGCCAGTGGTTTAAGCGACCAATCCATTCGTCCGAATTAACGGTCAGACGTCTGTCGCGGCTGCACAAGGAACCCATTCAATATCTTGCCCAGATACACTGAAATGTCGGTCAGCCAAAATATTGGATGGTGTGTACTCCGCTTAATGCAAAGGCAGCGACTTGCTATCTTGTCCGTGTCTTTGTAAGAAGGGTGGATTTTGTGACATGATTATTAGCAACTATCAGTGCAAAGTGTCACTAATGTTCATCCCATTATTAAATTCACGTTTGTTGCTGGAATCTACAACAAAAGGGACACTTTCCAGTACTGACGTACAAAGGAAACTCACTGCACTTTAACACAACCAACTGAAAATACAATTCTGAAGTTCAGCCTGCGAGATCCCAGTAAAAACCAAATGAAACATTATGGACGACATACTTTGACATAGGATGACTTCCACTGTCTTCCTTGGCCTTTCTCCCCTCCTCTAATTGCTTCAGATTAAGCAGAGACGTGACTTCCGCGTTCCCATAGCCCATGAAGGTGATAGCCGCTGTCCCGTTGTCCTCATCTATCTCCTCGATCTCTGCCTCGTACCACCTGTAAAGATATCATGGCTGTAAGCATGTGAGTAATGGCAAAAAAACCATTGAAATCCTATAGCCTGGCATACAGCTACAGAAGACTCTAAACCATTTGTAAATGTTTGCTTATTTACTCCCAGGTCCCACACGCTAGATGGCTCTATGTGCGTTTTCTGCATACAGGCTACAAACTAACTTTAGCGGTCACACTACTCAATTACAATTGGACAGGGCCTGGAATTAGGACAGTTCCTTTATTTTTCCTTTATTTAGACACTTCCGCATCAGGGAAATCCCTTTCTGACTATTAATAGGACTCCCTATTTTTATCCTAGGCCAGACAATTCCAGGAACAGAGATAGAAATGTCTGATCTTCCCCACTGTGTCCCATCAGTTTCTTACTTTGCCTGGATACTTTCTATGTCAAATGAAATCCCAAAATGTGGGCAGCAGATTCAACACAACTTAAAAATGGAAATATTGCCTCAGTTGTTCAGACATAACTGTTCAAGGAAACTAAAGTTTTAACCCCCTCTCTTGGTTGTACCCAGACAGGGAAACTTTGTAGAAAGTTCATACAGGAATTAAAAATTAAATAAATGTTATCTTTACAAATGCAGGTTCAGTTTGACTGCTGCCTCTTTACATAGTGGGCAATACAGCCAAAGAGAATGCACGCTTTTACAGGATGTAATTTCTCATTGGTTGATTGGTGGTGGTGGGGGGTTAACCCTTTACCTTCCATTGTGTCTAAAGTTAACATATACATTTAGCCTATCCCAATACTTCAGACGGCCATTAAGCAATCCTTATTTTTCAGAGGGTCTGCTGTTGTGAGAGAGAGGGTGGCACAGAGGGAAAAGCTTATATTTATTTTCCTTAATCTATCTAGCAATATCCTTGTGCATAAATAAATGGTTCCATAGTACTGACTTCCTGTATGCAGGAGCCCTAATAATGTCCATTACTGTCCGACTGCTTGTCTTGCCCACTGGGTGACCAGTAGTTCAGTAGCAGAGCAGGTTAAAAAATTACCCAATGCAATGGTGTAGGATTTATTATTAGGAACATTGCAATGAAGTTTGCATCCGGGAAAGAAAAAAGTACCATGGCTGGACCTAGTGGTATGTGCAACATAAAGAATGAAAATATAAATGTTTTTTTCCCCACAGAACATATTGTTCCTGACAACATTTGCCTTTGAAAATGATCCTACCTTAAATGTGAGATATAGGAACTCCCAGGGCAATTTGGAACAGAAATAATTCTATACATTCTCAATTACATTTATTTTTGAAGTACTAAAAGACACTTAAGTCTCAATCCATTCCATATTCCATATTAACATTCCATGTCATATACCCTTAACAATTCCTATAAAACACCTATAATATATGTTGTAAAAAGGCACACTTCCTGTTTTCACCAGCTTGGAGCCATGTGACCAGCCATTATATAGCAGGCAATAGGGTAGCATCTGTTGTGGGCTCGGACAGCTGTGATGTGAAAAGACACACAAACAGCTACAAAGATAATAAGGGGGGTTCATTTTATTTTATTCTAAATTATAGTGGCATTTTAATTCTTGGTATATATTTCTGTTAGACCAATAACTGTCAAAATGCAGAACTAAACTTCAAGTCCAGTTAACGTAACTGAATACCACAGATAAGGACTGTCAGAATATTTCAAATGCAAGCAATGATTTTACAGGACACCCAGCAGCTTTGTTTAATTACACACTCACTACACAACCCCAGTCAGCCTTACCATATCACCAAATAGGCCATGATACCAAAAAACGCTCACTGAACTTACTGTCCATCGTCACTCCAGACTGACATACACCTGTCGCCAACCTTCCATGAAACGTTACCGCTGGTAGACTCTATATCATCTGAATTTTCGGTTGTCTCGGAGGGTTGTGAGGAAAGGAGATCTTTGGTTAATTCTATAACGTCCTGGAAATAAAACATAAAGGAGGACAGGAAATACTGAGGATTTATCTTATCTGACAATATAGAAAAATATACAGTTGAGGGACTGACTTTCAACAACGAAATGAATGGGAAAGGGTATGAAATGTGTCAGGAATGTCAGGAGGTATGGAAGATAGTGCCATGGACCTTTTCAGGCTCATTGGTAACCCCACTAAAACATACCTGCAAGTCTTTTTTGAGCTTTAGTAAATCTTCATTCTCTCCATTGGCGGTTAGGGCGGATTCAACCTGTTGCAGTTGGGCTTTGTACCCAGCGAGTTGTTTTGCTAACTCTTCTGCCATCTGTAGGAAATAACCAACACAAATCAAACATCTAAAAAAACAAACTGGCTTTGTACAGAGTTAAATTTAAAGCAGACAAGCAAGTCCATTCCATGTCAATCATTAACATGCACTGTTTATCTAACACAGAGACACTATTTTAGAAAGAAAACACTTTATTCTGGGGCCTCTAGTATTAATTACTTGGCGAGTGACCCACAAGCCATTGTGCCAGTTGTCAGGTTGACCAGACATGTTTATAGAAAGTTCAGCATTTCACCCCACAAATGCAAAATTCTAGATCCCCCCCCCCAAAAAAAAACGTCGACAGTATCGGGGCTTTATTGGTACTGTGTATATCTTTGTTTTCTGAACGAGCGCGCATGTGCAAAGGAGGCAGCTAGGGGAATAATATTAATAGGTTATTCGCTGTGATGTCACCTGTCCTATCCATGATTGAAAGCTGCTAACTGGAAGAAGCAGGAAGAATCAGCATTGCAGGTTAGTCTTACATCTCTCCAATTTCTAACTATTGCAATTTGGGAATTTACATACATACAATTTCTTAATTTATCTTTAGTAAACATCTTTAGCAGTAAAGATTACTCACTTCGCCTGGTGACATCCTTTAGCTCGTTTAAATCTAAACTGTACCTAGCTTAACAATCATTAATAGTGCTGGTTTTCAGAAAGGTAGGATAACACACACTATCATTGAAAGATGACAGATGATCTGCAAGATCCTGTCTGTCATCTTTCAAAGATCTGCATACACACAGTCCTGAGCGTTCTCCCTATGAACATCATATGAACATCATAGGGAGAACGCTCTGGAGTGTGTGTTTCCCCCGGCCGACTCCTCTATAGGGAGACTAGCGTGGCCGACGGAAATGTTTGGTCTTTCCCGAACGAGCTTGTTCGGCGGCCGCGCACTTGTTCGGGAACCGAAGATACACAGAGTACCGATAAATCCCCGATACTGTCGGATCTGATGGTATCAGGTCTTTATCATTACTGTGTGTACCCAGCTTTAGCTGTCTGAGCACTTTATCCCTTCCCCCACTTGTACCTGTATGTTGTCCCTCCCACTTAGATTGTAAGCTTTTCAGGGCAGGGATCTCTTTTCCAATATGTCAACGCACACCTCATTTAATTATAGATATGTATATATGTATTCTTAAAGGGCAAGTCCAGCCCCAAAATGAAAACTTACATACAGGTAACTCACCCCCCAAAACCCTAAACGGTAATAGTTTGAAATGTGAAAGGTGTAAGTCTAACCTGAAATCCTGCACAATGTCCTGTTTCCCTGTTTCTGCTTCCTGGTTCTTCCAGTTAGTAACTGTCAGTTATGGATTTGACAGTTGACATCACAGCCAATGACTGAATGTTAATCCCCTGTCTCCCTCTTCTGAGCATGCCCAGGCTCAGTACAGGCTCAGTACAGGTTTCTAAATGGCTCAGTTTCCATGAGGCGTCCAGAAGCATAGCAGGCATACAGTAATGAATTCATAGCACAAACTATGATATATGAACATATTATAAAGAGGCCATTCCTTCTAAAAGATGTTCTTATGTGGGTGGAGTTGTCCTTTAACTTAAAACTTCACTAAAGTCAATTTAATTTATCTGTATAAAGGCTTGCACTTATTCCCTTGTTTGTATAATCTGTATTGTTATAATGTACAGCGCTGTGTCCCCAAGTGGCGCTATATAAATAAACATATACATACATACTGTATAATCTGTATTGTTATAATGTACAGCGCTGGGGCCCAAGTGGGGATATATAAAGAAACAGTATACAGACATACTGTAATATCTGTATTGTTATAATGTACAGCGCTGTGTCCCCAAGTGGCGCTATATAAATAACATATACATACATACTGTATAATCTGTATTGTTATAATGTACAGCGCTGTGTCCAAGTGGCGCTATATAAATAAACATATACATACATACTGTATACATCTGTATTGTTATAATGTACAGCGCTGTGTCCCAAGTGGCGCTATATAAATAAACATATACATATACTGTATAATCTGTATTGTTATAATGTACAGCGCTGTGTACCCAAGTGGCGCTATATAAATAACATATACATACATACTGTATAATCTGTATTGTTATAATTGTACAGCGCTGTGTCACCCAAGTGGCGCTATATAAATAAACAAACATATACATACTGTATAATCTGTATTGTTATTAATGTACAGCGCTGTGTACCCAAGTGACGCTATATATAAAACATATACATACATACTGTATAATCTGTATTGTATAATGTACAGCGCTGTGTCCCCAAGTGGCCTATTAAATAAAAATACACAACATACTGTATAATCTGTATTGTTATAATGTACAGTGCTGTGTCCCCAAGTGGCGCTATATAAACAATATTACATACTGTATAATCTGTATTGTTATAATGTACAGCGCTGTGTCCCCAAGTGTGCCTATAAATACATATACAACAGTACGTGCGCTGTGTGGTCCCCAATGGCGCTATATAATAAACATATACGACATACGTAGCAATCTGTAGTAGTAAATGTACAGCGCTGCGTACCCAAGTGGCGCGCTATATAAATAAACATACGTCATACTGTATAATCTGTATTGTTATAATGACAGCGCTGCGTACCCAAGTGGCGCTATATAAATAAACATATACGTACATACAGTATAATCCTTTTGTTATAAATGTACAGCGCTGTGTCCCCAAGTGGCGCTATATAAATATATACATACCTGTATAATCTGTATTGTATAATGTACAGCTCTGTGTCCCAAGTGGCGCTATATAAATAAACATATACATACATACTGTATAATCTGTATTGTTATAATGTACAGCGCTGTGTCCCCAAGTGGCGCTATATAAATAAACATATACATACTGTATAATCTGTATTGTTATAATGTACAGCGCTGTGTCCCAAGTGGCGCTATATAAATAAACATATACATACATACTGTATAATCTGTATTGTTATAATGTACAGCGCTGTGTCCCCAAGTGGCACTATATAAATAAACATATACACACATACTGTATAATCTTTATTGTTATAATGTAGAGCGCTGTGTCCCCAAGTGCGCTATATAAATAAACATATACACAATACTGTATAATCTGTATTGTTATAATGTACATCGCTGTGTCCCCAAGTGTCGCTAATAATATAAACATATATACATACTGTATAATCTGTACTGTTATAATGTACAGCGCTGTGCCCCAAGTGTCGCTATATAAATAAACATATACATACATACTGTGTAATCTGTATTGTTAATGTACAGCGCTGTGTACCCAAGTGGCGCTATATAAATAAACTATACATACATACTGTATAATCTGTATTGTTATAATGTACAGCGCTGTGTACCCAAGTGGCGCTATATAAATAAACATATACATACATACTGTAAATCTGTATTGTTATAATGTACGGCGCTGTGTACCCAAGTGGCGCTATATATAAATAACATATACATACATACTGTATAATCTGTATTGTTATATGTACAGTGCGTGTACCCAAGTGGCGCTATATAATAAACATATACATACATACTGTATAATCTGTATTGTTATAATGTACAGCGCTGTGTACCCAATGTGGCTATAAATAAACATATACATACATACTGTATAATCTGTATTGTTATAATGTACAGCGCTGCATCCCCAAGGCGCTATATAAATAAACATATACATACATACTGTATAATCTATATTGTTATAATGTACAGCGCTGTGTCCCAAGTGGTGCTATATAAATAAACATATACATACATACTGTATAATCTGTATTGTTATAATGTACAGCGCTGTGTACCCAAGTGTCTCTATTTGATTGCTATTTTGATTGCTATTTGATCGCTTATTTCCAATTTGACGAGCTGCACATAAAGGGGTCAACTTTACAGTGATTTCATTGGAAGATTGTAAAGGACAGATTGATTGAACAGAATCTAAAGCTGGCCATACACGTATGGGGGGGGGGGGGATAATAACATGGGGTGGGGGAGGAAACATATAAACATGGGGGGGATACAAACATTAATAACATGGTGGGGGATAACAACATTAATAACATGGGGGGGATAACAACATTAATAACATGGGGGGGGATAACAACATTAATAACATGGGGGGTGATAAACAACATTAATAACATGGGGGGATAACAACATTAATAACATGGTGGGGATAATACATGTGGGGATAACAACATGGGGGGGATAACAACATTAATAACATGGGAACAGGGGGGATAATTACATGGGAGGGATAATAACATTAATAACGGGATAAAAGGGGGGATAACAACATTAATAAAATGGGAACATGGGGGGATAATTACATGGAGGGATAATAACATTAATACATTTGGGGGGATAATAACATGTGGGGATAACAACATTAATACATGGGAACATGGGGGCTAATCCTGAGGGATATACATTAATAACATGGGGGGATAATATGGGGGAGATACCATGTGGGGATAATAACATGGATAGGATAAAACAGGGGGTAACAACATTAATAACATGGGGGGATAATATGGGGGAGATAATAACATGGTGGAGACAATACTGGGGATAATAACATGGTAAGAGAATAACTGTGAGACAATAACATGGGGATAATAACATGGGGAGATAACATGGTAGGGGTAATAACATGGGTAGGGTTAATAACATGGGTAGGGTAATAACAGGTAGGGGTATAATGGGTAGGGGTAATAACATGGTGTGGATAATAACATGGTGTGGATAATAACATGGTAGGGATAATAACATGGGTAGGGATAATAACAGGGGGGTAATAACATGGCGGGATTGGGGATAATAACAGGCGGGTGGGATAATAACATGGTGGGGATAATAACATGTGGGGTAATAAAATGGTGGGGTAATACATGGGGATAACATGGTGGAGATAATACATGGGGGGATAATAACATGGGGGGATAACATTAATAACATGGAAACATGGGGGGATAATTACATGGGAGGATAATAACATTAATAACATGTGGGGATAATATGGGGGGATAACATGTGGGATAACAACATGGGGGATAACAACATTAATAACATGGGAACATGGGGGATAATTACATGGGAGGGATAAACATGGGGGGAACAACATGGGGGAGATACCAACATGGGGAGTAACAACATGGGGGAGATAAAACATGGGGGGATAACAACATGGGTGGGTAATAACATGGTGGAGATATAACATGGGGGGATAATAACACGGGGATAACATTAATAACATGGAAACATGGGGATAATTACAGGAGGAGGAATAATAACATTAATAACATGGTGGGGATAATATGGGGGAGATAACATGTGGGATAACAACATGGGGGGATAACAACATTAATAACATGGGAACATGGGGGGATAATTACATGGGAAGGGATAACAACATGGGGGAGATAACAACATGGGGGAGGGGGGATAAAACAACTGGGGGGGATAACAACATGGGGGGGGATAAACATGGGGGGGGGATAACAACATGGGGGGGAGAAAACAACATGGGGGGGATAACAACAGGGGGGGATAACAACATGGGGGGGATAACAACATGGGGGGGGATAACAACATGGGGGGGGATAAACAACTCCATGGGGGGGGGGGGGGGGGGGGGGGATGCTTGGGGGGGGGGGGGGGAGACAACATGGGATAACATGGGGGTGGGGATGATTGGGGGGGTAGGGACATGATGGGGAGTACCGAACGTGGGCTGGGGATAACAAGGATGGGGGGGGGGGGATGGGGGGATAACGGGAGGGGGGGATAAGGCGATTGGGGTGGGGGATGAGGATGGGGGGTGGGGATGGTGGGGGGATGGGGGGGATGGGGGGGTGGGGGGGGGTGAGGGGGATGGGTGATGGGGTGGGGGTGGGGGGATAACGGGGGGGTGGATGCCGGGATATGGGGGGGGATGGGGTGTGGTGGAATATGGATGGGGGGGAGGGGGATTGGGATGGCGCATGGGATAACGGGGGGGGGATGGGAGATGGGGGGGGATAAAGGGGATGGGATGGCATAAAATTGGGGCGTGTGATGGGGGATACAAACATGGGGGGGATAAAATAAGATATAGGGCTCACATGGGGATGATAGCAGGGGAGTCACAACATGGGGAGATAACATGGGTGGTAACAACAATGGAGGAGATAACAACATGGGGGAGACCACATGGGGGGATAGCATGGGGGGCACAACCCACACGGGGGGGGGGATGAACATGATGGGGGGAGATATGGAGGGGATAACACATGGGGGAGATAACAACTGTGGAGAGGGGATGGGAGGGAGGGATGAGGTGGAACAACATGGGAGGGGATGGATGGGATGGGAGATAAAATGGAGGGGAGATACAACGATGGGGGAGTACCAACATGGGGTGGGGGATGTGGGGGGCGATAAACACCAGGGATGGGATTGATAACAGGGGATGATGGGGGGGCACGGGGATGGGATGGGATGGATGGGCTGGGATGGGGAGATATGGGGGATGGAACAACATGGGGAGGACAACATGGGGGAGATAACATGGGGGAGATACAGGGGGGGGGAGATAACGGAGGGGGGATGGCTGGGGATCGGGGGATGATAAACGGTGGGAGATAACAATGGGGGGGGGATGATGATGGATGGGGAGATTGAGGGGGAGGGGAGGGCAGGGGGGGAGATGATAACAACAGGGGGATCGATAAAAAAAATGGGGAGTGGGGATAAATGGGGGGATGGGAGATAACAACATGGGGGGAGATAACAACCATGGGGGGATAAAACATGGGGGGGGATAACAACATGGGGGGAGATAAACAACATGGGGGGGAGATAACAACATGGCTGGGGAGATAACAACATGGGGGGGGATAACAACATGGGGGGGGGATAACAACATGGGGGGATAACAACTGATAACATGGGGGGGAGATAACATGGGGGGGCAATAGGGGGATCAACATGGGGGATAATGGGAGCGATATAACATGGGGGAGATAACTAAAACATGGGGAAGGGAGAAAACAACATGGGGGGGGGGGATAATAAACATGGGTGTGGGAGGGATAACACTGGGGGGGGGATAACAGGGGGGGGATAACAACATGGGGGTGGGGATAACAACATGTGGGGGAGGGATAACAACATGGGGGGGGATAACAACATGGGGGGGGGGATAACAACATGGGGGGGGGGAGAGGATAAAAACAGGGGGGGGAGAATAAACAACATGGGGTGGGGGGATTTTGATGATAAAACATGGGGGAGATAACAACATGGGGGGAACAGGGATAACAAGCAACATGGGGGGATAACAACATGGGGGGATAGGGGGTAAAACATGGGGGGGCGATTTTGGGATGGATAAACATGGGAGGGGGGAGATACACATGGGGGAGATAACAACATGGGGGGAGGGGGAGATAAACGAAACATGGGGGATAAAAAAATGGGGGGAGATAACATAACATGGGGGAGAGAGATAAAACATGGGGGGAGATGGGAGATAACAACATGGGGGAGATAACAACATGGGGGGAGGATAACAACATGGGGGGGAATAACAACATGGGGGGAGATAACATGGGGAGATAATGGGGGAGAGATAACAACATGGGGGAGATAACAACATGGGGGGAGATAACAACATGGGGGGAGATAACAACTGGGGGGAGATAACAACATGGGGGGAGATAACAACATGGGGGGAAAGGATACAACATGGGGGGAGATAACAACGGAATGGGGGGGATAACAACTGGGGGAGGTGCATTGGGAGATAACAATGGGGGGAAAAACAACATGGGGGAGAGATAAACAACATGGGGAGGGAGGATAACAAACATGGGGGGGAGATAACAACATGGTGGGAGATAAACAACATGGGGGGAAGGATAAACAAACATGGGGGATGTAACAACTGGGGGGAGGGGGAGATAATAACATGGGGGAGGAGATAACATGGGGGATAATAACATGGGGGAGATAACAACATGGGGGAGATAACAAACATGGGGAGGAGAACAACATGGGGGGAGATACAACACATGGGGGAGGATAAAAACATGGGGAGATACAACATGGGGGGAGGATACCACATGGGGGAGATACCAACATGGGGGGGAGATACAACAGGGGGAGATAACAACATGGGGGAGATATGGGGAGATAAAAACAGGGGGGAGATACACACACATGGGGGATAACAACATGGGGGAGATAATAACATGGGGAGATAACATGGGGGGCATAGGGAGATAACATGGGGGGAGATAACAACATGGGGGAGATACAACAGGGGGGAAGATAACAACATGGGGGAGATAACAAATGGGGGAGATAACAACATGGGGGAGAAAACATGGGGGGGGGAGATAACATGGGGGGAGATAAACATGGGGGAGATAACATGGGGGGGAGAACAACATGGATAGGAGATAGGGTGCAGATGGGGGGGAGATAACAACATGGGGGGATGGGTGGAGATAAAACATGGGGGGAGATAACAACATGGGGGGAGATAACAACATGGGGGGAGATCAAACATGGGGGGAGATAACAACATGGTGGGAGATAACAACATGGGGGGGATAACATGGGGGAGATAACAACATGGGGGGGGGAGATAACAACAGGGGGGAGATAACAACAAGGGGGGGAGATAACAACATGGGGGGAGATAACAACATGGGGGGGAGATTACACATGGGGGGACGTAAAACAAACATGGGGGGATAACATGGGGGGCATAGGGATATAAACATGGGGGGAGATAACATGGGAGATAACATGGGGGGGAGAGATAACAACATGGGGGGAGATAACATGGGGGAGATAACAACATGGGGGGAGATAACAACATGGGGGGGAGATAACAACACATGGGGGAGGATAAAACAAGGAGATAAAAACATGGGGAGGATAACACATGGGGGAGTATAAAACATGGGGGGGATAACAACATGGGGGAGGATAACAACATGGGGGGAGATAACAACATGGGGGAGATAACTATAACATGGGGGTGATAACAACATGGGGGAGAAGGGGGAGATAACAACATGGGGGAGATAACAACATGGGGGAGATAACAACATGGGGGAGGATAACAACATTGGGGGGGGATAACAACATGGGGGAGGATGGGGGAGATAACAACATGGGGAGATAACAACATGGGGGAGATAATAACTAAAACATGGGGGGAGATAACAACTGGGGAGGATACAACATTGGGGGGGAGATAATAACATGGGGGGAGATAACAAAATGGGGAGATAACATGGGGGGGATAACAATAATGGGGAGATAACATGGGGGGATAGGAATAAATTGGGGAGGGATAAACAAAGGGTGGAGAAACATGGGGGGGGATAAAACAGGGGGGAGATAAACAACATGGGGGGGAGAATAACACATGGGGGGACGGGAGAATGGGGAGATAACAAAATGGGGGAGATAACAACATGGGGGGGGAAAAATGGGGGGAGGGGATAACAAACATGGGGGGGGAGATCAGAACAACATGGATGGGGGAGATAAACAACATGGGGAGGATAACACATGGGGGAGATAAACGTGGAGTTAATAACATGGGGGAGATAACAAACATGGGGGGAGATAACAAACATGGGGGAGTAACAGGGTAAATGGGGGAGATCAGATTAAAAATGGGGGAGACAGGTGGAGATAACATGGATAAACACAGGGGGAGATAACAACATGGGGGGAGATAACAACATGGGGGGAGATAACATGGGGGGCATAGGGAGATACATGGGGGGGATAACATGGGGGAGATAACATGGGGGGAGATAACAACATGGGGGAGGGATAACAACATGGGGGAGATAACAAAAACATGGGGGAGTAACAACATGGTTGGGAGATAACAAACATGGGGGGACGGGGGGGAGGGGAGATAACAACATGGGGGGAGATAACAACATGGGGGGAGATAACAACATGGGGGGAGATCACAACATGGGGATCACAACATGGGGGAGATAAACAACAGGGGGAGTAAATGGGGGGAGATAACAAACATGGGGGATAGAACATGGGGGGGGGAGATAAACATGGGGGAGTGAAAAACATGGGGGAGATAACAACATGTGGGGGGATAACAACATGGGGGAGGGATAACACCATGGGGGAGATATATCAACTTATGGGGGAGATACCACATTGGGGAGATAACAACATGGGAGGGAGATATGATAAAAATGGGAGCGGGGGAGTATAACAACATGGGGTGAGTAAAAACATGGGGGAGGGATGATGATAACACATGGTGGGGATAAAGAGATAACAACATGGGGGAGATAACAACATGGGGGTCGGATAATGAACAACATGGGGGAGATGGGGGGCATAGGAGAACAAACATGGGGGGATGTAAACAACGGGGGGATAGGGGGGAGGATAACAAACAGGGGGGGAGAAACAAAATGGGGGGAGATGAACAACATGGGCGGGGGAGGTATAACAACAGGGGGGGAGGAGTAACAACATGTGCGGGGGAGTAGAACACATGGGGTAAAAGGGGGGAGATAAACAACAGGGGGGGAGATGCTAACAGGGGGGGAGATAAACAATTATGGGAGGGGAGATAAACAATATGGGAGGGAGATATAACAGGGGGAGGAGATAAACATGAGGGGGAGAGATGGGGAGGGGGAGGAGGAGGGGCGAGGAGAGGGTGGGGGAGGGGGGGGGAGGAGTGGGGGGGGGGGGGGAGCGGGGGGGAGGAGGAGGAGAACGGGGGGGGGGGGGGGGGGGGGAGGGGGGGGAGGGGGGAGGAGGGAGAGGAGAGGAGGGGAGGAGATGGGGGGGGGGGAGGAGGCATGGGGGGGGGGGGAGGCGGAGGGAGATGGGGGGGAGGAGATGAGGAGAGGAGGAGAGGGGGGGGGAAGGGGGGGGTGGGGAGGGGAGGATGGGCGGGGGGGGGAGGAGAGGAGGAGGGAGGGGGGGAGGAGGGAGGGGGGGGGGGGAGGGGGAGATGGGGGGGGAGGAGATGGGGGGGGGGCGGGGGGGAGGAAGGGGGGGGGGTGGGGTGAGGAAGGAGATGGGGGGGGGGGGGGGGGGGGGGGAGGGGGGGGGGAGGAGGGGGGGGGAGGGGGGGGGGGAGGAGTAAGGGGGGGGGGGAGGAGATGGAAGGGGGGGGGGGGGGGGGAGGAGGATTTGAGGATGGAGGAGGGGAGGGGGGGGAGGGGGGGGGAGGAGATGGGAGGAAGAGATGGGGAAGGAAAGGGGGAGGAGAGGGGGGAGGAGGGGGGGGGGGGGGGGGGGGGGGGAGGGGGGGGGGGGGGGGGGGGGGGGGGGGGGGGAGGGGGGGGGAGGTGATGGGGGGGGGGGGAGGGAGGGAGATAGGAGATGAGGAGTGGGGGGGGGGGGGGGGGGGGGGAGGGAGGAGGTGGGGGGGGGGTGGGGGGGAGGGGGGGGGGGGGAGGGGGGGGAGGGGGGGGGGGGGGAGGAGAGGGAGGAGGGGGGGGGGGGGGGGGGGTGGGGGGGGAGGAGCGGGAGCGAGATGGGGAGGAGATGGGGGGAGGAGGGGGAGGAGATTGGAGGAGGATGGGAAAGGATGATGGGGGAGGAGGGGGGGGAGGGGGGGGGGGGAGGGGGGGGGGGCGAGGAGAGGGGGGGTGGAGGGGGGGGGGAGGGGGGGGAGGAGATGGGGTAGGAGGATGGGGGAAGGAGTGAGGGAGGTGGGGAGGGAGGAGGGGAGGAGGAGGAGAGGGGGGGGGGGGGGGGGGGAGGAGAGGGAGGAGGGAGGATGGGAGGAGATGGGGAGGAGATGGGGGGGGGGAGGGAGATGGGGAGGGGGGGGGGAGGAGGGGGCGGGGGAGGGGGGGGGGGGGGGCGGAGGGAGGGGGGGGGGGGAGGGGGGGGGGGGGGGGGATGAAAAGGGGGGGGGGGGGGGGGGGGGGAAGGAGGGGTCCGGGGGGGGGGGAGGAGCGGGGGGAGGGGAGATTTGGGGGGAGGAGGGAGGGAAGGAGAGCGGGGGGGGGGGGGGGAGGAGGGAGGAGACAGAGGGGGGGGGGGGGGGGGGAGAGAGTAGGTGGGGGGGGGGGGGAGGGGGGGGGGAGGGGAGGAAGAGGGGGGAGGAGGAGAACATGGGGGGGAGATAATGGGGGGGGGGGGGAGGAGGGGGAGGGGGGAGGGGGGAGGAGGGAGGAGGGGGGGGAGGAGATAACATGGGGGGAGATAAACATGGGGGGGGAGATAACATGGGGGGGAGATGATTAACATGGGGGGGAGGGATAACATGGGGGGGAGATAACATGGGGGAGATAATAACATATGGGGGATAAATAACATGGGGGATAATACAAAACATGGGGGATTAATAACATGGGGGGATAATAACAGGGGTGATAATAACATGGGGGATAATAACATGGGGGAAATAACATGGGGGATAATAACATGGGGTGAGATAAACAACATGGGGGAGATAATAAAATGGGGGATAATAATATGGGGGGGGGATCATAACAGTGGGGGGGAGATAATAACATGGGGGGGATAAGAACATGGGGGAGATACATGGGGGAGATAATAACATGGGGGAGATAATTAACATGGGGGGGCTAATAACATGGGGGGGATCATAACATGGGGGAGATAACATGGGGGAGATAATAACATGCGGGTGTAATAAACGGGGGTGTAATAACATGGGGGGTTAAAACATGGGGGAGATAAAAACATGGGGGGATAATAACATGGGGGAGGGATCATAACTGGGGGGGATAATAACATGGGGGGGGATAATAACATGGGGGGGATTATAAACATATGGGGGATAATAACATGGGGGAGATAATAACATGGGGAGATAATAACATGGGGGAGATAATAACATGGGGGAGGATAATAACATGGGGGGGATAATAACATGGGCGCCGCGGTGGGGGTAATAAACATGGGGGGCGATTTATTTATTTTGAAAATGGGGGGGGGATAATAACATGGGGGAGATAACATGGGGGAGATAATAACATGGGGAGAGATAACAGTGGGATGGGGGTGATAATAACATGGGGGAGAAGATAATAACATGGGGGGGGTAATAACATGGGGGGGATAATAACATGGGGGGGATAATAACATGGGGGGATAATAACATGGGGGGGATAATAACATGGGGGAGATAACACATGGGGGAGATATAATAACATGGGGGAGGGGGGGGAATAACATGGGGGTGATAATAACAGGGGGTGGTAAATCACATGGGGGAGATAATAACATGGGGAGAAAAACATGGGGGGATAAACCATGGGGGGATAAGTAATGATAATAACATGGGGGGATAATAACATGGGGGAGATAATAACATGGGGGATATAGGAAGTGAGGGGTCCGGACTGGGCCTGTAGCCGGTTACACATTAGGCCGAGGCCCGGGGGGAGTTCAGTCCACACTGAGGTCCAGGCACCGGACTGGGGGGTACATAGCCCGTTTCCTTGCCCTACACAGACCCCCAATCACCCGCCAGTATCACCGCTTTCCTTCCCAGCTCCCTTCACTCACCGCACCGGTATCAGCCTCTCTCCCGATCACTTCCCAGCAGTCCCTACTGCTCTCGCGAGATTCTCTTCCTCGCAAGCGGGGCGGGGCCTAGCGGACACTCGCGATCAATGACTGAACTACCCGCCCCCAGTTGCTATAGTGATAGATGGACGCAAAGATGGCGGAAGGAGGGAAATCCCAGCATGGTTTAATATTTCACTGTAACAGTGTGAATGGAAATGTTATAATATGTTATAATAACATAGATGGGTTATAATAACATAGATGGGTTATAATAACATAGATTGGTTATAATAACATAGATGGGTTATAATAACATGGATGGGTTATAATAACATAGATGGGTTATAATAACATAGATGGTTATAATAGATGGGTTATAATAACATAGATGGGTTATAATAACATAGATGGGTTATAATAACATAGATGGGTTATTATCACACAGATGGGGTTATACTAACACAGATGGGTTATAATAACAGATGGGTTATAATAACAGATGGGTTATAATAACATAGATGGGTTATAATAACATAGATGGGTGATTAATAACCAGATGGGTATAATAACATAGATGGGGGTATAATAACAGGATGGGTTATAATAACATCGATGGGTTTATAATAACATAGAGTGGTTATAATAGTAGGCTACTAAGCATAGATGGTTTTATAATAACCTAGAGATGGGTACTAATAACATAGAATGGGTTATAATCACACAGATGGGGTTCTAGCAGAGGTAATAACGGATGGGTTTATCGAATTTATAATCACTAGAAGGGTTTTATCAATACATCAGGGATTCTATAGATGGGTTTACATAAGTTATAATAGATGGGTTATAATACTAGATGGGTTATAATAACATAGATGGGTTAATAGATGGGTTATATAATGTTTAAATACCGATGGAATAGAGGGTTATAATAACATAGAATGGGGTTAGTTCAACAGATTGGGTCTATAATAACCATAGAATGGGTATAATAACATTATGGGTTATATACATGATGGGTTATAATAAACATAGATGGTTATATCACAAGTATGGGTTATAATAGCATGTGGGTTATCAGATGTTAAAACCATACTGGGTCTTATAACATAGATGGGTTATAATCACAACGATGGGTTATGATGTGTAATAGATGGGTTATAAGGGTTAATAACATAGAGATTACATGGGGTTTCTCACACAGATGGGATTTATATAACATATAAAATTGGGTTATAATAACATAGATTGGTTACTAATAGATGGTTGTATAATAACCATAGATGGGTGTTTTTCACAACAAGATGGGGTATAATACATGAGGTATAGGTATAAAACCAAGATGGGTTTATAATAATGGGTTATAATAAACATAGATGGGGTGTTAGATCGTTTATACACAAAGGGTATTATACACGGTTATATACAGTAGAGTGGGTTATACATAGATGGGTTTGATATATTTTATAACTACAATAGATGGGGTTTATTATCCACCAGAGGGGTTATAATACATAGATGGTGTTATAAAGAATAGGGGTTATATTGATAAACATAGATGGGGTTATTATCCACAGCAATGGGGTATAATAAAATAGAGGGTTAAGTTGGTTATAATACCATAGAGGGGTTATAATACGATGGGTCTTAACTAAGGGGTATCCATCCAGATGGGGTTTCTAATATCGATGGGTATAATAACATAGATGGGTTATATAGATGGTTATCAACATAGAGGTTATATAACTAGATGGGTTATAATAACAAGATGGGTTATAAGTAGATGGGGTATAATACATAGATGGGTGTAAAAATAGTGGTTATAAACATAGATGGGTTTATATAGAGGAGGTTATATACATGATGGGTTTAGTACAAGATGGGTTTTACATACATAGATGGTTATAACCATAGATGGGTGATTACATACAGAGATGGGGTGTAATATAGAGTGGGTTATAATAACATAGTATTGTTATAATAACATAGATGGGTTAAATAACACTATGGTTTTTTATAATAGATGGGTTATAATAAAACATAGATGGTGTTATTATCACATAGATGGGGTTATATAAGAGGGTTATAATAACATACGATGGGTCGTAATAACACAAGGTAAAATGGGTCTATAATAACTAAGGTGTCACTGGGTAGAATAGAACATAGATGGTGTTATATCATAATGGTTACCACATAGAGGTTTCAATGAAGGTTATAATAACATAGATGGTGTTATAATAACATAGATGGGTTATATACGAGGGTTATAATAAACATAGATGGGTTTATAATCAAACAGAGCTGGGTTATAAATAGATGGGTGTAATAATAACTAGAGTGTATAATAGAATGGGTTATAATAACATAGATGGGGGTTTATTAATAACACAGATGGGGTTTATAATAACATAGAGGGTTATAATAACATAGATGGGTTATAAGTAGAATATGGTTCATAATAACAGAGATGGGGTCATAATTATCACAAGCAGTTGGGGATTTAATAAACATATGGAGGTGATATCAACTAGTATGGGTTTATAATATAAGATGGGTTATAAAACATAGATGGGGTGTTTATTATCACATCAGATGGGTTGTTTTTTTTTTGTGGATTGGTTTTTTTCCTTATATTTTTTTTTTCGTTTGGTTTTATATAGATGGGTATAATAAGCATAGATGGGGTGTGGTTATTAGCAACACCAGATGGGGTTGTAATAACATAGATGGGTTATAAGAACATAGATGTGTTAGTAATAACATAGATGGGTTATAATAAACAGAGATGGGTTTAATAAACATAGTGGGTTTAATAGATGGGTGTATAATAACATTAGAGGGGTTATAATACAACATAGAGGGTTATACTAAGATGGGTTATAAATAAAAGATGGGGGGTATTTATCACACAGATGGGGTTATAATAACATAGATGGGTTATAAAAACATAGATGTGTTATAATAACATAGAGGGTTATAAAACATAGTGGGTTATAATAGATGGGTTTATAATTAACATAGATGGGTTATAATAAATAGATCGGTATAATAAGGGTTTATAAATAAAATAGATGGGGTTCTTATCAACACAGATGGGGTTCTAATAAATAGATGGGTTATAATAACCTAGATGTGTTATAAGAACATAGATGGGTTTATAATAAACTAGATGGGTTATAATTAGATGGGCTTAATAAACCATAGATGGGGTTATAATAACATAGATGGGTTATAATAGAAATGCAAAATTGCTATAGTAATTGAAGGTAAAAGAAATTGCAAAGGTTAGACGTTTAGACCTTCCGACTGGGACCTGACGTGGTGGAAGGCCTTTTCATTAATGTGATCACAGGAATGTATACTAAAACCATTTGTTTATAAAGTATGCCAGTGAGCAGTAATATGATATTGTATGGGGCCTAGGAATGTGCATTGATTATCTTTTCTATGTTTGGTATAATAGATGGGTTATAAAACATAGCGGGGGGTTATTACACACAGAGGGGTTATAATAAATAGAGGGTTTTATTACATAACATAGATGTGTTATAATAAAATAGATGGGTTATCATAACATAGAGTGTTATACTAGATGGGCTATAATAACAATAGATGGGTTATAAATAACATAGATGGGTTATATAAACATAGATGGGTATAAGAAACATAGATGGGTTATAATAGAGGGGTTATAATAACGATGGGGTTCATTATCACACAGATGGGGTTTATAATAACATAGTGGGTTTAATAACCATAGAGGGGTTATAATAACATAGATGGGTTAATAATAGATGGGTATAATAAACATAGATGGGTTATATCTTAACAAGTGGGTCATAATAGGGGTAATAATAAACAAAGATGGGGTGATTATCACACAGAGTGGGTATAATAACATGATGGGGGGATAATAATAACATAGATGTGTATCATAAACATAGAGGGGTTTAATAACTAGATGGGTTATAATGATCGGGTATAATAACATAGATGGGGTATAATAACATAGATGGGTTTATAATAACATAGGATGGGTGATAATAGGATGGGTTATAATAACCATAGATGGGTTAATAACATAGATGGGTTATACTTAAACATAGCTGGGTTTTATAATAGAGTGGGTTATATAACATAGATGGGTTATAATAATATAGATGGGTCTAATAATTCGAGGGGTTATAATAGATGGGTTAGAATAAAGAGATGGGGTTATATAACATAGATGGGTTTCTAATAGATGGCGTTAGTGTTTGTTGTATTCATAAAACATAGATGGGGTTATTATCACAAGAATGGGTGTTTATCATAACATAGATGGGTTTATAAAACATCGATGTGTATAATAACTAGATGGGTTATATAACATAGATGGGTTATAATAGATGGGTTTTTATAAATAACATGATGGTTTATTAAAACATAGAGGGGTTAGCAAAACGTAGATGGGTTATAATTAACATAGATGGGTTATAAAGATGGGTTATAATAACATAGATGGGGTTAGTTCACAAAGATGGGGTTATAATCAACATAAGATGGGCTATAATAAAATAGATGTTGTTATAATAACATAGAGGGTAAAATAGATGGGTTATAATAATCAGAGAGGGGGTTATTATTCATAACATAGATGGGTTTATAAGGATGGGTTATTAATAACCATAGAGGGGTTATTATCACAAAGATGGGTGTATAATAACATAGATGGGTTATAATAAAATAGATGTTTATAATAAAAGAGATCGGGTTATAATAACATAGATGGGTTATAATAGATGGTTGATAAGAACTGATGGGGTTTTACACACAGATGGGGTGATAATAAACATAGATGGGTATAATAAAAAGATGGTGTTATAATAACCTAGATGGTTAATAGATGGGTGAAATAACAAGATGGGGTTATAATATAATAACATAGATGGGTTATAATAGATGGGTTATAATAACATAGATGGGGTTATTATCACACAGATGGGGTTATAATAACATAGATGGGTTATAATAACATAGATGTGTTATAATAACATAGATGGGTTATAATAACATAGATGGGTTATAATAGATGGGTTATAATAACATAGATGGGGGTTATATCACACAGATGGGGTTATAATAACATAGAGGGATAATACCATAGAGGGGTTATAATCACATAGAGGGGTATAATAGAATGGGTTATAATAACATAGATGGGTTATAATAAACATCGATGGGTTGTATAATAGATGGGTTAGATAAACATAGATGGTGTTATTATCAACAGATGGGGTATAATAAAACATAGATGGGTATAATAAACATTAGGGTGTTATCATAACATAGAGGGTTATAATAACATAGATGGGTTATTAATAGATGGGTTAAATAACATAGATGGGGTTGTTTATATTATACCCTTAGAGGGTTATAATAACATAGATGGTCGTTATAATAGATGGGTTTACATAACATAGATGGGGTTATAAATAACATAGGATGGGTTATAATAACAGCGTGTGGTTATAATAACATAAATGGGTTTATAATAACATAGATGGGTGTATATATAGATGAGTTATAATAACATAGATGGGTTTGTAATAACATCAATGGCAGAGTCTTATAATACACAAATGGGTTATAAGAAAGATGGGGTTAAAATAACATAAATAACAGAGGCATAGACTAAACACTAGATAGGTTATAAAGGTAGATATATGTTAAATAGAGCGTTAAATTAGATGGGTAGTTATATATAGATGGGCTCTAGAATGAACATAGATGGGGGTTTAAAGATGGGTTATATACCATAGATCGGGTTTATCATAACATAGATGGTTATAATAAACATAGATCAGGGGTATAATAAATGAGTTATAATAACATAGATGGGTTAAATAACATGACTCGGGTTATAATAAAAGAAGGGGTTGCTTAGATACGCTAGATGGGGTGTAATACAATAAAGATGGGTTATATAACATAGGATGGGGTTTATAATAAAATAAATGGGTTAATAACATAATTAAATAAACTAGAGGCTTGGTTATAATAAATAAGAGGGGTAATAAGATGGTATAATAACATAGATAGGTTATAATAACATTAGATGGGGTTATATAAAATAAAGGGTTATAATAACCTAAGATGGGTTTAAAATAACATAGACTGGGTAACGATAAATAACATAGAGGGTTATAATAACACGTAGATCGGGTTATATAAACGAAGTGGCTATTAGAACATAGATGGGGTTATAATAACATCATATGGGTTTAAATAGAAGTGGTTGAAATAACATGATTGGGTTAAATAACATAGAGGGTTTATAATACAACAGATGGGGTATAAAAAATTAAAGGGTTATGAAAACATAGTGGGGTGATAATAACATAGATGGGTTTTTTTAAAATAACAATGATGGGGTTATAATTAACATAGATGGGGTTATAATAAAATAATGGGTTATAATAAAATGATGGGGTTAAAATAACATTAGATGGGTTATAATAACACAAATGGGCTATCATAAAACATAGATTGGTTATAGTAAAAATAAATGGGTTTATAAGTAATAGATGGGTTATAATACATAGATGGGTTATAATAACATAGTTGGGGTATAACATAGATGGGGTTATAATTGATGGTTTATAATAAGATAGATAGGTTATAATAACATAGATGGGTTATAATAACATAAAATGGGGTTATAATAGATGGGGTTATAATAACAGATGGGTTATAATAACACAAATGGGTTATAATAAAAGATGGGGTTATAATAACATATAATAAACAGATGGGGCTATAATAACATAGATAGGTTATAATAGATATGTTATGATAAAATAGATGGGGTTCTAATACATAGATGGGTTATAATAGATGGGTTATAATAGATGGGCTATAATAACATAGATGGGGGTATAATAATAAATGAGTTATAATAACATAGATGGGTTATAATAACATAGATCAGGTTATAATAACAGAAGGGGTTAGAACATAGATGGGGTTATAATAAAATAAATGGGTTATAATAACATAGATGGGGTTATAATAAATAAATGGGTTATAATAACATAGATGGGTTATAATAACATAGATGGGTTATAAACATAATAGGTTTATAAACATAGATGGGTATAATAAAATAAATGGGTTTATAATACATAGATGGGTTTAAAAAACATATGGGTAACTTATAAAATAAATAGATGGGTTAAATAACATAGAGGTATAATAAACAGAAGGGGCTAGCCATAGATGGGGTATTATAACATAGATGGGTTTAATAATGCGTTATAATAACATTGATGGGGTTTATAATAACATGATGGGTTATAATAGATGAGTTATCATAACAGATGGTTATAAAACTAAATAGGTTTTAATAACATAGATGGGTTATAATAACATAGATGGGGTTATAATAAAATAAATGGGTAATAATAACATAGAGGGTTATAAACATAGCTGGTGGTATAATAACAGATGGGTTATAATAACATAGATGGGGTATAAATAACATAGATGGGGTTATAATAACAAGATGGGTTATGATAAAATAGAGGTAATAATAACATAGATGGGTTATAATAAAATAGATCGGTTATAATAACATAGATGGGTTATAAACAGAGGGTTTAATAACTAGATGGTTATAATAACATAGAGGGTTATAATAACATAGAGGGTTATATAACAAGATGGGTTTATATATACATAGATGGGTTAAAAACATAGATGGGGTTATAATAAACATTAGATGGGTATAATAAAATTAGATGGGGTTATAAAACATAGATGGGTTATAATAACATAGATGGGTTATAAACATAGATGGGGTTATAATAAAATAATTGGGTAGATAATAACAGAGGTGGGTTATAATAACACAGATGGGGTTATAAAACGAGGGTATAATACAGATGGGTTATAATAACATAGATGGGGTTGGGGTGTTATAACATAGATGGGTTGTAAAACGTGGGGTTATAATAACATAGATGGGTTTATAATAACGATGGGATAATAACATAGATGGGTTATAATAACATAGATGGGTTATAATAAATGATGGTTATATAACAGAGGGGTTATAATAACATAGATGGGTTAAAATAACATAGATGGGTTTATAATAACATAGATGGTTATAATAACATAGTGGGTTTATAATAACAAGAGGGGTATAATAAAATATATGGGTAATAATAACATAGATGGGTTATAATAAAATAGATGGGTTATAATAACATAGATGGGTTATAATAACATAGATGGGGTTATAATAAAATATATGGGTAATAATAACATAGATGGGTTATAATAAAATAGATGGGTTATAATAACATAGATGGGTTTATAATAACATAGATGGGTTATAATAACATAGATGGGTTATAATAACATAGATGGGTTATAATAACATAGATGGGTTATAATAACATAGATGGGTTATAATAACATAGATAGATGGGTTATAATAAAATAAATGGGTTATAATAACATAGATGGGTTATCATAACATAAATGGGTTATAATAACATAGATGGGTTATAATAACATAGATGGGTTATAATAACATAGATGGGGTTATAATAAATGTGGGGTATATAACATAGATGGGTTATAATAAAAGATGGGTTATAATAACATAGATGGGTTATTAATAACATAGATGGGTTAAATAACATAGATGGGTATCAGATACATAAAATGGGTTATAATAAACATAGATGGTTATAATAAATGATGGGTTATAATAAACATAGATGGGGTTATAATAAACATAGATGGGGTTATAATAACATAGAGGGGTTATAATAACATAGATGGGTTATATAAACATAGATGGGTTATAATAAATAAATGGGTTATAATAACATAGATGGGTATTAAAACATAAATGGGTTATAATAACATAGATGGGTTTATAATAACATAGATGTTATTAATAACATAGAGGGTTAATAACATGAGGTTTAATAAACATAGATGGGTTATAATAAAATAAAGATGTTAAAAAATAATGGGTTATAATAACATAGAGGGTTATAATAACATAAATGGGTTATAATAACATAGATGGGTTATAATAACATAGATGGGTTATAATAACATAGATGGGTTATAATAACATAGATGGGGTGTTATCATAACAAATGGGGTTATAATAACATACAAGGGGTTTTAATAACATACATTGCGGTTATAACAACATACATGGATTATATTAACATGATAGACTCCTCCAAAAGATGTCAAGACAGTGACTGTCAAACAAGCCAAGAAGATTCCTTTCCAGGTAAGTTTTCTTTCCACGTTGACCATCTCTTACTGATTTCATGAAAATCTCCCAAATGAATAATAATATTCTAACCCCATTTGACTCCATCCTTCTTCTTCTTTTTAGACTCCACCAAAGGAAGTCAGACCTAAGGCTGTAGCCATCGTGGCTGTTTACTTGAAATGAACCCCTTTTACCAACACTTACTTTGTGTTAGAGAACAGTCAGACACACTTGTTGGGTGAAACATAAGGCCACAGCTTTTATTAATTGACACATTACAACATGTGATCAATTTAAAATATTCAAAACATAATTTATGCATCCTTGCATGTTAATAACATAAGTCCCCGAGCCGTAGCCAATGCTAAATGCCACGCCTCTGGATCCCCAGAGGGCATGTAACGGCTCCAAACATAACCTTCGCAAGGATGCATCTGCCACCAAGGAGTTGCTGTAAGCCTACACGGAACTCCGTCCGCCACCCAACAAGTATAGTGCCTGCTCATACCATCTTGTAAACCCGTAAGAAAAATGTCCAGCCCAATGTCATTTAAGTGGACCCATCTGTCTCATGAGAGAACCTATTATCGCCCTCAGCTGGCAAATGCCTGATGACAACCCCCCTTGCGACCTGACAAATCTGGAGATCCTGGTGTTAAGGACTTCCTAGCCTTTTCTACGGCCCCTTGGTCTCTTGCCCCCGCCAGTGCACCCTGGGAACGACACTCCGACCAAACGATCACTACACTCCTTAAAGAAGGATCGAAATCGCGTGAAAGTCCACTTTCATTAAAATAACAGGTCCGACAGTCTATTCCGACAGAGTCGTTGCCCGGAAGCGTGGATTACCAAACACTGTGGGACCCGGGTCAGACCTACTAATCGCAATACTTCGACTAGTACTTGCCACCAAGCCAACCCCCTGACATCCTTCCAGTACAGTGAAGCTGTTCGAAATCCATGGTTATGTCCTCCCGGTCGCACATCCGCTCTTTGGGCAGCCCAGAAAAGGTATGAGTGTCCCACCAGCCAGACAGAAGGTGACGAGTCCCTAAAAGAAAAATCAAAATAGCCAGTTCAGGGCGTATATATCGCGCCACACAGTGGATCGCCAGGCCCTTAACCTACGAACCCTTTCCTCTGAAAAACCTAAAGAATGGGCTTCAGTCGCTGCACCTATTCTAAAGGAATGCGTACCAAACTCCTGAGGATGGAGGCCTAACTGCACCAGGGCCTTACGTAGTACTGCCTCAAATTGGTATCTAGAAAGAGGTTTTCCATCTGCATGTGATAGAAAAACCGGGGAAGCCGAAACCACCAATCGCTTGAACTGGGCACCAAGAAGAGGAAATATAGAAAACCATTCCCCTTCGCCAAAGGGTCTGTTTTTGAGCGGCTTATCCTAACCCTAACAGATGGCTGGGAAATAAAAAGTCTTCCATCTTTAAACCTCCTGGGCGCTTAGAACTAGCAGAGACTAATTCTCCTATTCTCATTGCCCCGAAAAAGGCCAGCGCAAAACTGGTTTCAAATAGCTTAGCCTCATATACTGAGCTACAGACTACAGGTAACGTTCCTATTAAACTCATTAACAATCTATAATTAATAGGCCGTCTGGTCTTACTGGGCACCTGTTCTTTTCTCCAACCTTTCAATATGGACCTATAATGGAACTCTTTGGTTGCGTCCTTCCACCCCAACAATCTGAAAAAGAAAGACAATCCTGCCAACCTGCGTTGGGCCACCAGGCCCCGACGCCCCCGCCACGAACGTAGTGTTCTAAATAGTCCAAGATGGTATCCAACTGGCTTGAGAATTTGTGTTAATCTCCTCACGGAGAAATTCAACCATTCAGACCATGCCTTACCGTGGCTGGACCATGTAGCTGGAGCGACCGAAGACTGGACCAGCTGCATCAACTCCCGTTTGGTATCCCCCATAAGAAGTCTGGGCACTGCAATCCCTGTAGGTTGGCATCCGGATGAAGGCGATGAAATTCCTCCCACTGAAAACGAGATAAAGCGTCCGCAACACAGTTAAGTACACCAGGTACATGTCTAGCTCTAAAGGATATGTTGAAGTCCAAACATCTAAGCACTAACTGCCTGAGTAACGACAAGACCGGCAAGGATGAACTGGTAAGATTATTAATGGCGTACACCACGCTCTCATTATCGGTCCAGAAATGGATCTTTTTATTCTGCATCAAATAACCCCAAAGTTCGACTGCCACCACTATGGGGAAGAGTTCAAGGAGAGTGAGATTTTTAGTATAACCTTTCGCCAGCCAATCTAGGGGCCAACCCGCGGCACACCATTTTAACTTTTATTCGATTCCTAGGAAGGATAGTACTGTCAATGGGCCGATAGTCTTTTCTTCAGATAAAGGAACCCCAAACTTTTTCATTAAAATCTAAAAGAACTTAAACATATGAACAATGTGCTGAGTTCCGGGCCAAAAACAAGAAATCGTCAAGGTAGTGTATTATGTATAGAATTGGTCTCATAGGATATAGCCCATTCCAAAAAGGAGCTAAAGATCTCAAATTGGGAACAGGATATGGCGCAACCCATGGGAAGGCATTATCGTAATAGTACCTACCGTCTAACTGGCAGCCCAACAGGTGAAAGCAGGACGGATGGATTGGTAACAAGCGGAAAAGCTGTTATATTTTTCCGATTTTGCCAACAAGGCCCCTCCCCTGCTTGCTTACCAGGTGGACCGCCCTGTCAAACGATACGTAAGACACAGAAGAATCCTCCTTAGAAATGCATCGTTCACCGAGTGCCGTTGGGGTTATGACAAGTGATGTATCAAACGGAATTAACCGCTCTCCTTTTTCGGTACCAACCCCAGGGGAGAAACCCTCAGATTATAAAAAGGCAGCTCGGAAAACGGGCCCGCTATCCGACCCAACCTAACCTCATTCCTTAGCCAACTCGGGTGCCTCCTTGAAAAATTTAAATTATGGGAAAAAAACCCATAGATAGATAGATAGATACATAGATAGATAACAGATAGATAAAGTAGATAGATAGATAGATGATAGATAGATAGATAATAGATAGATAGATAATAGTAGATAGTAATAGATAGATAGATAGATAGATAGATAGATAGATAGATAGATAGATAGCAGAGTTAGATAGATAGATAGCAGTTAGATAGATAGATCGATAGATTGATTGATAGATAGATATCAGAGTTAGATAGATAGTAGATAGATAGATAGCAGAGTTAGATGATAGATAGATAGATAGATAGATAGATAGATAGATAGATAGATAGATAGATAGATAAATAGATAAAGTAGAGTTGATCCAGGGAAATTTCGATTGCCACTTGTCAGGAAGGAATTTTTCCCCCTTCATAAATTTGGTGGTTTTTGCTTCCTTGGATCAACAGTTAGGCAGGAAATGAGGATATTGCTAGATGGGTTGGACTGGTGGACGTATAACTTATTCAACCTCAAATACTATACTATGAGTAGATAGATAGATAGATAGATAGATAGATAGATAGATAGATAGTAGATAGATAGATAGCAGAGATAGATAGATAGATAGATAGCAGAGTTAGATAGATAGATAGATAGATAGCAGAGTTAGATAGATAGATGAGATAGTAGATAGCAGAGTTAGTAGAAGATAGATAGATAGATGTAGATAGTAGATAAGATAGAGTAGATAGATAGATAGATAGATAGATAGATAGCAGAGTTAGATAGATAGATAGATAGATAGCAGAGTTAGATAGATAGATAGATAGCAGAGGTAGATAGATAGATAGATAAGATAGCAGAGTTAGATAGATAGATAGATAGATAGATAGATAGATGATATATAGATAGATGATAGATAGATAGATAGATAGATAGATAGATAGATAGATAGCAGAGTTAGATAGATAGATAGATAGATAGAGATAGATAGATAGATAGATAGATAGATAGATAGATAGATAGATAGATAGAATAGATAGATAGATAGATAGATAGATAGATAGATAAGAGTTAGATAGATAGATAGATAGATAGATAGATAGATAGATAGATAGATTAGATAGATAGCAGAGATAGATAGAGAGATAGATAATAGATAGAAGATAGGAGTTAGATAGATAGATAGATAGATAGATAGATGATAGATAGATAGATAGATTTAGATAGATAGATAGATAGATAGTAATAGATAGCGAGATAGATAGATAGATAGATAGAGTAAATGATGAGGAGTTGAGTAGATAGATAGATAGATAGATAGATAGATAGATAGATAGATAGATAGATAGATAGCAGAGTTAGTAAGATAGATAGATAGATAGATAGATAGATAGATAGATAGATAGCAGAGTTAGATAGATAGATAGATAGATAGATAGATAGAGAGTTAGATAGATAGATAGAAAGATAGATAGCAGATAGATAGATATATAGATAGATAGATAGAAGATAGAAGATAGATAGATAGATAGGATAGATAGAAGATAGGGATAGATAGAGAGTTAGATAGATAGATAATAGATAGATAGAGAGTTAGATAGATAGAGATAGATAGATAGATAGATAGATAGATAGATAGCAGATAGATAGATAGATAGTAGATAGATAGGAGTTAGATAGATAGATAGATAGAGAGATAGATGATAGATAGATAGATAGATAGATAGATAGATAGATAGATAGATAGATAGATATAGATAGCAGAGATAGATAGATAGATAGATAGATAGATAGATAGATAGATAATAGATAGCAGAGATAGATAGATAGATAGATAGATAGATAGATAGATAGATAATAGATAGCAGAGTTAGATAGATAGATGAGAGATAGATAGATAGATAAGATAGATATGATAGAGTAGATAGATGAAGATAGATAGATAGCAGAGTAGATAGATAGATGATAGATAGTATAGATAGAAGATAGATAGTAGATAGATAATAGATAGCAGAGATAGATAGATAGATAGATAGATAGATAGATAGATAGATAGCAGAGTTTTTTTGATGTAGATAGTAGATAGATAGATAGATAGATAGATAGATAGATAGATAGATAGATAGATAGCAGAGTTAGATAGCGAGTATAGATAGATATAGAGAGTAGATAGATTAGATAGATAGATAGATAGATAGATAGATTAGATAGATAGATAGATAGAGAGTTAGATGATAGAAGATAGATAGAATATAGATAGAAGATAGATAGATAGATAGCAGAGTTAGATGAGAGATAGTAGATAGATAGATAGATAGATAGATAGATAGATAGCAGAGTTAGATAGATAGATAGATAGATAGCAGAGTTAGATAGCTATAGATAGTGTTTATCACTATCGGGTTGTATGTCTATGTTTGTGGTTGTCTGTCTGTCTGTGTCTTTTTGGCCATCTCTATTAAGTACATAGTGGGTGTGGCCTAATTGGAGCGGGGGGGAGGGGGCGTGGCCTAAAATTTTGTGCCGTGCTTCGCGCGCCGCATGGAGTGCCCAAAAGTGCCCCTGATTTTCTTAGACCCTAGATACGCTCCTGGTCAGGGAAGTAACTGAACACAGACGCCATGCTGCTCTTTCTTCCTCGGTTTAAGGAGACAACTTTATACATAGCAGACAAACTACATGTTGCATAACATTGCATTGGCAGCTGTATGAGAGCACACATATAAATGAACATCTCAACATAGGTAGCGTATTATTTCATATAATACATAAGGCTAGCCAAACCCAAATACTAGACAGTCTCCCCCCCGTATTAGATATTGACATAGGAACCCGTTTTGTCGTTATATAAATAGTTCATTTCCGTTCTTCATTAAATTAAGGACCATCGACTCTCTCCCATCCCCTTCATTTCACTGACTGAGTTACACGGAAGATAAGGAGGAACGACTCGGGCTCCTCCTTATCTACATCATAACTCAATCAGTGAAATGGGGACGTGACAGAGACGATGCTCGGTCCTTTATTTACTAAGAATGGCAATTAACTATTTATATACTGAAATAATGGCTTCCTATATAAATGACTAAAGACTCGTACACACGTTGGATAATTGGCGTATGATGCAGCCGACGAACGAACAATCGCACGATATTCGGATGAAAATATAGCACCAACGATCGTCGAAGACCAACCCCCGTCGACTATTGTCGGCTTTTTCCGATGATCAGCCTGGCGGATTTGTTCTGCCGATTATCGTATATTTGTACATGGTCGGCAGATTATCGTTAACGTTCTACGGAAAAATATCTAAATGGCGCATGCGCTGCTTTCGTAATTGCGCGAAGATACGAACGTTACTTTACGTACGGACGTCTACATCTAAGGACTATCGTGGTGAATGTTGTTGGTGGTGAATTATGAGGATTAACGATAATGTCGTTAAAGGTTCGTCGGCTGCATCGGACGGAAATTATGCAACGTGAGTACGAGGAAGAAAGGGAGTCAGTGATGTCACTGAGTGACTGTAATAAGGATTCTCGCCACTGCACCTCCCCATTCTAAATCCCTAGCCTTATGCTAAATCCCTACGGCCTCGTGCTAATATATCATGGAACACTGTAGGTAGAATATTATCCCTTATATATGTATCCTCTACTGTAAATTATAAGGATATTAGAAGTTGCCTCTGGGTTCCATGAACTTTTACATGTTCTCAGAACTCCCCTTCTAATACCCTTATAATTTACATTATCCACTTTATAATATTCGTTCTACTGTGTCCTCAAATGAATATACGAATAGATAAAAGATTAACACCAGGGGGTGCCAGAGTGCCACAAAACTGAAAATAACAGGTCTGGTAGGTCCAATTGAAGTTCTACTTATTGTTTTATGATTTGCAACTTCCCTACTAACCTGCCAATTCAATTTTTTTTTGGGGGGGGGGGGGGGTTTAAAGCCAGACCCTGAAAAATATCTAATGTTACCTGCAGCACATTACTGTTACATATATTAAGGATTATCATATCCTTTATTGTGTAATGTAAGGACAGAAAAAGCCCCTCCAACAAGATAAGAGGATTTTATTGTACAAATGTCAAGACAGTAAAATCTGCAAATATTGTTTTGTGTTTTTATTTGTAGAAATGTCACATTTTTACCAAATCAAGTATTATAGATAAAAATTATATAGTTCAGCCAGTAGGTGGCGTCAGACACCAGCAGTAATGTTATGTAGCTAGTTTGAGTATAGTTGGTAAGTAGCCTTGCTGTGATAAGGAAACCTACAGCACACAGACATTTGATTTTCACATATAACCTTGCAATGCATGAACTCGACCCTGATGGGATCAATACAATAGACCTCCTAGGGATAGGGTGATGGACTTTCCTCTTTAGTTTGCCCTTGACCAAAATCCCCTCCCCCACAGTCAGGAATACCAGGAATTGCAGATCCAGGATTTCCCAACCAATCACCAGGAAGTTATCTACCTATACCAATAGGTTCTAAATAAAAGTAGGAGAGACTTCTGGGTAATTTACATTTTTCCACGGTAGCCCTTGAGTAAATGCTGTAAGAGCTAATGCAGATCCAGAAAGCCAGTTGTAGACCAGTCTCAGCGTTATTGAGCCATTATCAGTATAACCTGGGCCTATGGTCTGCACCATTGGATGGATATCAAAGGCCCCTCCTTTGATATGCGGACAGATGTCCATCCATACCAACTGACCACGTTGCGAATGGCGGTAGATTAACAGAATCATGTTTGGTCATTTTTGTCTCTTGCTGATATTAGGCAAATCCCATTGGATCCCTCCAGCTGATACAAAATGACCCCTAGGTTACCCAATCTATTGCTTCTGTACCCTTAAATAGAAGGACGACCAATGGGGAAGCTTGCACTGCGGGATACGTGTTCTCCCATAGCCCTGGGTATATTTGATGGGGGGGGGGGGGGTTAAGACAAATATGAAATCGAGGGTCTCACTCCACCATACAATGGTTTATTTGTGGCCACACATCTCATGGGAGAAATAGGCCAAATAAACCATTGTATGTTTTACTTGGAGTGCGACCCTCAATTTCGTTATTGAGGTGTGTGCACCCATATGTTGGTTCAGAGTGCACTTACCTTTGTTTGTTCCAGGGGTTGGTTTTTTTACGTTTCGTTCCCCTTTAAGGAAACTTTGTCTTGCATTGTGGGATATTCTATAGGAGGGAATATGGTCTGTCCCACTAGTAAAAAGGAAATCTAGAGATGTAACTACCATGGGGGGTCCGGACACCAGTGGGAAACCCCCAGATAACCATTGTGCAGGGAGTGGGGGGCCTAGTCTGGTCTTGCTGGGGGCCCGGTGATCTCTAGTTGACTATTAGATATTAGATGGATTAGATGTTTGTCTATTGCCAGATCTATCCAATGTCTGCCTAGTGTGTGGCCAGCATTACGCCGCTGGGGAAATCGTTTGGTGACTTGGTCAGAACATTACTGCGGAGAAGAACCGGGTTCTCAGATATGGATCCTGACAGTGTCTCTGTTCCTCTGGCCTGACAGCAACTCATTCATTCTTGTTTCCAGGTGAGCTGGTCCAATCACAGGCAGCTTCCCTATCCAGTGACAAAGAGATGAGTCACTCTCCTGTGTTATCTCCAAACCCCCATCCTCCTCCTCCTTCACCATTCAGGAAAATTCCACGCTTAACCCTTTCCTGTCCCTGTACGTCAGCTCTGTGGTCCAACGCGTCACTTTAACCCAAGAGGGGTCACTAAATCCTCCTGTTAAATAACCAGGTAAACTCCATGCTAAACTGATTGGCACTGCCATACTGATTCCTGTTGAGCCATTGACAGCCATTGTGAACTTCCATTTGCATAGAAGATGGACTGTAAGTAGAAACCAAGAGTTGCCCCACTGAGAGTCTGAAACGTCCCCCACCCCCCATCATGACAGAGGGAAGAGGAGACAGAAGGATCATCAGTATCTGTCAGTTTGGGAATCTCCTGGTTTCCTGTCACATTCCTAAAATCCCCCCCCCCCAGGGGAACCAATCTGATTGGCCATACAGGAGATGGGAAGTTGTGGAATTACGTTCCCTGTAGGGACCGGACGTGGTTAGGGACCATCCACAATGGCTCGTGTAGATTTTCCTGACAACGTGAAAATCATTTTATTGATTTTTTAGGTGAATTCCTTCCTGTCTGTTCCCTGCGGACGGAAGTCAGATTTGCTGTAATGGACGGTAATTTGCCTAATTGGTCTGACCAGAAGCCAGTACATTCATTTTTCATATCCATCCACCATATCCGCCATTGACCTGTCTCTATTCCCAAGTGAACCAGTTATATTGGAGTCCAATCTCCTTGTTGTGTGATATTGATATGGGGGGTTTGTAGTATCACCATAGACTGCACATCCTGGACACAAGGATCCGGATAGAATGGAGATCTAACTGGAACTTGTGCTTCAGGTTTAGGTGGGTGGGTAGGGGGTCCCTGGGTACAGACTATGGATGGGAACAATTCTGTATTCCAATAACTATTTGCACCTATTTCTCCATACATGGGTAGATTTAATTGATTCTATTGAATTGGCTGAAAAAATTGACCCTGTTTATAAGGATAGATGGGAGTGACTGGGCCCCCAGCAAAACTATGATGGGGCCCCCTGCCCTGCTTCATCTACAGCAGTTTTCTGGGGGAAGGATGTATCTGTCATAGGGAAAGTAAGAGGTTAGGGCCCCTTATAGTCACAGAGTCTGCACCCCTGGAGGTTACACCCCTGATGGCCGAATAAGTCTAATCAGACTTCACAATGAAATCCATTCTGCTTCATAAATGAGTTCTGAGAAGTTTGGACCATTACATAGCCATCGGACCTGTCTGGGAGTCCAGTAATGGACAACGGATGTGATTGGATAATCACTAACCATAATGGCCTTCAGACAGTCACAGTCAAAACTTTTTGTTTAATATATAACTGTTATACAGACATTATGGGTAGGGTATAAAGGTTAAACTAGATGGACATATGTCTTTATACAACCTCCAATACTATGTTACTATGTAACTGTTATACATACATTATGGGTAGGGTATAAAGGTTGGACTAGATAGACGTATGTGCTTTAATTACACCGTCAAAATACTATGTTAACTATGTAACGTTATACAGACCATATGGGTAGGGTATAAAGGTTGGACTAATGGACGTATGTCTTTATACAACCTCCAAATACTATGTACTATGTACCTGTTATACAGACATTATGGGTAGGTATAAAGGTTGACTAGTTGGACGTATTCTTTATCAACCTCCAATACTATGTTACTATGTAACTGTTATACAGACATTATGGGTAGGGTATAAAGGTGGGACTAAGGACGTATGTCTTTATACAACTCTCCAATACTATGTTACTATGTAACTGTTATACAGACATATGGGTAGGGTATAAGGTTGGACTAGAGGACGTATGTCTTTATAAAACCTCCAACTATGTTACTATGAACTGTTATACAACTTATGGGTAGGTATAAAGTTGGACTAGCGACGTAGTCTTTATACAACCTCCAATACTATGTTTATGTAATGTTATACAGACATTATGGTAGGGTAATAAGGTTGGACTAGAGGACGTATGTCTTTATACAACCTCCAATACTATGTTACTATGATAACTGTTAACGACATAATGGGTAGGGTATAAAGGTTGGACTAGATGGACGTATGTCTTATACAACCTCCAATACTATGTTACTATGTAACTGTTATAACAGACATTATGGGTAGGGTATAAAGGTGGACTAGATGGAGGTATGTCTTTATAAAACCTCCATACTATGTTACTATGTAACTGTTATACAGACATTATGGGTAGGGTAAAAAGGTTGAACTAGATGGACGATGTCTTTATACAACCTCCAATACTATGTTACTATGTAACTGTTATACAGACTTATGGTAGGGTATAAGGTTGGACTAGATGGACGTATGTCTTTATACAACCTCCAATACTATGTTACTATGTAACTGTTATACAGACATTATGGGTAGGGTATAAAGGTTGGACTAGATGGACGTATGTCTTTATACAACCTCCAATACTGTGTTACTATGTAACTGTTATACAGACATTATGGGTAGGGTATGAAGGTTAAACTAGATGGACGTATGTCTTTATACAACCTCCAATACTATGTTACTATGTAACTGTTATACAGACATTATGGGTAGGGTATAAAGGTTAAACTAGATGGACGTATGTCTTTATACAACTCCAATACTATGTTACTATTGTAACTGTTATACAGACATTATGGGTAGGGTATAAAGGTTGGAACTGATGGACGTATGTCTTTATACAACCCCAATACTATGTTACTATGTAACTGTTATACAGACATTATGGTAGGGTATAAAGGTTGGACTAGATGGACTTATGTCTTTATACAACCTCCAATACTATGTTACTATGTACTGTTATACAACATTATATGTAGGGTATAAAGGTTGGACTAGACGGACGTATGTCTTTATACAACCTCCAATACTATGTTACTATGTAACTGTTATACAGACATTATGGTAGGGTTAAAGGTTGGACTAGACGGACGTATGTCTTTATACAACCTCCAATACTATGTTACTATGTAACTGTTATACAGACATTATGGGTAGGGTATAAAGGTTGGACTAGATGGACGTATGCTTTATACAACCTCCAACTATGTTACTATGTACGTTATACAGACATTATGGGTAGGGTATAAAGTTGACTAGATGGACTTATGTCTTTATACAACCTCCAATACTATATTACTATTTAACTGTTATACAGACATTATGGGTAGGGTATAAAGGTTGGACTAGATGGACGTATGTCTTTATACAACCTCCAACAATGTTACTATGTAACTGTTATACAGACATTATGTTAGGGTATAAGGTTGGACGATAGACGTATGTCTTTTCACAACCTCCAATACTATGTTCTAGGTAACTGTTATACAGACATTATGGGTGGGTATAAAGGATGGACTAGATGACGTATGTCTTTATACAACCTCCAATACTATGTTACTATGTACTGTTATACAGACATTATGGTAGGGTATAAAGGTTGGACTAGACGGACGTATGTCTTTATAAAACCTCCAATACTATGTTACTATGTAACTGTTATACAGACATTATGTAGGGTATAAAGGTTGGACTAGACGGACGTATGTCTTTATACAACCTCCAATACTATGTTACTATGTAATGTTATACAGACATTAGGGGTAGGGTATAAAGGTTGGACTAAGACGGACGTATGTCTTTATACAACCTCCAATACTATGTTACTATGTAATGTTATACAGACATTATGGGTAGGGTAAAAAGGTTGGACTAGATGGACGTATGTCTTTATAACACCTCCAATACTATGTTACTATGTAACTGTTATACAGACATTATGGTAGGGTATAAAGGATGGACTAGATGGAGGTATTTCTTTATAAAACCTCCAATACTATGTTACTATGTAACTGTTATACAGACTTATGGGTAGGGTATAGGTTGAACTAGATGGACGAATGTCTTTATACACCTCCAATACTATGTTACTATGTAACTGTTTACAGACATTATGGGTAGGGTATATAAGGTTGGACTAGATGGACGTATGTCTTTATACAACCTCCAATACTATGTTCTATGTACTGTTATACAGACATTATGGGTAGGGTATAAAGGTTGGACTAGATGGACGTATGTCTTTATCAACCTCCAATACTGTTTACTATGTAACTGTTATACAGACATTATGGTAGGGGTATGATGGTAACTAGATGGACGTATGTCTTTATACAACTCCAATACATGTTTATGTAACTGTAACAACATATGGTAGGTATAAAGGTTAAACTGATGGACTATGTTTATACAACCTCCAATACTATGTTCTATGTAACTGTTATACAGCATTATGGGTAGGGTATAAAGGTTGGACTAGATGGACGTATGTCTTTATACAACCTCCAATACTATGTTACTATGTAACTGTTATACAGACATTATGGGTAGGGTATAAAGGTTGGACTAGATGGACGTATGTCTTTATACAACCTCCAATACTATGTTACTATGTAACTGTTATACAGACATTATATGTAGGGTATAAAGGTTGGACTAGACGGACGTATGTCTTTATACAACCTCCAATACTATGTTACTATGTAACTGTTATACAGACATTATATGTAGGGTATAAAGGTTGGACTAACGGACGTAGTCTTTATACAACCTCCAATACTATGTTACTATGTAACTGTTATACAGACATTATGTAGGGTATAAAGGTTGGACTGAGACGGACGTATGTCTTTATACAACCTCCAATGCTATGTATACTATGTAACTGTTATACAGACATTATGGGTAGGGTATAAATGTGGACTAAGATGGACGTATGTCTTTATACAACCTCCAATACTATGTTAGTATGTACTGTTATACAGACATTATGGGTAGGGTATAAAGGTTGGATAGATGGACGTATGTCTTTATACAACCTCCAATTCTATGTTACTATGTAACTGTTATACAGACATTATGGTTAGGGTATAAAGGTTGGACTAGATGGACGTATGTTTTTATACAACCTCCAATACTATGTTACTATGTAACTGTTATAACATTATGGATAGGTATAAAGGTTGGACTAGATGGACGTATCTTCTTTATACAACCTCCAATTCTATGTTACTATGTAACGTTATTACAGACATTATGGGTAGGGTATAAAGGTTGGACTAGATGGATATTTCTTTATACAACCTCCAATACTATGTTACTATGTAACTGTTATACAGACATTATGGGTAGGGTATAAGGTTGGACTAGATGGACGTATGTCTTTATACAACCTCCAATACTATGTTACTATGTAACTGTTATACAGACATTATGTAGGGTATAAAGGTTGGACTAATGGACGTATGTCTTTATACAACCTCCAATACTATGTTACTACGTAACTGTTATAACAGACATTATGGGTAGGGTATAAAGGTTGGACTAGATGACGTATGTCTTTATACAACCTCCAATACTATGTTACTACGTAACTGTTATAACAGACATTATGGGTAGGGTATAAGGTTGGACTAGATGGACGTATGTCTTTATACAACCTCCATACTATGTTACTACTTAACTGTTATACAGACATTTGGGTAGGGTATAAGGTTGGACTAGATGGATGTGTGTCTTTATACAACCTCCATATGTTACTACTTAACTGTTATACAGACATTATGGGTAGGGTATAAAGGTTGGACTAGATGGAGTGTGTCTTTATACAACCTCCAATATATGTTACTATTTAACTGTTATACAGACATTATGGGTAGGGTATAAGTTGGACTAGAGTGACGTATGTCTTTATACAACCTCCAATACTAGTTACTACGTAACTGTTATACAGACATTATGGTTAGGGTATAAAGGTTGGACTAGATGGACGTATGTCTTTATACACCCTCCAATACTATGTTACACGTAACTGTTATACAGACATTATGGGTAGGGTATAAAGGTTGGACTAGATGGACGTATGTCTTTATACAACCTCCAATACTATGTTACTACGTAACTGTTATACAGACATTATGGGTAGGGTATAAAGGTTGGACTAATGGACGTGTGGTCTTTATACAACCTCCAATACTATGTTACTATGTAACTGTTATACAGACATTATGGGTAGGGTATAAAGGTTGGACTAGATGGACGTGTGTCTTTATACAACCTCCAATACAATGTTACTATGTAACTGTTATACAGACATTATGGGTAGAGTATAAAGGTTGGACTAGATGGACGTGTGTCTTTATACAACCTCCAATACTATGTTACTATGTAATTGTTAACAGACATTATGGGTAGGGTATAAAGGTTGGACTAGATGGACTGTATGTCTTTATACAACCTCCAATACATTTACTATGTAACTGTTATACAGACATATGGGTAGGGTTAAAGGTTGGACTAGATGGACGTATGTCTAATACAACCTCCAATACTATGTTACTATGTAACTGTTATAACGACATTATGGGTAGGGTATAAAGGTTGGACTAGTGGACGTATGTCTTTATACAACCTCCAATACCATGTTACTATGTAACTGTTATACAGACATTATGGGTAGGGTATAAAGGTTGTACTAGATGGATGTATGTCTTTATACAACCTCCAATACTATGTTACTATGTAACTGTTATACAGACATTATGGGTAGGGTATAAAGGTTGGACTAGATGGACGTATGTCTTTATACAACCTCCAATACTATGTTACTATGTAACTGTTATACAAACATTATGGGTAGGGTATAAAGGTTGGACTAGACGGACGTATGTCTTTATACAACCTCCAATACTATTTTACTATGTAACTGTTATACAGACATTATGGGTAGGGTATAAAGGTTGGACTAGACGGACTTATGTCTTATAAAACCTCCAATACTATGTTACTATTTAACGTTATACAGACATTATGGGTAGGGTATAAAGGTTGGACTAGACGGACGTATGTCTTTATAAAACCTCCAATACTATGTTACTATGTAACTGTTATACAGACATTATGGGTAGGGTTAAAGGTTGGACTAGATGGACGTATGTCTTTATACAACCTCCAATCTATGTTACTATGTAACTGTTATACAGACATTATGGGTAGGGTATAAAGGTTGGACTAGATGGACGTATTGTCTTTATACAACCTCCAATACTATGTTCCTATGTAACGTTATACAGAACATTATGGGTAGGGTATAAAGGTTGGACTAGGTGGACGTATGTCTTTAACAACCTCCAATCATGTTACTACTGACTACGTACTGTATACAGACATTATGGGTAGGTATAAAGGTTGGACAGATGGACGTTGTCTTTTTACAACCTCCAATACTAATTACTACGTACTGTTATACACATTATGGGTAGGTATGAAAGGTTGGACTAGATGGACGTGTGTCTTTATACAACCTCCAATACAATGTTACTACGTAACTTTTATACAGACATTATGGGTAGGGTATAAAGGTTGGACTAGATGGACGTGTGTCTTTATACAACCTCCAATACTATGTTACTATGTAACTGTTATACAGACATTACTGGTAGGGTATAAAGGTTGGACTAGATGGACGTATGTCTTTATACAACCTCCAATACTATGTTACTATGTAACTGTTATACAGACATTATGGGTAGGGTATAAAGGTTGGACTAGATGGACGTATGTCTTAATACAACCTCCAATACTATGTTACTACTATGTAACTGTTAACAGACATTATGGGTAGGGTATAAAGGTTGTACTAGATGGACGTATGTCTTTATACAACCTCCAATACCATGTTACTATGTACTGTTATCAGACATTATGGGTAGGGTATAAAGGTTGTACTAGATGGACGTATGTCTTTATACAACCTCCAATACCATGTTACTATTAACTGTTTACAGACATTATGATTAGGGTTAAAGGTTGGACTAATGGACGTATGTCTTTATACAACCTCCAATACTATGTTACTATGTAACTGTTATACAGACATTATGGGTAGGGTTAAAGGTTGGACTAGACGGACGTATGTCTTTATAAAACCCTCACTACTATGTTACTATGTAACTGTTATACGACATTATGGAGGGTATAAAGGTTGGACAGACGGACGTATGTCTTTATAAAACCTCCAATACTATGTTACTATGTAACTGTTATACAGACATTATGGGTAGGGTAATAAAGGTTGGACTAGACGGACTATGTCTTTATAAACCTCCAATACTATGTTCTATGTAACTGTTATACAGACATTATGGGTAGGGTATAAAGGTTGGACTAGACGGACTTTTTCTTTATACAACCTCCATACTATGTTACTATGTAACTGTTATACAGACATTATGGGTAGGGTATAAAGGTTGGACTAACGGACGTATGTCTTTATACAACTTCCAATACTATGTTACTATGTAACTGTTATACAGACATTATGGGTAGTGTATAAAGGTTGGACTAGGTGGACGTATGTCTTTATACAACCTCCAATACATGTTAATATGTATCTGTTCACGACATTATGGGTAGGGTTTAAAGGTTGGACTAGATGGACGTATGTCTTTATACAACCTCCAATACTATGTTACTATGTAACTGTTATCAGACATTATGGGTAGGGTTAAAGGTTGGACTAGATGGACTTATGTCTTTATACAACCTCCAATACTATTTTACTATGTACTGTTATGCAGACATTATGGGTGGGTATAAAGGTTGGACTAGATGGACGTATGTCTTTATACAACCTCCAATACTATGTTACTATGTAACTGTTAGATTTATGGTGGGTATAAAGGTTGGACTAGACGTGTATTTCTTATACAACCTCCAATACTATGTTACTATTAACTGCTATACAGACATTATGGTAGGGTATAAAGGTTGGACTAGATGGACGTATGTCTTTATACAACCTCCAATACTATGTTACTATGTAACTGTTATGCAACATTATGGGTAGGGTATAAAGGTTGGACTAGATGGACGTATGTCTTTATACAACCTCCAATACTATGTTACTATGTAACTGTTATGCATACTTTTGGGTGGGGTAAAGGTTGGACTAGATGGACTTATGTCTTTATACAACCTCCAATACTATGTTACTATGTAACTGTTAGACTTAGGGGTAGGTATAAAGGTTGGACTAGACGGACGTATGTCTTTATACAACCTCCAATACTATGTTACTATGTAACTGTTATACAGACATTATGGGTAGGGTATGAAGGTTGTACTAGATAGACTTAGGTCTTTATACAACCTCCAATACTATGTTACTATGTAACTGTTATACAGACATTATGGGTAGGGTATAAAGGTTGCACTAGATGGACGTATTTCTTTATACAACCTCCAATACTATGTTACTATGTAACTGCTATCAACATTATGGGAAGGGTATAAAGGTTGGACTAGATGGACGCATGTCTTTATAACCTCCAATACTATGTTACTATGAACTGTTAGACAGACATTATGGGTAGGGTAAAGGTTGGACTAGATGGACGTATTCTTTATACACCTCCAATACTATGTTACTATGTAACTGTTTAACAGACATTATGGGTAGGGTATAAAGGTTGACTAGATGGACGTATGTCTTTATATAACCTCCAATACTATGTTACTATGTAACTGTTAGACAGACATTATGGGTAGGGTATAAAGGTTGGACTAGATGGACGTATGTCTTTATACAACTCCCAACTATGTACTATGTAACTGTTATACAGACATTATGGGTAGGGTATAAAGGTTGGACTAGATGGATGCACGTATGTCATTATCTAACTTTTAGTGGTATGTTATTATGTTGCTATGTATAAGCAAAATGTCCTCCTAAATCAGGTCCTACACCAACAGATGTTTCCACAACCAGATAATGGATTAAGATCATGTGTATCCCTGGTCAAGAATGTGATTTAAAGCCCCCTTATTTGCTATATGTGTATAGTATGCACTTCAATACTATGGGGCATATTTATAAAGGTTCGTTAACTTTTCGCGGCCGTTTTCGCGGCCATTAACCATAAATCGCGTTTACCGCGATTTTATAAAGGTCCGAAAACGGCCGCGAAAAGTTAACGAAGCGTTAACCTTCGCGCCGATCCTTACCTGTTACCCGCCGCTTCTATTAATAAAGCGGCGGTACTGGTTTCGCTCGGCTAGTATCGGCTGTTTACTTTCGCCACCTTGAAGGAGCCGAAGTCAGCCGATACTAACCTCCCGCGGCGGGGATGGGCAGGCAACCCGCGGCGGGTGGTCGCACCCCCCCCGGGAGACATGCCCACCCCCCCACCCCCCGCGTGGCAGCGGCGACCACCCGCCCCGCCGCCACTTCCAGCAGCCCCTCCCAACCCGTTCCCCGTTCGCGGCAATCTCTTGCGGCACTTACAAGTGCCCTTGCGGCTCTGACAAGAGCCTTTTGGGGCTTAAGGGGTCCCGCAGCTCGAACCGGGACCCCCCTCCCCGGCCCTTATAGGGCCCTTGCGGCACTTACAGTGCCCTTGCGGCACTAATAAGTGCCTTTGGCGGGGGTCCCCGCAGCTCGAACCGGGACCCCCAGTGCGGCTCTTAAAAGAGCCCTTGGGCGACGTCTTCGGGCTGGCGAACACCAACCCCACTCAGGTCGCCGATGCCAGGCAGACTCACTGCCCGATGAGTGCCCGCTGGCACCGCCGGCCTCAGCGGAGCCGATGTTGCCAGCCGCTTTTCTTTCTTCTTCCTTCTCTCCATCTACTGCGATGGCATCTGAGTTCCTCGGCGGAAAGCTCTCTTTTATAGGTTTGCAGAAATCCATAATCCGTTTCTGATTGGTCAATTTTTTATACTTGCTTTACATTAACCAATCAGATTTCAGAACTTTCCAGAAATCTGATTGGTTAATGTAAAGCAAGTATTAAAAAATTGACCAATCAGAAATGGATTATGGATTTGCAAACCTATATAAAGAGGAGCTTTCCGCCACGGAACTCAGATGCCATTGGCAGTAGATCGCTGAAGAAAAAGCGGCTGGCAACATCGGCTCCGCGAGGCCGGCGGTGCCAGCAGGCTCACTGGCGGCCGCAGTGAGTCTGCCTGGCATGCGCGACCTGAGTGGGGTTGGTGTCGCCAGCCCGAAGACTCGCGTCGGATCACGCGCCGGCAACATCGGCCTCGTTGAGGTCCCGGCGCCCGCAGGGGTACCTCTCGGGGTCGTCGGCCTCGGCGGAGCTGGTGTCGCCGGGACTGGAAGAAAAAGACGTCGCCCAAGGGCTCTTTTAGAGCCGCACTGGGGGTCCCGGTTTCAGCTGCGGGACCCCCGCCAAAGGCACTTGTCATGCCGCAAGGGCCCTTGTAAGGGCCGGGGAGGGGGGGTCCGGTTCGAGCTGCGGGACCCCCTAAGCCCCAAAAGGCCCTTCTCAGGCGCCCCGCTGGAGGGAGCCTCCCCCCCCCACGGCTCCCTCCCGTCCCCTCCCCGGGAGCGGCCGGCCGGGGGGCTTGGAGGGGTTGCCGGGGAGGGGTGTGCGCGGCGGTGGGTCGCGACCACCTGCTGCGGCCCCTTCCGGCAGCCCCTCCTAGCCTCCCGTTCCGAGATTGCCGCGAACGGGGAACGGTTTGGGAGGGGCTGCTGGAAGTGGCGGCGGCGCGCGGTGGTCGCCGCTGCCGCCGCGGGGGGTGTGGGCGGGGTTAGGAGCAGACGCGGGTCGGGAAGGGGATTTTCAAGGTCCTTCGCGGCGATACTATACAGTATCGCCGCGAAGGGGCTTAAAATTACCGCAGCACATCGCGGCCGCTATAGGTATCGCGGGAATAGCGCTCGCCGTTATAAATACGGCGATAGCGCTATTTTCGCGGCTGCGATGTGCGGCGGTAATTTTTTTGCGATATTATCGATTCTTTATAAATATGCCCCTATGTCATTTCCAATTCCTGCGCCCAAGGTGGGAACTTGTGTTGTCCTTGTGGACGATCATCCATTCATCCCAATATTGGGTCATTGAGCTAAGCCTTTCAGAAAACTAGCAAAAATTAAAGACTACAACATGAGCGTGCTGAACATGCCTGACATTGTACAAAATGGCTGACATTGTACAAAATGGCTGACGTTGTACAACATGGCTGACATTGTATAACTTGTCTGACACTGTACAGCATGTCTAATACAGTACAGTAGGTGTAGAGTACTGCATAAGTAATCTAGTCAAATTTACAACAATTTCCATTTATATAAATAAAAAAAAACCTTTAACGTAAATGCAGATTAAAGTTACATCTTATTCTTTGGCGCAGGGCACGTCCCTTATATTATAAACATAAATCGTAAAATGCATCATACGGTTTTAAATAATCACTACACACGTTTGTATTCTATAATCTCGTGAATGAATAATTCATCATTTACAGTTTATTGTATAACCAAACTCTCCACCATAGAGGCCCTTTTGTATGAGGAGGGACACACATTAATCCCTGTCATTGATGTAGGAAATATTTCATATCCGCTACGTTCACAGGACAAAACGCAAAGCGCGCAGTGATTTGTCTATGTGTTCATTTGAATTACAAATAATTCTTATAAATCTGCATTACATGAACCGTGGAACCAGCCACAACAAAGGGCCACGGGAATTTATTCTGCAGATAGTGTCCCTATGAGTATTCCTACATTAAACCAAATGTTTGGGATGAGAATTCTGAATCCTTTACGTGTGACTCAGTTAATAATGGGTTTCCTGATATCACTTGTCACCGGTGGCAGATATAAATACACGGTATTATTCCACGGTCGCAATAAGATAATCAGTGTATATCGTGTAATGTCTTACAAATGTGCCATTTCCCGGGAATATCTTACTCATCCCAGATGACGAAGCCGTACACTGCAATTTCACTGACAAACTGGGTTCCACTCACTCTGCACTGAACCCAAAATAGAATCCGCAGCGATAATTTAACATCAACTTTTACGTTGTGGAATCTTTACATTTAAAGAGAAAGGTGAAGGGAATATTTTATACTAATAAACTGAGTTATACAGGGAACTCTGGGTACCACCCATGTATTATAATGGATAATGTATCCCCTACTGTAAATTATAAGGATATTAGAAGTCACTGAGGAGTTCTGTGTCCATATAAAGGTACAAGGACACAGACTGAGTTATACAGGGAACTCTGGGTACCACCCATGTATTATAATGGATAATGTATCCCCTACTGTAAATTATAAGGATATTAGAAGTCACTGAGGAGTTTCTTTGTCCATATAAGGTACAAGGAACACAGAACTGAGTTATACAGGGAACTCTGGTACCACTCCATTATTATAAGGGATAATGTATCCCCTACTGTAAATTATAAGGATATTAAAGTCCTGAGGAGTTCTGTGCTCATATAAAGGTACAAGGACACAGACTGAGTTATACAGGGAACTCTGGGTACCACTCATGTATTATAATGGATAATGTACTCCCCTACTGTAATTAATAAGGATATTAAAGAGTCACTGAGGAGTCTCTGTGTCCATATAAAGGTACAAGGACACAGAACTGAGTTTACAGGGAACTCGGTACCACTCATAATTATAAGGGATAATTTTATCCCTACTGTAAATTGATAGGATATTAGAAGTCACTGAGGAGTTCTGTGCTATATAAAGGTACAAGGACACAGACTGAGTTATACAGGGAACTCTGGGTAACACACTCATGTATTAAGGATAATGTATCCTCTACTGTAAATTATAAGGTATTAGAAGTCACTGAGGAGTTTCTGTGTCTATATAAAGGTACAAGGACACAGACTGAGTTATACAGGGAACTCTGGGTACCACTCATGTATTATAAGGGATAATGTATCCCCTACTGTAAATTATAAGGATATAGAAGTCACTGAGGAGTTCCGTGTTCTATATAAAGGTACAGGCACACAGACTGAGTTATACAGGGAACTCTGGGTACCACTCATGTATTATAAGGGATAATGTATCCCCTACTGTAAATTATAAGGATATTAGAATCTCACTGAGGAGTTCTGGTGTCTATATAAAGTACAAGACACAGACGAGTTATACAGGGAACTCTGGGTACCACTCATGTATTATAAGGATAATGTATCCCCTACTGGTAAATTATAGGATATTAGAAGTCCTGAGGAGTTCTGTGTCTATATAAAGGTACAGGACACAGACTGAGTTATACAGGGAACTCTGGTTACCACTCATGTTATGTAAGGGATAATATTCCCCCTACTGGAAATAATGATATTAGAAGTCACTGAGGAGTTTCTGTGTCTATTAAAAGGTACAAGGACACAGACTGAGTTATACAGGGAACTCTGGGTAACCCATCATGTATTATAAGGATTAATGTATCCCCTACTGTAAATTATAAGGAATATTAGAGTCACTGAGGATTCTGTGTCTATATAAAGGTACAAGGACACAGACTGAGTTATACAGGGACCCTCTGGGGTACCACTCATGTATTATAGGGATAATTTATCCCTTCTGTACTAATAAGGATATTAGAAGTCACTGAGGAGTTCTGTGTCATAACGGTACAAGGACCACAGACTGAGTTATACAGGAACTCTGGGTACCACTCATGTATTATAAGGGATAATTATCCCTACTTAAATTATAAGGATTTAGAAGTCACTGAGGAGTTCTGTGTCTATATAAAGGTACAAGGACACAGACTAAATTCTATCAGGGGAACTCTGGTACCACTCTATTATTATAAGGGATAATGTACCCCTACTGTAAATTATAGGATATTAAGAAGTCACTGAGGAGTTCTGTGTCTATATAAAGGTACAAGGACACAGACTGAGTTATACAGGGAACTCTGGGTACCACTCATGTATTATAACGGATAATTTATCCCTACTGCAAATTATAAAGATATTAGAAGTCACTAAGGAGTTCTGTGCCTATATAAAGGTACAAGGACACAGGCTGGGTTATACAGGGAACTCTGGGTACCACCCATGTATTATAAGGGATAATGTATCCCGTACTGTAAATTATAAGGATATTAGAAGTCTCTGAGGAGATCTGTGTCTATATTGAGGAACAGTATACAGGTACAATAACATAAAACATTGCCCCAATTTGAGATTATGAAGCAGATTGTAAGCTCTTGGGGCAGGGATATCATTCCTAATATCTCAAGGCACAATACACATATATTAATTTATTTATAATTTATATATATGTATTCGTAACCTATGTATCAAACTATTTAATTTTTATTTATCTGTATAATTGCACTTATCCCCTTGTTTGTATACTCTGTATTTTATAATGTACAGTGCTGCGTACCCTAGTGGTGCTTTATAAATAAAATTATACAATGCATATCCATAAATTTAATAATAAATATGATATAATATATTATAATATAAATTCTTACTATGTACACTGTTTGTACATTTATTCCTGGTGGATATTATTTCAGTCCTGGTACAACACTACAGACACAGCGAAAATCTTAAAGGGTTAAATTCACACTTAAAAACACCATTGATTTGCGTGATTTTAACCCTTAGGTTGCAAGAGATGTGTGGCGGATTATACATATGTTTTATTTGCCAGCTGGTAGTTAATACCTGATGTTAAATACTTATGTGGGGAGTAATTCACCCAGAGCCTGTGTACAGTTTGTGTACATGTTGTGTTATTGTATAGGAGGCTGTGTACAGTTAGTGTACACGTTATGTTATTGTAAAGGAGACTGTGTACATTTAGTGTACATGTTGTGTTATTGTATAGGAGGCTGTGTACAGCGAGTGTACATGTTGTGTTATTGTATAGGAGGCTGTGTACAGCGAGTGTACATGTTGTGTTATTGTATTTCAGCCCTATGGTGGGTGTATACACTCAGTCACCCTAAAGGGTGTAATACACTCAGTCACCCTAAAGTGGGTGTAATACACTCAGTCACCCTATGGTGGGTGTAATACACTCAGTCACCCTAAGGTTGGTGTAATACACCAGTCACCCTAAAGTGGGTGTAATACACTCAGTCACCCTATGGTGGGTGTAATACACCAGTCACCCTATGGTGGGTGTAATACACTCAGTCACCCTAAGGTTGGTGTAATACACCAGTCACCCTAAAGTGGGTGTAATACACTCAGTCACCCTAAGGTTGGTGTAATACACTCAGTCACCCTAAAGTGGGTGTAATACACTCAGTCACCCTATGGTGGGTGTAATACACTCAGTCACCCTTAAGTGGGTGTAATACACTCAGTCACCCTATGGTGGGTGTAATACACTCAGTCACCCTAAGGTGGGTGCAATACACTCAGTCCCCCTAAAGTGGGTGTAATACACTCAGTCACCCTATGTGTGGTGGTAATACACTCAGTCACCCTAAGGTTGGTGTAATACACTCAGTCACCCTAAAGTGGGTGTAATACTCAGCACCTAAGGTTGGTGTAATACACTCAGTCACCCAAGTGGTGGGTGTAATACTCATCCCATGGTGGGTGTAATACACTCAGTCACCCTATGGTGGGTGTAATACACTCAGTCACCCTAAGGTGGGTATTGTGTCATTTAACCCTTTCACGGGCCTTTCAGGAAAGAAGATGTTTTAATTTTCACCAAAAAACAATAAATTAGGCCAGGGATAATACCCCTGGGTTCCATGATTAGAAGAGGGCTTATAACCGCGGGACTGCAACTCTCTACATTGTCTCGGACTCGTTTCAGATGATATTTTTTACAGTTTCTTCTCTGGTTCTTGCACAGCTTGTGTATGGGCAGCTTACGGCTAAATATGTATAGATTGTATAAAATAAACCAGGGAAATGACTGGACAGAACATTTATGAGTCATCCTGTGTGCCAGCCAATCAGTAGGGAGTCAGTGTTGCCCAGATATTGCGTGGTGAGAGATGTAGTTTACAAATGTTACCACGACTGCGTCATTATGTCACATTGGATTCTCGCTTCTTTAATATTCCTGTTTCTCACCAACAGCTCTCTGCTCGCCCATCTCTCTCTGTTTCGGGGCAGTTCTTTTTTCTGTAATAAAAACACCAGAGTCCAGCGTAGTTTCCCTGATTGGATGTATGTTACAGTGTGTGACTCACACACAATCACAGAGTGACTAATCCCTCTAGGATCTCCACCTGCACTGATCTTTAACTAACTCTACACTGCCTCGCCTACACAACATGTACACTCACTGTACACGCCTCCTATACAATAACACAACATGTACACTTGCTGTACACAGCCTCCTATACAATAACACAACATGTACACTCACTGTACACAGCCTCCTATACAATAACACAACATGTACCTCACTGTACCCCCTCCTATACAAACACAACATTACACTCGCCTGTACACGCCTCCTATACAATAACACAACATGTACACTCACTGTCCACAGCCTCCTATACAATAACACAACACTGTACACTCGCTGTACACAGCCTCCTATACAATAACACACATTACACTCACTGTACCAGCCTCCTTAACAATAACACAACATGTACACTCACTGTACACAGCCTCCTATACAATAACACAACATGTACCACTCCTGTACACAGCCTCCTATACAATAACACAACATGTACACCACTGTACACCTCCTATACAATAACACAACATAACTCACTGTACACAGCCTCCTATACAATAACACAACATGTACACTCGCTGTACACAGCCTCCTATACAATAACACAACATGTACACTGACGTGACACAGCCTCCTATACAATAACACAACATGTACACTCACTGTACACAGCCTCCTATACAATAACACAACATGTACACTCGCTGTACACAGCCTCCTATACAATAACACAACATGTACACTCACTGTACACAGCCTCCTATACAATAACACAACATGTACACTCACTGTACACAGCCTCCTATACAATAACACAACATGTACACTCACTGTACACAGCCCTATACAATAACACAACATGTACACTGACTGTACACAGCCTCCTATACAATAACACAACATGTACACGACTGTACACAGCCTCCTATACAATAACACAACATGTCACTCGCGGTACACACCTCCTATACAATAACACAACATGTACACTCACTGTACACAGCCTCCTATACAATAACACAACATGTACACTCGCTGTACACAGCCTCCTATACAATAACACAACATGTACACTCGCTGTACACAGCCTCCTATACATAACACAAACAGGTACACTCACTGTACACGCCTCCTATACAATAACACAACATGTACACTGACTGTACACAGCCTCCTATACAATAACACAACATGTACACTCGCTGTCCACAGCCTCCTATACAATAACACACATGTACACTGACTGTACACAGCCTCCTATACAACACAACCATGTACACTCGCGTACACAGCCTCCTATACAATAACACAACATGTACACTCACTGTAACACCTCCTATACAATAACACAACATGTACACTCGCTGTACACAGCCTCCTATACAATAACACAACATGTACACTGACTGTACACAGCCTCCTATACAATAACACAACATGTACACTCGCTGTACACAGCCTCCTATACAATAACACAACATGTACACTCACTGTACACAGCCTCCTATACAATAACACCACTGTACACTCGCTGTACACAGCCTCCTATACAATACCACAACATGTACACTCGCTGTACACACCTCCTATACATAACACAACATGTACACTGACTGTACACAGCCTCCTATACAATAACACAACATGTACACTCGCTGTACACAGCCTCCTATACAATAACACAACATGTACACTCACTGTACACAGCCTCCTATACAATAACACAACATGTACACTCGCTGTACACAGCCTCCTATACAATAACACAACATGTACACTCTGGTACACAGCCTCCTATACAATACACAACATGTACACTCACTGTACCACGCCTCCTATACAATAACACAACATGTACACTGACTGTACACAGCCTCCTATACAATAACACAACATGTACACTCGCTGTACACAGCCTCCTATCATAACACACATGTACACTGACTGTACACAGCCTCCTATACAATACACAACATGTACACTCGCTGTACACAGCCTCCTATACAATAACACAACATGTACACTGACTGTCACAGCCTCCTATACAATAACACAACATGTACACTCGCTGTACACAGCCTCCTATACAATAACACAACATGTACACTGACTGTACACAGCCTCCTATACAATAACACAACATGTACACTCGCTGTACACAGCCTCCTATACAATAACACAACATGTACACTGACTGTACACAGCCTCCTATACAATAACACAACATGTACACTCACTGTACACAGCCTCCTATACAATACACAAACATGTACACTCGCGTACACAGCCTCCTATACAATAACACAACATGTACACTCACTGTACACAGCCTCCTATACATAACACAACATGTACACTCGCTGTACACAGTCCTATACAATAACACAACATGTACACTCGCTGTACACAGCCTCCTATACAATAACACAACATGTACACTCGCTGTACACAGCCTCCTATACAATAACACAACATGTACACTCACTGTACACAGCCTCCTATACAATAACACAACATGTACACCGCTGTACACAGTCTCCTATACATAACACAACATGTACACTCGCTGTCCACAGCCTCCTATACAATAACAACACATGTACACTCACTGTACACAGCCTCCTATACAATAACACAACATGTACACTACCTGTTCACAGCCTCCTATACAAACACACATGTACACTCGCTGTGCACAGCCTCCATACAATAACACAACATGTACACTCACGTTCACAGCCTCCTATACAATAACAACACATATACACTCACTGTACACAGCCCCTATACAATAACAACATGTACACTCGCTGTACACAGCCTCCTATACAATAACACAACATGTACACCTCACTGTACACAGCCTCCTATACAAATACACAACATGTACACTCACTGTACACAGCCTCCATACAATAACACAACATGTACACTCGCTGTACACAGCCTCCTATACATAACACAACATGTACACTCGCTGTACACAGCCTCCTATACAATACACACATGTACACTAACTGTACACAGCCTCCATACAATAACACAACATGTACACTAACTGTACACACCTCCTATACAAAACACACATGTCACTCTCACAGCCTCAACAATAACAAACTGTACACTCGCTGTACACAGCCTCCTATACAATAACACAACATGTACACTAAATGTACACAGTTCCTTACAATAACATAAGTGTACAACTAACTGTCACAGCCTCCTATACAATAACACAACATGTACAAACTGTACACAGGCTCTGGTGATTACTCCCCACATAAGATTTAACATCAGGTATTAACTACCAGCTGGCAAATAAAACATATGTATAATCCGCCACACATCTCTGCAACCTAAGGGTTAAAATCACGCAAATCAATGGGTTTTTTAAGTGTGAATTTAACCCTTTAAGATTTTCGCTGTGTCTGTAGTGTTGTACCAGGACTGAATATATCCACCAGGAATAAATGTACAAACAGTGTACATAGTAAGAATTTATATTATAATATATTATATCATATTTATTATTAAATTTATGGATATGCATTGTATAATTTTATTTATAAAGCACCACTAGGGTACGCAGCACTGTACATTATAAAATACAGAGTATACAAAACAAGGGGATAAGTGCAATTATACATATAATAAAATTAAATAGTTTGATACATAGGTTCGAATACATTATATAAATTATAAATAAATTAATATATTTGTATTGTGCCTTGAGATATTAGGAATGATTCCCTGCCCCAGAGCTTACAATCTGCTTCATAATCTCAAATTGGGGCAATGTTTTATGTTATTGTACCTGTATACTGTTCCTCAATATAGACACAGATCTCCTCAGAGACTTCTAATATCCTTATAATTTACAGTACGGGATCATTATCCCTTAATACATGGGTGGTACCCAGAGTTCCCTGTATAACCCAGCCTGTGTCCTTGTACCTTTATATAGGCAAGAACTCCTTAGTGACTTCTAATATCTTTATATTTGCAGTAGGGATAAATTATCCGTTTAATACATGAGTGGTACCCAGAGTTCCCTGTATAACTCGTCTGTGTCCTTGTACCTTTATATGACACAGAACTCCTCATTGACTTCTAATATCCTTATATTTACAGTAGGGGATACATTATCCCTTATAATACATGAGTGGTACCCAGAGTCCCCGTAGAATTTAGTCTGTGTCCTTGTACCTTTATATAGACACATAACTCCTCAGTGACTAAAACATAAAAAAGTGAGTGTATTACACCCACCTTAGGGTGACTGAGTGTATTACACCCACTTTAGGGTGACTGAGTGTATTACACCTACCTTTGGGTGACTGAGTGTATTACACCCACCTTAGGGTGACTGAGTGTATGTGTCTATGGTCTCACCATAAGGTATCCCAGAACTCCCTGTAGCACGTGTCTATGGTCTCACCATAAGGTATCCCAGAACTCCCTGTAGCACGTGTCTATGGTCTCGTTCAAGGTATCACAGAACTCCTGTAGCATGGCAGTACGGTGGCTCAGTGGTTAGCACTGATACCTTGCAGCGCTGAAGTCCTGAGTTCTATTCCACCCTTGGACACATCTGCAAGGAGTTTGTATGTTCTCCCCGTGTTTGCGTGGGTTTCCTCTGGGCACTCCGGTTTCCCCACAATCATAAAGACAGACTGATAGGTTGTATGTGTACATAAAATGATTAGATTGTAAGCTCTTCGGGGCAGGGCCTGATGTGACTTGAGTAAATAATTGTAAAGCGCTGCGGCATATGTAGCGCTACATAAGAAATAAAATATATACATACATACGTGTGTCTATGGTCTAATCATGTGATGACTAATCTGCACGGTTTATAACGGTAGAATTTACAGGATAGTCATGGTCTTATTATATGTTGTACTGTTTTTTGTTCCATATTTGGAAAGACCTCAGAATAACCTTTCCTTAGAATCACCCATGAGCACCAGCTAGGAGTCGACGCCCCCAGGCAGTTTGTTCACTTTGTATATGAATGTTTGGCTAGTGGGTGGGGGTATTTGCATGAGATGTTTGGCAAGGACTAGAAACTGCAGGAAATGTGTTCAGAATGCAAATTCAAAGGGCCCCGGGCCCATCGATTAATAACTTGTAGCAGAGTCTGATGGGAGAGCAGCTATTAACTCTTTCTAATTAGATAGAGATAGATACATAGATAGATAGATAGATAGATAGATAGATAGATAGATAGATAGATAATAGATAGATGGATGGATGGATGGATGGATGGATGGATGGATGGAGATAGATAGATAATAGATAGATGGATGGATGGATGGATGGATGGATGGATGGATGGATGGATGGATGGATGGATGGATGGATAGATAGATAGATAGATAGATAGATCTATAAGGAGGTCCTGAACAGACCGGAGGGGAAAGAGATGCTTCTAAACTACGATAGAAAGGTTTATGAATTCAACCAACAAGGAGTTCAGCAAGCAGCAGAAGATCTCAACAGAATCGTATTCACCATTACAGAAATGTCCGTAGAAAAGGACCAATCACAAGAAGACAAACAAACAATCTAATAAATGGTTTGACAGTGAGAGCAAAAAACTCAGAAAAAATCTACGGGTGATCTCAAATAAAAAACACAGGTGCCCCAGTGATGATGAACTAAAATTAGCTTATGACGTCACTCAACGTCAATATAAACTCACCCTCAGAAAGAAGAAACAAAACTACATCCAAAGTAAACTTTAAAAGCTTGAACAATCTCTCCAAGTCAACTAAAGAATATGGAGGAGAAGATCAAGGACTTCCAAGCCCATTAGATAGACCTATAACACTGCAGGATGTAGCTGACAACATTAAAGGTCTTACAAAGTAAAAAAGCCGGTGGTACGGACGGAATTCTACCCGAAATGATCCAATCCAGCTCCCCTGGAATACACACTGCAATATCCAAACTATCCCACCTAGTCCTATATGTCGGGCACTTTCCTGAAGTCTGGAACCAAGGTCTGATAACACCAATCCACAAAAGTGGAGACGTTATTATCCAGCCAACTACAGAGGCGTCTGTGTGAGCAGTGTATGGGAAACTGTATAACAGCATTCTAATAAGGGAAATATGGAAAATATTCTCCTGCTTTGTGGACTTTAAAGAGGAGTTTGACCCAGGCCCATTCCTAAAACTTCTGGAGAGTGGAACAGGTGGGAAAACATATGATGTCATACAGAGTCTTTATACTGGTAATAAATGTAAAAGTGAATGGGAAAAGAACTTCATACTTCCTGCAAGGTCGGGAGTCAGACAAGGATGTAGCCTGAGTCCAACTCTCTTTAACATCTACATCAGCCAACTGGCAGCAGCTCTAGAAACCTCATCAGCACCAGGACTTACTCTACATGACCCCAATGTAAAGTTCCTGCTCTACGCAGATGACCTCTTACTGCTATCACCAACAGAGAGTGGCCTACTAGACAGTCCAGCCATCCTGGAGAGATTCACCACCTGGGCACTTCCCATAAATCCAAATAAAACGAAAATTAGGATGTTCCAGAAGAAAAACAAAAACCAACACACAACCCTTCATTCACATTGAATAACGAGATACTCAGCAGAACAGAGAAATCTACTTATCTCACCTGGAGACCAACCATTCTGGGAGCTTTAGGGCAGCTACAGAGACTGAAAGTGAAAGCCTCCGAACCTTCTGTGCAATAAGAAAACAACTGGATCCCCTCAAACCACCGGTAAAAGTCTCCGACAGTGTGGGACGCTGTCTACAGAGAGAATGGTTTAATGCACAAAATTATTGTGACACTCCTTCACATTGAAATTAAAAATCAACACACAGAATTCACAAAGATGCACCAAGAAAAACATTGTGCGTTGTGCGAAACACAACATGGTCAGAAATCACAAAAATGACAATTCTGTGTTCGGTGAATAAAAACAAATGCGGACAATCTGGGAATATTCTACCTATAGATTTTAAATGGCAAGTCCACCCCAAAACTATAATTAAACCCACTACTGGCCCCACTCTGTAGTTTAAAATAAACCTTCGCTTACATCTCTGCTCCTTATGGTTCTCCAGCTATCAAAGTCCAGGAAACTGAAGACTCCAATTTGTCTGTGTGGCTTCTGGTCTATACTGAATCCTCATCCTCGTCAAGGTCTGGGGCATGCGTAAAAACCACCACCATCCAGATCCATCCTCAGCCATCGTTGCACCTAGCGTGAAATGCTTTGGAAGTAAGGTAGGTAACCCCTGCCCACCCCCAACCACTGCAATATTTCCTTTAAAAAAAATCAGATCCATACTTACAGAGCCTTCTCTACCACAGCGTTTTACATAACGTCAGCCGCGTCTGCGATTAGCTGCCTCTCAGCCAATCACAGACTTGGCTGAGGTCCAGCCCCTTCTTGCAATCAGGAGGTCGGATCTGATCGCCACGGGAGAGAAGGCAGTGTAAGTAGGAATGGGGGGGAATTTTTTAATGAAATATTGTGGCGGTTGGGGGTGGGTTGGGGTTACTTACTTTACCCCCAAAGTTAGTATCAGTATCTTATACTATAGTTACATTATTTTGTATACAGAATAGCACACACCCATTTTGTAATAATATTAAAGGCATTCCATGTCCATATTCTAGTTACCAGGCCTCACACCCAATCATACCCATCATGCACCTCTAAGCTGACTTCTAATATCCTTATATTTTACAGAAGGAGATTTGTGACACTGAAGCACCCCACTATTTAACATAGTAATTGAGGTTGAATAAAGACACACGTCCATCAAACCTTTTCACCCTCCTTTTTAACCCTACCTAACAGTTGATACAGAGGAAGGCAAAAAAACACAGCTAAAAAATCCTTCCTGACTCCAAATGTCAATTGGAATGTATCCCTGAACCAACCAGAACTACAGTATATGTACGAATACCAGTAACTCTCAATATTATATAGTATCCCCGTACCAACCAGAACTACAGTATATGTACGAATACCAGTAACTCTCAATATTATATAGTATCCCCGTACCAACCAGAACTACAGTATATGTATTAATACCAGTAATTCTCAATATTATATAGTATCCTGACCAACCCAGACACTACAGTATATGTATTAATACCAGTAATTCTCAATATTATATAGTATCCCCGTACCAACCAGAACTACAGTATATGTATTAATACCAGTAATTCCCAATATTATATAGTATCCCTGTACCAACCAGAACTACAGTATATGTATTAATACCAGTAATTCTCAATATTATATAGTATCCCTGTACCAACCAGAACTACAGTATATGTATTAATAACCAGTAATTCTCAATATTATATAGTATCAGTATGAACTTGCCATTACCACATCTGCTGGAAGACAGTTCCACAGTTTCACCGTTCTCACTGTAAAGAAACCTTTCCTAACCTGAAGATGAAATTTCTTTTCTTCCAACCTTAGAGGATGTCCACGAGTCCTCTGATATGACCTATTAGTGAACAATGCACCAGAGAGTTTATTGTATGGCCCATTAATATATCTATATAAAGTGATTATATCCCCACGCAAACGTCACTTCTCCAATGTAAACAGCCCTAACTTGTCTAATCTGCCTGCATATTCAAGCCCCTCCATTCCCCTTATTAATTTAGTTGCCCTTCTCTGAACTGCCTCAATTTCCAAGATGTCCCTTTTGTATATGGGATTCCAAAACTGCACCGCATATTCCAAATGTGGCCTTACCAGTGCCTTGTAAAGAGGGAGAATAATATTTTTCTCTCTTGATTCCATTCCCCTCTTTATACAAGACAATATCTTGCTAGCTCTAGCCGTTGCTACCTGGCATTGTTTGCTACAGCTAAGTCTGTTATCTACCAGAACCCCCAAATCTTTTTCCATTACAGATACACTTAACACAGAGTCATTTATGGTGTAGGGGGCACAGGGATTATTAAATCCCAAATGCATCACCTTACATTTATCAACATTGAATCTCATCTGCCATTCTGCTGCCCATTGTGATAATCTCGTATTACTGGAGAGATCAATGTGCATGCGTTGCAAGTAGCTGGTGAATTCCCTGAATTTAATGTATTTCTCTGAATTGATCGAACCCCCCGAGTATGAATTATTTTCATCCTTCACATCTTTCTACGTCAATAACCAGTAGAGAGATACCATGGGGTGGGGGATTCATTACGCCTCCTCTCAGTCTATAAACTAATCAATATGTACATTTGGGGGTCTATGGCCGTGTACTGGCTGAGAAGACCCCACTGTGATCTGGTAGGGAAGATGTTTCCACCGATGTATTTCCCATGGATTGGGAGAGATGAAAGTTCCCAGGATGATAAATGTGACTCATCGCTGCCAGTGACGTGTACACTCCATCTGTGACAACAGCGCAATGGATTTAACCCCCTGTTATCCTATCGGAAATCCATTTCTATTTAGTCAGGAGTGGTAATTCCATCAATAAGGGGCAGTTAACCCTTTCCTGTAAACCAAGTCTCCTTTCTCATACAGTCAAATGTATTTTCTTTCACCACTGTATGCGTGTCCAGCGGCTATTTAACTACATCTCGCAGTGCATGCTGGGAGATGTAGTTAAACAGCGGTGGCAAACCCCTGACTTCCCCCCTCCCCCTACAAGCATTGGAGTTACCATATGGATTGTCATTTTACTAATAGTAGATGAGTAAGAAGAAAATGAATGACATGTTCACTGTATTTTTTAGTGTTCAATTTATTTTTATTCTTTTTAACACAAAATAAAAGAAAACCCCAGTATGCAATGCTTGTGTTGTACAATCAAATAGGATTCAGTTATGTTATATTCATTTATTCCTTCTCAAAGCCTGCATAGCTCAGCCATGGACAGTATAACCATGTATGGGCACTTGATTGGCCGAAACAGGCGTTCAGTCAGGGATCTTTGCCTAACCAACCGGGCGGATCTCCGAACGACCGGCCGTTACAGCTGATAAAGGTCCCATACACCTGCCGATTATCGTCCGAAACGAACGATTTAGATTGGACCATACTGAAGAAGCCCCGTTTCTTTCCACCATGAAAAGCCTTTGTTGTTATATCCTGGTTGGAAATTGGGAGAGTCATTGTCTACATCAAAGACGGGGAATCCATAAGATGATGATGTCATTTTACTCTGCCCCATATGTTAATGTTAGTCGGCTGCTTTCTGGGGGTAGAAATCGTTTATTTGTTGGTATCCGTAATATTGAATCTATGTGTTATGGGACCTTTAGGTCTGACTCCATCATGACCCATTGGGAAGGAGGACGTTTGACGTGCCAGGAAGATATTTGTGCCAGTTGTGTGGGTAAGTAGGATTTATATAAAGACGGAACCTTGTTCATTTGGTTGAATTAATATATATTAATGTTTGGCAATTCTTGTTTTTTTTTTATATGACCAAAAAAATTAGAATATTTGGGTTTGAGGAGGTTCTAGCCACTTTCACCAGTAATATCAGTCTGGGTGATGTTGGCAAAGTTCAGGCCTAAGAAGGGGTTCCCTAAATGGGTAAATGCCTTTCATTGTCCTCAGTCTTCCTGTGACGCCTCCTCTTGGTTTCCTTCCCCTGCACTGACTTCCTCTTCATCCCTTTCATGCTGCACCTTCTGAATAAAGGGGAAGTACAAAGATAGTGACATGTTCCCACTGAGCTCTCCGTCTAGATAAAAACATGCGTACGAAGCTTTACAGTATGGATAAAAAATGTTACAATGTAATAGGCTAGTGATGTTGTACACTGTCAGCCATGTTGTACACTGTCAGCCATGTTGTACACTGTCAGCCATGTTTTAAACTGTCAGCCATGTTGTACACTGTCAGCCATGTTGTACACTGTCAGCCATGTTGTACACTGCCAGTCATGTTGTACACTGTCAGCCATGTTGTACACTGTCAGCCATGTTGTACACTGTCAGCCATGTTGTACACTGCCAGTCATGTTGTACACTGCCAGTCATGTTGTACACTGTCAGCCATGTTGTACACTGTCAGCCATTTTGCTATGTGTCAGCCATGTTTGGTGCAACGTTCATAGCTTGCGTTGTCATAACATAGTTCTATCTAGCATAGCAAGAGAAATTCAATTATTTTCTGGCCCTTAAGGTGGCCATACACATGCAATTTCCATTGCAATGTGCCAACAGATCATCTTATTGAGATAGGCTGCTGAAATAACCAATCATGACAGCAGCATCCATTTGCTTAAAGGCCAGTTGCGGTGACCGGCATTGTGATGGCACACAGACATATAGTATATGAACTACAGCTCCCAGCATGCTCTGCCAGCATAGCTATAAATTCCACCCCTGATTTTGCCCGTTCCTGTAAATGTCAGTTCTAGCGATAATAATGATATAATTTGTTGTCACATAGAATTACTTGTCCTTTAACCACAAACAGCTTCTGTTAAGCTGCGATTTCCCAGCGATAAGAGTTTCGGTTACATCACAGAGAACCCTCATTGTTTGACTTACATTAAAGGGGAAGGAAACGGTTGGTAACCCTATAAAGGTTTTTTTTAAAGGAACAGTTAAGGTAGATTGACATTTACCATCCGTGTCTGTAATAAAAAGGTCACATGATGACATTTCATAGTTTATGTCTAGGAAACTCCAGGTATCTGTTACAATGTATCCTTGTTCCTGGTAGAAATATCAGCGGTTAAAGGTGAATGTCAGATAATACAATATCCATCCCCAAGGGCGTATAGGACAATTACCCCTCCCATGATGCATCACGACGCTGGGGATTTTATTACGTCTTCCAATCCAATAACAGACCCTTGTTTATTATAGTGGCGCAGGGTCTCGTTAAAACGCCTGGAATGTGAGGACGCGAGACACGAATATCTAATGAGATTTTTTTTCTTCTTATTGACTATTTCACAAGCGCTGAACAGACGCGTTTGGTATACGTTCAAGGTCCACGTGAGAAGCATTTTAACTCGGGAGACGGCGGTGAGGGTTTATTTACCCTTTGATCGTGGTCTAATGAGAGTTAAGATTCCACTGCAGTTACTGTAACGCGATCAGGTTCTGCCATACACACATCGTGTGTTGTATTGGTGCTTTGTGCTAGGTGTGTGCTAGGTACAAATACCATCGAGTTGTATTTAAACTGCACAGCCAATATTTTGGCAAAATTAAAATACGCTGGATTGTGGGAAATTACCGACTTGTCCAATTAAATTGTCAATCGACATTATTGGTCTAGACCCAAGTGTATCGACCCTCAGAGATTAATTATCTTTATGTATTATTTTATTTCTTATATAGCGCTACATAGTCCACAGCGCTTTACAGTTATTTACTCAATTCACATCAGGCCCTGCCCCGAAGAGCTTACAATCTAATCACTTTATGTACACATACAACCTATCAGTGTGCCTTTATGATTGTGGGGAAACCGGAGTGCCCGGAGGAAACCCACGCAAGCACGGGGAGAACATACAAACTCCTTGCACATGTGTCCAAGGGTGGAATCGAACTCAGTATTGGACGATCTAGGTCCAGACTAGGTGTATAAATAGGAATATTACCGTAATGGACCTTCCCAACATCTGCTATAGAAATCTAGGGGGCTGGGGGTCCGTATATCTATAACATTGAATTTATCTGAGTGCGGATAAATAAGGGATCAGGGTGAATGAATATTCTTCAATAGCGTTGTATAGATGGGCAGAATCATGGCAATGAAGCTGATTGGTTGGATAAAATGTGAGGTACAAGCAGCAAATGAAGGATAATTTAGTCTGATCCCCGGATCGTACAATTGATATGGGTCTGTTAAAAGAAACTCACTTTGAGTAGGAGGACACAGAATGCTGGGAGTTGTAGTTTCATAACACAGTGTTCATAGGGGTCCCTGGCACCCTAATCTGAGGGGAAAATACAGCACTCTATGGGGTCCGGGCTGGGATCATAAACAAATAATAAATTATAATAACAACAATACTAAAAATAATGATTATAATCAGATGTTATAATAATAATAATGATAATAATAATGATCAATCCCCCCATTTAACCCCCACAGCAGGTACATTGGGACAGAAACTGAAATGGGGGGTGATTGGATTATTGAGTCATAGATCCCCCCCCAGTTCTTCCAAACACAAGCCGCAGAATTCTCCAGGGAACCCTCCTTCTGTCTCCCACTAGGTGACAATGTGGGAGGGGAGTTTGACTGTCAGGGTCTCTCTCTTCATTACGTACATGGGCTGTGAATGGCAGATCATTGACGTAGTAACAGAGCCCAGTCAAAGAGACGCGTGTCAGACTTTCTATAAAGCAGTTATTATTCTCAATATCCTGTGTCTGTCCTACTAATTAACCCCCGGGCCACAATGCCCCTTCAATTCCCTTCACAAACAACCCCGGTCTGTATTCACCAACACAATAACCCCCCTCACAATATGGATACCCAGCATGCAGTGCAGGACGCGACTGACACCTACCAGTATGGTTATTAAATAAACCTCCTGGCCAAGCAAAATATATAATGAACATTCTAGATTCATCGTATGGAACAGGGAAAGAAGGAATGTTCTGTACACACAATAAGCTATACCCTCATACTGTACTGTCTAAGGGAAACAATATGGCAGCTCCCACCCATATGTATAAATATACAGAGAAGGAATGTTCTGTACATACAATAAGCTATACCCTCATACTGTACTGTCTAAGGGAAACAATATGGCAGCTCCCACCCATATGTATAAATATAAAGAGAAGGAATGTTCTGTACACACAATAAGCTATACCCTCATACTGTACTGTCTAAGGGAAACACTATGGCAGCTCCCATCCATATATATAAATATACAGAGAAGGAATGTTCTGTACATACAATAAGCTATACCCTCATACTGTACTGTCTAAGGGAAACAATATGGCAGCTCCCACCCATATGTATAAATATAAGAGAAGGAATGTTCTGTACACACAATAAGCTATACTCTCATACTGTATACAGATATAAAGTCTTATATCAGTTATCATGTTGTATTTGACTTGGTTAATAGACTTTTACAAAATTTGTCTCTCTCTAAGTAATAATGATTAGTTGCTCTATAACTTTCTCTATTTCTCTTTCTGTATATACAGTTTTGCCTGTATATATTGAATTACCTGTAAATACTGTGTTACTTGTATATACTGTATTACCTGTATACACTGTATTCCTATATATACTTTATCATCTTTATATACTGTATTACCCATATATATTGTGTTTACTGTATACACTGTATTACCTATATATACTTTATTGTCTGCATATACTGTATTACCTGTATATACTGTATTACCTGTATATAATTTGTTACCTGTATACATTGTATTACTTGTATATACTGTATTATCTGTATATACTGTATTACCTGTATATACTATATTATCTATATATACTGTATTGCCTGTGAATACTCTATTACCTGTATATACTGTATTACCCATATATACTATATTACATGTATATACTGTATTACCTGTATACACTGGATTACCTATAGATCCTTTATCATCTTTATATACTGTATTACCCATATATATTGTGTTTACTGTATATACTGTATTACCTGTATGTACTTAATCGTCTGTATATACTGTGTTACCTGTATATACTGTATTACCTGTATATAATTTGTTACCTGTATATATTGTATTACTTGTATATACTGTATTACCTGTATATACTGTGTTACCTGTATATATTACCTGTATATATTATAATATCTGTATATACTCTATTACCTGTATATATTATATTTATATATACTGTATTACCTGTGAATACTCTATTACCTGTATATACTGTATTACAAGTATATATTATTCTTTCACTATCAGTTTTCATTATCTGTTCTGTAGTCTTGTTGAAGACTTGGTGAATTATTTATTCTCATCCCTTTAATCTCTTAAAGATAAATAGTGCCGTCTCAGTCCAGCGTTCCTGTAATATTAACCCATGTAATGAAACTGTGATTGTCAGTGAGGATGAAATGATTCACTTTCTCTGTTTGAATAAGGAAATTATTTATTTCCTCCCAATCGTGATTATCGTCCTTCCCAATACAAACAGACAAACAGAACAGCAGTACACTAAATAAAGTATTTCTGTAACGACCCAGGCTTTGTAATACACTACGGATTAATGTCACCAGCATTTACTGCCTTTATTATTATTAATCAATAAAAATCTGACAAGTTCCCCTTTAAATACATCCCCAGTTTGGAATTTGGTCCAACATATAGACCCTGATTATAAAGGGACCAGCTACTGATTGGTCAATTATATTAGGGTAATTATGGTATATTCACACCTATAGAATAATCCAAAGGGAATTTTATTTACACATTAACCCTTTCAGAGTTATAACCTGTGTCTACAGTCGTCTCATTAGGTCTTCAGCCCTCCGGGGATCTGTTATTGGGAAACAGTTTAGATCTTTCTACATGCGTCAGATCCCCATCCGCCAAGCCTCTGATACCAAAAGAAACAGTAGAGTCGTCTAGCGGGACACAAAGGGTTAAAAACCGGCTGAACTGGTAAGTGGGTAAGTAGAAATACTTTTATTTTGTGCTGAGTAATATACACACAACCCAACCATCTCTTTAAATTGTCAGGTAGGTTGACAACTGTTCCCTTTAATAAGGAACCAAAAATCACCCACGCATCAGACGCTCGCGATTCAGTATCGCGTTTGAGCTAATTTTAGCCTTGGATTTTAGCGCCAGATAATAGCTAGAATTAAAATCGTGCAGTGATCCTGGTAAGGGATTTACCCACATTCGCGAATGCGATATTAAATAGCGGAAGGAGCAATTACCCAGAGTGATATCGGCTCTGGGTAAAGGAGCCACTAGATATAGCGTTTCGCTAGCGGTGAAATCAGGGAACCAATCAGTAAACTTTCAGTGAACGTTCACCTGCCAATCGTCTGAACGTAGCCTTTTACTTACCTTTCCCCCCGACGCTCCTAAAATTACCTACAAGGAGCCATTCTATTGCCATTGCTCTCAGCTTCTTCCGGGTTGCATCCGGCAATCAAAGTCATGACGGTGACATCACATTCCTCATTTGAACTCCAATGATTGTCAATTCAATTATTTTTTTTTATGCTGTTACTGTTCCTTTAAGCAACTCCACCAATAAGAATTGCAGATCGATGGGTATTTTCTTTTTAAACCAGAGTGACCATGTGATACAAACTGATTATTATTATTATGGATTTATATAGCAATAACATCTTCCATAGCGCTGTACAATGACATGTATACATTCACATCAGGCCCTGCCCCGAAGAGCTTACAATCTAAGCACATTAATTTGACACATACAACCTATCAGTATGTCTTTATGATTGTGGGGGAAACAGGAGTGCCCGGAGGAAACCCACGCAAGCACGGGGAGAACATACAAACTCCTTGCAGATGTGTCCAAGGGTGGAATCGAACTCAGGACCTCCAAGGACCAGGACAGATCCTTCAGATTGGGTTTGTCCTGGTGAATACGGACGGTTGGGGACAGGAACAATACTGGAGACTCCCTGGGTTTATTAGAGTTTAATATCAGTAGCTGCAACTTTATATAAATAGTAAGATCCATTGTACTGACTATATGTCTGATAACCAAATCGCCCCATTCACAACATGATCACTGTACCATGCAGATAGGGAATTCTCTGCGATTGGCATGTTTCTGTTCCCGACTGGAGCTTTAAGAGGAGAATTATTGCCCCTTTGATACCAGTGTTATCTCTGGTGGTGTAAAGGGGGAGAAGATTCTATGGGGATTTCTACAGGTTTCAATATAATGCAGACCGCACTCTTATAATAAACTAGAATTCTGGGAAATACACCTGCCGTCCAATAGAAAATATTCTAATAAATTCACATAGAATGGCACTGAGACAGCAACTTGTTACACAGTCTGCACGGTGTATAGAGTATAAATGTATATAGAATTATGTCATCAGTGTCACATTGCAACGCAATGAAAAGGAAAACTGCACCTGTACCCTTAATTCATATGGTAAAGTGAGTTATGTATTTCCATGGTCCGAAAGTTCACATGTCACAGATCTCTGAGTTTACTTGTAATTAGGGGTGTAACTACCAGGGGAGCTACCGCAAGGGGGGCAGTAGCCCTTATAATACATTAGTGGTACCCAGAGTTCCCTGTATAACTCAGTCTGTGTCCTTGTACCTTTATATAGACACAGAACTCCTCAGTAACTTCTCAACTTCTAATATCCTTATAATTTACAGTAGGGGATACATTATCCCTTATAATACATGAGTGGTACCCAGAGTTCCCTGTATAACTCAGTCTGTGTCCTTGTACCTTTATATGGACACAGAACTCCTCAGTAACTTCTAATATCCTTATAATTTACAGTAGGGGATACATTATCCCTTATAATACATGAGTGGTACCCAGAGTTCCCTGTTAACTCAGTCTGTGTCCTTGTACCTTTATATGACACAGAAACTCCTCAGTGACTTCTAATATCCTTATAATTTACAGTAGGGGATACTATCCCTTATAATACATGAGTGGTACCCAGAGTTCCGTATAACTCAGTCTGTGTCCTTGTACCTTTATATAGACACAGAATCCTCAGTGACTTCTAATATCCTTATAATTTACAGTAGGGGATGCATTATCCCTTATAATACATGAGTGGTACCCAGAGTTCCCTGACCAGTATAACGGATTCATTTACTGTGGGGGTACATTTTTGAGGGTTGAAGTATTCTGTTAGCTATATGAATATCTGCACACTAGCTGTATTGTAAAGGCACAGTAATGATTTCTATCAAGTTGCTGTAATAAAATGTATAAACATTATAAAGGATCTGTAATTTTCCAACCATGTAGCTATTAAATTAGATTTGACATTTGGTATTTAACTGATAAAAATGCCTGTGGCTGATCTTTGATGTTGGGTTAAACTATGGGACATGACTGGGGTCAATTTCAAGAGATTATTTTCATATTTTTTGCCATTCAAACCATTGCCATGTTGCCATTGTCAACTTTCCCAATAGGGAAATTAATACTGACGTAGTGAACATGTATGTACCCTCCTATAATAAACTGGGTTATGAGGGGGTAAGTCCAATATACTGGGCACAAAAAATAAATCCTGAATACCTGATTACCCCATTACCTTGCCGTTTTTTTATTGGTTGAGTCCTGGACTCAGAGAAGGGGTGGAGCATACCAGACCTGCGATTGTGACTGTAGGTAATTATTTCATCAATTATTTCCACAATATGTAGATAAATATGTAACAATTTAATTTTCCTAATATTTCCCCCTCTGTGTGATCATAACGATAAAATGAAAACATCTGCAGAGCATTTCATCTCATTCCTCAACAGAGGTTCATCTCTGTAAAGTCAGAACAAGACTTGTAGCTACTTTCACTTTCACTCCCCCTCCTTTTAGCAAAACGTATCTCATCAGTTACTCCCACTTTCCCTGGATTAATCGCACTGAGCATGCCTGTGCCAGTGACGTAGAAAGGAGGAGGGACTAAAAGTGACTGAATAGGCATCTCTGGTTAAAATGATAAGTGCTCCCTCGTTGAATGAAACCTTATACCTCAGAATAAACCAAAATGTGTTTTAAGTTAAATTTTCCCTTTTCATTATTCCTATTTGTAGCTGATTCCACCATGAATCAGGTAAATGATATTTAGTTAAGACATATCTAATATTGATGACTCCCAATGACTCATACCCAAACAAAGGTCAAGTGCTACGAGCAGCCTTAGTCCAATATTCTAAATTCAGGCCAACTGTTTAGGCTGCTAGACTGGTTTAAAACACGTTTATATGTTAACATAACACATATTTCAAATACCGATTTCTCTTCGTTAATATTGTTTTTAGTTTCACTTGTCTGCAGTAATAAGATACGTAATAATAAGATAGGTAATAATAAGATAGGTAATAATAAGATGGGTAATAATAAGATACGTAATAATAAGATACGTAATAATAAGATAGGTAATAATAAGATAGGTAATAATAAGATACGTTAATAATAAGATAGGTAATAAAAGTAGGTAATAATAAGATAGTGTAATATAAGATAGGTATAATAAGATACGTAATAATAAGATAGGTAATAATAAGATAGGTAATAATAAGATAGGTAATAATAAGATAGGTAATAATAAGATACGTAATAATAAGATAGGTAATAATAAGATAGGTAATAATAAGAGGTAATAATAAGATAGGTAATAATAAGATACGTAATAATAAGATAGGTAATAATAAGATCCATCTTGTAACTTTAAAGGGCAAGTTCAACTTAAATGTACCTTTCTGTACAATGTTACTGTAATAGTAGAATAAAGCAGAAAATGTTTTCAGGTTTAAATCACATTATTTAATGTCTGTTCCAGAATAGAAGAGATATTATAAAAAACAACTAATACTGCAACCAAAATCTATATATAATATGTTCCTGTGTAATAATAATAATAATAATAATAATAATAATAAATGTGTTTGGTTTGTTGGGGTTAAGTTCCCCTTTTTTGCAATTCAGGTGGTGAAATTCTGATGTGATGTAAAGCCTGGTTCACACTTACTACATGTACAACAGGGGACCAGGGACTGCAGGGGGACAGATATGACTTCCTCCCAGAAAACCACTGTGGATGAAGCACAGATAGGGGCCCCATCATAGTTTTGGAGGGGGCCCAGTGATTCCTATTACTGACGAGTTCATTTGGTGTGTTTGTCCAAGTCGTGGCACATTATCCAATCAATCCATGTTTTATCTCTGCAAGATGATAACCCAACCAATGGCCGCCTCTAAATAGTTAATTCCAATGGCAGATCAGGGGTTAACAATCTGTATTATAGAGTCGCCCCCGAACTGTTTCCATTTTATTATTTTGTTTTTCCAATCCCTTCCGGGGATGCTTTACCTTTCCCTGGTACAGGAATTATAACCATGGGGGATCCACCGTTATCTAGAGAAAGACTAGAATGGAGACATTTCATTCTCATACCAACACCGCACGGGGTTATCTAGAGAAAGACTAGAATGGAGACATTTCATTCACATACCAACACCGCACGGGGTTATCTAGAGAAAGACTAGAATGGAGACATTTCATTCACATACCAACACCGCACGGGTTATCTAGAGAAAGACTAGAATGGAGACATTTCATTCACATCCAACACCCGCCACGGGGTTATCTAGAGAAAGACTAGAATGGAGACATTTCATTCTCATACCAACACCGCACAGGGTTATCTAGAGAAAGACTAGAATGGAGACATTTCATTCTCATACCAACACCGCACAGGGTTATCTAGAGAAAGACTAGAATGGAGACATTTCATTCTCGTACCAACACCGCACAGGGTTATCTAGAGAAAGACTAGAATGGAGACATTTCATTCTCGTACCAACACCGCACAGGGTTATCTAGAAAGACTAGAATGGAGACATTTCATTCTCGTACCAACACCGCACGGGGTTATCTAGAGAAAGACTAGAATGGAGACATTTCATTCCCGTACCAACACCGCACGGGGTTATCTAGAGAAAGACTAGAATGGAGACATTTCATTCACATACCAACACCGCACAGGGTTACTGAGAAAGACTAGAATGGAGACATTCATTCTCATCCCAACACCCGGTGGTTTATCTAGAGAAAGACTAGAATGGAGACATTTCATTCCTACCAACCACACGCACGGGGTTATCTAGAGAAAGACTAGAATGGAGACATTTCATTCCGTACCAACACCGCACGGGGTTATCTAGAGAAAGACTAGAATGGAGACATTTCATTCACATACCAACACCGCACAGGGTTATCTAGAGAAAGACTAGAATGGAGACATTTCATTCACATACCAACACCGCACGGGGTTATCTAGAGAAAGACTAGAATGGAGACATTTCATTCTCGTACCAACACCGCACAAGGTTATCTAGAGAAAGACTAGAATGAGACATTTCATTCTCGTCATACCACACCCGCACGGGTTATCTAGAGAAAACAGAATGGAGACATTTCATTCACATACCAACACCGCACGGGGTTATCTAAGAGAAAGACTAGAATGGAGACATTTCATTCCGTACCAACACCGCACAGGGGTTATCTAGAGAAAGACTAATGGAGACATTTCATTCCATACCAACACCGCACGGGGTTATCTAGAAAAAGACTAGATGGAGACATTTCATTCTCGTACCAACACCGCCACAAGTTACTAGAGAAAGACTAGAATGGAGACATTTCATTCTCGTCCAACAACCGCACAAGGTTATCTAGAGAAAGCTAGAATGGAGACATTTCATTCTCGTACCAACACCGCACAAGGTTATCTAAGAAAGACTAGATGGAGCTTTCATTCTCATACCAACACCGCACAAGGTTATCTAGAGAAAGACTAGAATGGAGACATTTCATTCTTATACCAACACCGCACAAGGTTATCTAGAGAAAGACTAGAATGGAGACATTTCATTCTCGTACCAACACCGCACGAGGTTATCTAGAGAAAGACTAGAATGGAGACATTTCATTCGCATACCAACACCGCACGGGGTTATCTAGAGAAAGACTAGAATGGAGACATTTCATTCCCGTACCAACACCGCACAGGGTTATCTAGAGAAAGACTAGAATGGAGACATTTCATTCCCGTACCAACACCGCACGTGGTTATCTGGAGAAAGACTAGAATGGAGACATTTCATTCTCGTACCAACACCGCACAAGGTTATCTAGAGAAAGACTAGAATGGAGACATTTCATTCTCGTACCAACACCGCACAAGGTTATCTAGAGAAAGACTAGAATGGAGACATTTCATTCTCATACCAACACCGCACAAGGTTATCTAGAGAAAGACTAGATGGAGACTCATTTCTTATAACCAACACCGCACAAGGTTATCTAGAGAAAGACTAGAATGGAGACATTTCATTCTCGTACCAAACCCGCACAGGTTATCTAGAGAAAGACTAGAATGGAGACATTCATTTCGCATTACCAACACCGCACGGGGTTATCTAGAGAAAGACTAGAATGGAGACATTTCATTCCCGTACCAACACCGCACAGGGTTATCTAAGAAAGACTAGAATGGAGACTTCATTCCCGTACCAACACCGCACGGTGTATCTGAGAAAGACTGAAATGGAGACATTTCATTCTCGACAAACACCGCACAGTTTCTAGAGAAGACTAGAATGGAGACATTTCATTTCGTACCACCACCGCACGGGTGTTATCTAGAAAAGACTAGAATGGAGACATTTATCATTCTCGTCAACACCGCACAGGGTTATCTAGAGAAGACAGAATGAAGACATTTCATTCCCTCATACTAACAACGCACACCGCACGGGGTTATCTAAGAGAAAGACTAGAATGGAGACATTTCATTCCCTAACCAGCATACCAACACCGCCCAGGGGTATTCTAGAAAAGACTAATGAGACATTTCATTCTCATACCAACACCGCACGGGGTTATCTAGAGAAAGACTAGAATGGAGACATTTCATTCCCGTACCAACACCGCACAGAGTTATCTAGAGAAAGACTAGAATGGAGACATTTCATTCGCATACCAACACCGCACGGGGTTATCTAAAGAAAGACTAGAATGGAGACATTTCATTCTCGTACCAACACCCGCACAGTTTTATAGAGAAAGACAGAATGGAACATTTCATTCTCGATACAACACCGCACGAGGGTTATCTAAAAAAGACTAGAATGAGACATTTCATTCTCGTACCAACACCGCACAGGTTGATCTAGAGAAGACTAAATGGAGACATTTCATTCTCGTACCAACACCGCACGAGGTTATCTAGAGAAGACTAGAATGGAGACATTTCATTCGCATACCACAACCGCACGGTATCTAGAGAAAGACTAGAATGAGACATTTCATTCTCGTACCAACACCGCACGAGGGTTATCTAGGAAGAGCTAGAATGGGAGACATTTCATTTCTTCCGACAACCCGCACGGGTTATCTAGAGAAAGACTAGAATGGAGACATTAATTCTCGTACCAACACCGCACAGGGTTATCTAGAGAAAGACTAGAATGGAGACATTTCATTCTCATACCAACACCACACAGGGTTATCTAGAGAAAGACTAGAATGGAGACATTTCAACTTGTTTCATGGCTACACTGATGTCAACAATTATATTGTAATAAACTGGAGGTCATTTAGCTCACATACAGATATTCAATTCAGGGAGGTCTAGGTAGGTAGGTAAATGGACGGACAGACAGACAGACACAGATATATGGTAGATAGATGGCTGGATTTTGAAAAAAAGAGACACAAATGGCTTTGCGAAAGCTTTGCGTGTGATTGTGTCATTTATTTAAAAAAAAAAGAAATCGCCCGTGTGCGTATAAAAAACACATCTGCTTCTGCAAAGCCTTTGGGGAAATTTTTTTTTTGGTATAGTACAGTATCTAATAGTATAGTATATTGTATAGTATAGTGTAATATAGTACAGTATATATTATAGTATATAGTACAGTATATTGTATAGTATAGTGTAATATAGTATAGTATATATTATGGTATATAGTACAGTATAGTATATTGTATAGTATAGTGTAATATAGTACAGTATATATTATAGTATATAGTACAGTATATTATATTGTATAGTATAGTGTAATATAGTACAGTATATATTATAGTATATAGTACAGTATAGTATATTGTATAGTATAGTATAATATAGTATATTATAGTATATAGTACAGTATAGTATATTGTATAGTATAGTGTAATATAGTACAGTATATATTATATAGTACAGTATATAGATCTTTATACTAGTATATGTAACAGTATGTATGTATGGTATAGTATAATATAGTACAGTATATAGTATATATTACAGCATAGTATATAGTACAGTATGGTATATTGTATAGTATAATGTAGTATATATTATAGTACAGTATAGTATATTGTATAGTAAAGAATAGTATAGGATATAGTATATATTATAGTATACAATACTATAATATAGTATAGTTAGTATATAGCAGTTGAATAAAGACATCCATCCATCCGTCCAACCTACTCAGCAATACCCACATTTCCTGCCCATTCATCCAGAGGAAGGCAAAAAATTTCCTTCCTGACTCCAAGTGGCAATGGGAAATTTCCCTGGATCAACTCTATTTTATGTATCAATACCAGTAACTTGTAACATTCCTTGTTTGTAGAAACTCATCCAGCTTTTTATTAAACTGACCAATGAACCTGCCATAACAACGTCACTGAAGACAGTTCCTAGCTTTACCGTTCTCACAGTGACAAACCTTCCCAACTCTACTTTAGTATCAATACCAGTAACTTGTAACATTCCTTGTTTGTAGAAAACTCATCCAGCTTTATTAAAACTGACCAATGAACCTGCCATAACAACGTCCACTGGAAGACCGTTCCATAGCTTTACCGTTCTCACAGTGACAAACCTTTCAACTCACTTTAGTATCAATCCAGTAACTTGTAACATTCCTTGTTTGTAGAAACTCATCCAGCTTTTTATTAAACTGACCAATGAACCTGCCATAACACCTCATGGAAGACAGTTCCATAGCTTTACCGTTCTCACAGTGACAAACCCTTCCAACTTCACTTTATGTATCATACCAGTAACTGGTAACATCCTTGTTTGTAGAAACTATCCAGCTTTTTATTAAACTGACCAATGAACCTGCCAAACAACGTCCACTGGAAGACAGTCCATAGCTTACCGTTCTCACAGTGACAAACCCTTTCCAACTCTACTTTATGTATCAATCCCAGTAACTTGAACATCCTTGTTTGTAGAAACTCATCCAGCTTTTATTAACCGACCAATAACCTGCATAACAACGTCCACTGGAAGCAGTTCATAAGCTTTACCATTCTCACAGTGACCAACCCTTTCCCAACTCTACTTTATGTATAATCCCAGTAACTTGTAACATTCCTTGTTTGTAGAAAATCATCCAGCTTTTATTAAACTGACCAATGAACCTGCCATAACAACGTCCACTGGAAGACAGTTCCATAGCTTTACTGTTCTCACAGTGACAAACCCTTTCCCAATCTACTTTATGTATCAATCCCAGTAACTTGTAACATTCCTTGTTTGTAGAAACTCATCCAGCTTTTTATTAAACTGACCAATGAACCTGCCATAACAACGTCCACTGGAAGACAGTTCCATAGCTTTACTGTTCTCACAGTGACAAACCCTTCCAACTCTACTTTAGTATCAATCCCAGTAACTTGTAACATCCTTGTTGTGAGAAACTCATCAGCTTTTTATTAAACTGACCAATGAACCTGCCATAACAACGTCCACTGGAAGACAGTTCCATAGCTTTACCGTTCTCACAGTGACAAACCCTTTCCCAACTCTACTTATGTATCAATACCAGTAACTTGTAACATTCCTGTTTGCAGAAAACTGCCAGCTTTTTATTATAAACTGACCAATGAAACTGCCATAACAACGTCCAATGGAAGACAGTTCCATAGCTTTACCGTTCTCACCGTGAAAACCCTTTCCCAACTCTACTTTATGTATCAATCCCGTACTTGTAACATCCTTGTTTGCAAGAAACTCATCCAGCTTTTTATTAAACTGACCAATGAAACCTGCCATAACAACGTCCACTGGAAGACAGTTCCATAGCTTTACCGTTCTCACAGTGACAAACCCTTCCCAACTCTACTTTATGTATCAATACCAGTAACTTGTAACATTCTTGTTTGCAGAAACTCATCCAGCTTTTATTAAACTGACCAATGAACGTGCCATAACAACGTCCACTGGAAGACAGTTCCATAGCTTTACTCTTCTCACAGTGACAAACCCCCTTCCCAACTCTACTTTATGTATCAATACCAGTAACTTGTAAACATTCCTTGTTTGCAGAAACTCATCCAGCTTTTATTAAAACTGACCAATGAACCTGCATAACAACGTCCCATGGAAGACAGTTCCATGCTTTACGTTCTCACAGTGACAAACCCTTTCCCAACTCTACTTTATGTATCAATACCAGAACTTGTAACATTCCTTGTTTGCAGAAACTATCCAGCTTTTTATTAAACTGACCAATGAACCTGCCATAACAACGTCCACTGGAAGACAGTTATAAGCTTTAACGTTCTCACAGTGACAAACCCTTTCCCAACTCTACTTTATGTATCAATACCAGTAACTTGTAACATTCCTTGTTTGGAAGAAACTCATCCAGATTTTTATTAAACTGACCAATGAACCTGCATACAAGTCCACTGGAAGACAGTTCCATAGCTTTACCGTTTCTCACAGTGACAAACCCTTTCCCAACTCTACTTTATGTATCAATACCAGTAACTTGTAACATTCCTTGTTGTAGAAACTCATCCAGCTTTTTATTAAACTGACCAATGAACCTGCCATAACAACGTCCACTGGAAGACAGTTCCATAGCTTTACCGTTCTCACCAGTGACAAACCCTTTCCCAATCTACTTTATGTATCAATACCAGGAACTTGTAACATTCCTTGTTTGCAGAAACTCATCCAGATTTTTATTAAACTGACCAATGAACCTGCATAACAACGTCCACTGGAAGACAGTTCCATAGCCTTACCGTTCTCACAGTGACCAAACCTTTCCCAACTCTACTTTATGTATCAATACCAGTAACTTGTAACATTCCTTGTTTGTAAGAAACTCATCCAGCTTTTTATTAAACTGACCAATGAACCTGCCATAATAAACGTCCTGGAAGACAGTTCCATAGCTTTACCGTTCTCACAGTGACAAACCCTTTCCAAATCTACTTTATGTATCATACCTAACTTGTAACATTCCTTGTTTGCAGAACTCATCCAGCTTTTATTAAACTGACCAATGAACCTGACATAACAACGTCCACTGGAAGACAGTTCCATAGCGTTACCGTGTTCTCACAGTGTGAAAACCCTTTCCAACTTGAAGACTAAACTTCTTTTCTTCAAGTCTTAAGGGATATCCCAACTGTCCTCTGACAATGAATGTAGGTTTATCAGGGGGTATACAATAAATGGGGTTATCAGGGGGTACAATTAATTGGGTTTATCAGGGGGATACAATAAATTGGGTTATCAGGGGGATACAATGAATTGGGTTTATCAGGGGATACAATTAATGGGTTTATCTGGGGATACAATGATTGGGATTATCTGGGAGATACATCAATTGGGATTTTCTGGGAGATACAATGAATGGGTTTACTGGGGGTACAAGAATTGGGTTATCGGGGGTGTACAATGAATTGGGTTTATCTGGGGATTACAATGAAGTTGGGTTTATCTGGGGATACAATGATGGGTTTATCTGGGGATACAATGAATGGGTTATCTGGGGATACAGTGAATTGGGTTTATCTGGGTACAATGAATTGGGTTTATCTGGGGATACAATGAATTAGGTTTATTGGGGATACAGTGAATTGGGTTTATCGGGGTGTGTACAATGAATTGGGTTTATCTGGGGATACAATGAATTGGGTTTATCTGGGGATACAATGAATTGGGTTTATCTGGGGATACAATGAATTGGGTTTATCTGGGTGTACAATGAATTGGGTTTATCTGGGGATACAATGAATGGGGTTTATGGGGTATACAATGAATGGGTATCTGGGAAACATTAATTGGGTTTGGGGTACAAGAATGGGTTATTGGGATACAATGAATGGTTTATTGGGAATATGAATGGGATTTCTGGGGATACAATGAATTGGGATTATCTGGGAGATACAATGAATGGAGTTATGGGGGATACCATCAATGGATATCTGGGGATACAATGAATTGGGATTATCTGGAGATACAATGAATTGGGTTTATCTGGGGGATACAATCAATTGGGATTATCTGGGGGATACAATGAATTGGGATTATCTGGGAGATACAATGAATTGGGATTATCTGGGGGATACAATCAATTGGGATTATCTGGGGGATACAATGAATTGGATTATATGGGAGATAAAATGAATTGGGTTTATCTGGGGATACATCAATTGGGATATCGGGGGGATACAATGAATTGGGATGATATCGGGGGATGCAATGCAATTGGGATTATCTGGGGAACAATGGAATTGGGATTATCTGGGAGATACAATGACATTGGGGATTTCTGGGAGGATTACAATGAATGGGTTTATCTGGGGGGTACAATGAATTGGGTTATCTGGGGGGTACAATGAATTGGGTTTATCTGGGGGTACAATGAATTGGGTTATCTGGGGGGTACAATCCCTTTGTCTAACCCTAACTGTTCATCCAGAGGAAGGCAAAAAAAAAATCAGAATTATGAAGGGGGAAAAAATTCCTTCCTGACTCCAAGTGGCAATCTGAAATATCCCTGGATCAACTCTACTTTATGTATCAATACCAGTAACTTGTAACATTCCTTGTTTGCAGAAACTCATCCAGCTTTTTATTAAACTGACCAATGAACCTGCCATAACAACGTCCACTGGAAGACAGTTCCATAGCTTTACCGTTCTCACAGTGACAAACCCTTTCCCAACTCTACTTTATGTATCAATACCAGTAACTTGTAACATTCCTTGTTTGCAGAAACTCATCCAGCTTTTTATTAAACTGACCAATGAACCTGCCATAACAACGTCCACTGGAAGACAGTTCCATAGCTTTACCGTTCTCACAGTGACTCATTGTATCCCCAGTATAAACCCAATTCATTGTATCCCCAGATTAAACCCCATTCATTGTAACCCATAACCCAATTAATTGTTTCCCCAGATTAACCCAATTCATTGTATACCAGATAACCCCGATTCCTTGTATCCCCAGATAAACCCATTCATTGTACACCCAGATAAACCCAATTCATTGTACCCCAGATAACCCAATTCATTGTATCCCCAGATAACCCAATTCATTGTATCCCCAGATCAACCCAATTCATTGTCACCCAGATAAACCCAATTCACTGTATCCCCGATAACCTAATTTGTACTCCCCAATAAACCCATTCATTGTATCCCCAGATAAACCCAATTCATTGTATCCCCAGATAAACCCAATTCATTGTATCCCCAGATAAACCCAATTCATTGTATCCCCAGATAAACCCAATTCATTGTATCCCCAGATAAACCCAATTCATTGTACACCCAGTAAAACCCAATTCATTGTACCCCCAGATAAACCCAATTCATTGTATCTCCCAGAAAATCCCAATTGATTGTATCTCCCAGATAATCCCAATTCATTGTATCCCCAGATAAACCCAATTAATTGTATCCCCCTGATAAACCCAATTCATTGTATCCCCCTGATAAACCCAATTTATTGTATCCCCCTGATAAACCCAATTAATTGTATCCCCCTGATAAACCCAATTTATTGTATCCCCCTGATAAACCTAATTCATTGTCAGAGGACAGGTGGATATCCCTTAAGACTTGAAGAAAAGAAGTTTAGTCTTCAAGTTGGGAAAGGGTTTTTTTCACTGTGAGAACGGTAACGCTTGGAACTGTCTTCCAGTGGACGTTGTTATGTCAGGTTCATTGGTCAGTTAATAAAAGCTGGATGAGTTCTGCAAACAAGGAATGTTGACAAGTTACTGGGATTGATACATAAAGTAGAGTTGGGAAAGGGTTTGTCACTGTGAGAACGGTAAAGCTATGGAACTGTCTTCCGTGGACGTTGTTATGCAGGTTCATTGGTCAGTTTAATAAAAATCTGGATGAGTTTTCTTCAAACAAGGAATGTTACAGTTACTGGTATTGGATCATAAAGTAGAGTTGGGAAAGGGTTTGTCACTGGGAGAACGGTAAAGCTATGGAACTGTCTTCCAGTGGACGTTGTTTGGCAGGTTCATTGGTCAGTTTAATAAAAATCTGGATGAGTTTCTGCAAACAAGGATGTTACAAGTTACTGGTATTGATACATAAAGTAGAGTTGGGAAAGGGTTTGTCACTGTGAGAACGGTAAAGCTATGGAACTGTCTTCCAGTGGACTTGTTTATGGCAGGTTCATTGGGTCAGTTTAATAAAAAGCTGGATGAGTTTCTACAAACAAGGAATGTTACAAGTTACTGTATTGATACATAAAGTAAGTTGGGAAAGGGTTGGTCACTGTGAGAACGGTAAAGCTATGGAAGTCTGTCCTTCCAGTTGTACGTTTTATGGCAGGTTCATTGGTCAGTTTAATAAAAATCTGGATGAGTTTTCTGCAACAAGAATGTTACAAGTTACTGGTATTGATACATAGTAGAGTTGGGAAGGGTTTGTCACGTGAGAACGTAAAGCTTATGGACCTGTCTTCCAGTGGACGTTGTTATGGCAGGTTCATTGGTCAGTTTAATAAAAAGCTGGATGAGTTTTTCTGCAACAAGGAATGTTCAAGTTACTGGTATTGATACATAAAGTAGAGTTGGGAAAGGGTTTGTCACTGTGAGAACGTAAAGCTATGGAACTGTCTTCCAGTGGACGTTGTTTATGGCAGGTTCATTGGTCAGTTTAATAAAAAGCTGGATGAGTTTCTGCAAACAAGGAATGTTTACAATTTACTGTTATTGATACATAAAGTAGAGTTTGGGAAGGTTTTGTCACTGTGAGAAGAGTAAAGCTATGGAACTGTCTTCCAGTGGACGTTTGTATGGCACTTCATTGGTCAGTTTAATAAAGCTGGATGAGTTTCTGCAAACAAGGAATGTTACAAGTTACTGGTATTGATACTAAAGTAGAGTTGGGAAAGGGTTTGTCACTGTGAGAACGGTAAAGCTATGGACTGTCTTCCAGTGGACGTTGTTTATGGCAGGTTCATTGGTCAGTTTAATAAAAAGCTGGATGAAGTTCTGCAAACAAGGAATGTTACAAGTTACTGGTATTGATACATAAAGTAGAGTTGGGAAAGGGTTTGTCACTGTGAGAACGGTAAAGCTATGGAACTGTCTCCATTGGACGTTGTTATGGCAGTTCATTGGTCAGTTTTAATAAAAAGCTGGACGAGTTTCTGCAAAAAAGGAATGTTACAAGTTACTGGTATTGATACATAAGTAGAGTTGATCCAGGGATATTTCAGATTGCCACTTGGGTCAGAGGAATTTTTTCCCCCTTCATAATTCTGATTTTTTTTTTGCCTTCCTCTGGAGAACAGTTAGGGTTAGACAAGGGACCTAATTCTTAGTCAGAAAATTGGGTATTGCTTGAGTTGTTTGGACTGGATGGACGAATGTCTTTATTCATTTCAAATACTATACTAATTCATAGGACAGAAATGACCCTTGATGAATTGACAATTTAATTAAATTTTCGATTTAAAGTTCATCCAGTAGGTTATAAAACAAATAAGAAACCAGAGCCAGCCAGGCCAAGCAAAAAGAATCCAGATGGCCACCACGTTTCTATACCATGTGTATTCTCGGTCTGGGTTCCGTCCTAGGAAGGAAAGGAGGGGATATTTGAGGCTCTTGTCATGTACTATGAGATAACAAGAGGTTTACAATTCATATTTACTGTATACTGTCCATACAGAGACCCAGTCAGGTATAAATGATATTATGTAACAATGTGGACGTAGTTTAATTCTTGAGGTTACACTTGGAGTTCTACACTACAGCGACCGTAGTCCCCAAATCCAATGGTGCTGAGGGTTATGAAAGAGTAGTAGAATCCCTCCTCATAGGTCCAACCTTCCATTCCCGTGAACAGCACCGGAGGAAGCAGGAGAAGAGGAAAGAACAGCAAGAGGCCAAGTAATCAGCGCACAGGAGCTCGTTAGGATCTTTATCATTATTGGGAGAAGATTGAATAACCAGCATGAAGTTCTGTGTATATGAGCATGGCGGACTGAGAACAAAAATATCTGCCACTTGTCATGGGATATTAGGGCCGGGTATTCAAAGTACAGTCCTTTGTCTTAGTCTACAACTCCCTTAAGAAGTACAATGGAGCCTCAAAAACTTGGATGTATATGGGTCAGCGAAAGGTGCCCAGATAATAGGACTTATTGATGCTCACAGGCATTGGGGCACCAAGATCTGGGTTGGGGGGTCCAACATGGAAACCCACAGTAACTGGACTCAATCTGCATTTGGGTCCCTCACAGATTTAAAGGTTCTTTGTGAAAAGCCAATATATCGCAAAAGATACTTCCAAATTTTGCCTGATATTTCCAAAATAAGATTGCATTTATTTAGGTTGTTAAAGTGGTAAAGCCATTACCTGACGATGAATGCTTTCTTCCAATAGGTTTAGCGCAACATATGGACCAATAAGAGCATCTTCTGTCCAATACGGTTCAACAGTATAACGTTCAGAGGAATCCGAAGAGTGCAAAGAAGATGCAAAAGACTGTCCAGCGCTCGTCGTGGGGACGATATTTCCAACCTGCCAAAGCAACATAATTGATTTCATATGTGACAGTAGATAATGGGAATCATAAATTAATAATCAGGCCTACAGGGGAACTTTGGTCTAGACCACTAAGAGTTTCCCCTACAAAAGGGCAAGGGTAAAAAATTCTAGAAATGAAATTGTTGGTGGATTGGTTGGGGGGAATCCACAGTTCCTGTTGTGTATTTAACCTGTTTGGATCTTTAAGCAAATAAACAAAGTTCAGCTGTACAATAATTTTGGACCCCAAACTGTGCAAGGTGCTAAAAAGATGTTTTTATTTTAAGGATAACGACTAAGAACTAATACTCTATGATGGTCTACTAATAATGAAACACTAGATGACAATAAAGCCAACATAATTATCATAATATTATTAATCTAATCTATCGGACAGAGGCCGTTTTAAAAGCTGCGGACACACAGAGCATGTTTAACATGCACCTGGACCCCTGGTCTACAACAAATTTCTACTGATTTCCCATTTGTCAAAACTACATTGACTTCATCCTAAAGGTAAAGTTTGGGCTTTAACAAATGTTTCGACAGAATTGATAGTTTAAAGATGTATCGTCAACTTTCCATTATATTTCCAAAAAATAAAAACTGTGATCCCTCCAATTACATCATCAACCCTAACTCCTCCCCTCACTCACTGAGTTCAGACATGTCAGTGGAGAGCTTCACTCAGAAAAGAAAGGAATTTTGCAACTTTGTTTCTCCTGACTGTATGGGGGAGAGGAGGATAGGAAGTCATTGCAGGATTTGCTGCAAGAACATGTTCTGATTTACACAGGGTGTCGCGTTATTTCAAGAAGAGGCATTTCCATTGGCGTGCAGGTCTCGTGGACCTACCAATCGTAGTATCGCTGTTACTGAGAAGAAGAAAAAGACAGAAAAACTCCAGGTCCCCAAGTTGGAGCTGTTCCCCCAGGGAATGACACCGTTTTATAAGCAGAAATGATCCCCTGGAAATACAAAACGATAAATAAACACAAGCCCCTGTATGTGTGTTGTATTACCATGCAGTGGGTTAAAGGAGGGAAAGTAAAGCTAAAAATTGCAAAACACAAAAAAAGTCAGATTGGTCCAGCATGGTGATGCTATTCCAACCACTTTGGCCCATGGTTATGTGGTTCTGATGGAACCTTTTACAGCACCTAATGGGCACCATGATCGGACCACGGAGGTTAATGGTGGGTCCCAAATGTGCAGTGGACGAACACTGTCATAAATGCTTTGCCTCAGTGCCTATTACTGTTCTGTACTGTAGTTGCCCAAAGAAAGGCCAGGATATTTGCCAAATATGGAAGCCAGCACATTTTATAGCACAGAGGGGAAGAATCATACCCAGGCTGGCATACTTTTCAAATTAATTTGATTAAAATCAATGTTTATCAGCCCTGCAGATCAAAATTCAATGTTGGGCATCATTTACCAGTCACTGTGGGCCATCACTTTCCAGTCATTGTGGGCATATTTACCAGTAATGTTTACAAAGCCCCTCCCACTTCTGGACAAAGCCACACCCCACTTTCTGACAAAAACATCCCCACCTTCAAGCATATGTGGTGAGGGGCAGGTGGGCAGTGTTTGGTTTTTTTTCAGGTTGCAAAAAGTCTAGAACGGCCTTGGATTGGATCAGAATAAAAATGTCTTAAATGGCAGTAAAAACTGACGGCAAAATGTTCTTAAAGGGCACTACAGTCTATATAGTATACGCAGGGTGACAGGGTTCGATTGATATTTGCGTTTAGATTGGTTTATGTTTAAAGAGTAGTGTAAAAGGTAATACAGAGATTAAAGTAACCATTTTGTCGTCATATTACTGCTTTACCTATAGGAGCGGAACTGCCACACTGATTAACAAAGACACTGAATATAAAGCAGTATTGACTATTGTGTGTTGTAGAAACATTCCTTCTCTGTATTACACATTAAGGGTGGGAGCCTGCCCAGTGTGTGACTGCACACGTCTTGGTACCAGATACTGTGTAAACAGGGGTGTAGAGTTACCAGATCACCTTCTGATGGGAGGACAATGTCCCAGTCAAGGCTGTTCAACTCGAAAAAGGAGCAGGAGAAGCATAATTTCATGATAAATTCCACTGCACGGGGTGCTATATGTTGTGTGAAATAGCATGGCAGGCTCCTACCTTGCAGATAAATTAGACTTCCTTTTAACAGGACGCTCTGAAATAAAAGACAATCAGAGCTACGCTGGCTGCGTTTAGGTTGATGTAATGAAGGTGTGCTATCGCCCAATCTGCGTAAAATCCACAAGAGCCGACATGATATCTGGTTAGTGAGGAAATTTTATTTGTATGGCTGCACCATTCACATTACAGAACATTTTGGGAATTCCACAGCAAAGCCAATGTAACAGAATAAGTGTCAGTCCCACTACTACGCAGTCAGCACATAAACAATTTTTACAATGCATTACATGTATGTTATGTGCGCCGTGTGCTTAGTACCACACTGTCTAGTAAGGGGCACTGTCTAGTAAGGGGGGTTAATAATTCAATGGCGTCTCCTCTTACCATTGTGACCACATAGATGGGATCTGACAGTGTCACATATCAATGGAACATCTGGTTATGTAAACACCAAAGTCTGGGTATCAATGTATCAAATGTAAAGTGACCGTTATTGTCCAGCGTATGGGAAATCCGTTGTTTGACGTTATCCGTATCCGCAGAGCTCAAGTTTGGGGGGGGTGGGGACGAGATCAGGTAAAGATAATTCCCAAATAAGGAAATGTTATTTTTCCTCTATTTTGTCTTACACAGACATGTTACACGCAGCCTTGTTTTTTTCTATTATATTAAAGAGAAGTAAATTAAAGGGCAACTAAACCCTCCGAGTAACGTCAGCTGAACCTTCAGGAATAGTGAACGAACGGTTATATTTATTACAAGATGTAAAGATGACAGTGAGTCCAGTAAAATAGGGTGTTTGCCTTGTGCCTGACATACACAGTCACATACATACAGTTGCCAAATACACAAACACAAAATCACACACACACATACAAGTCCAGCAATCACTGGGTACACTGCTGAAAAAATGAACCTGAATGGACAGAGATTTCCTACAGTTTATGTATCTATGATTATATATGTTTCTACGTCTATCCATATACTAGCTTACTATGTATCTATGTCTGTACTCCAATACAGGTACTTATGTATCTACGTCATATTCCATATACAGCTACTATGTATCATGTCTATATCCATATACAGTTACTAGGTATCTATTCGATATGTAATATAC